>CM042139.1:120611711-120815415 GCA_023376005.1 Doryteuthis pealeii
CAAGGATGGTTTTAAACATTGCTTATTTCTGTGAGCATTCCCCTTCAGAGGTGCCTCAGACACCGGGCAATAAATCCAATCCCATGTCTTTTAGGCAAGGGAGCAGATACTGCCGGTGGAGGGAGGAGGCTGTTAATTATTCTGTGTCTCCGAGGTCAAGCAACAACATTTGGGTTGATTTTTGATCAGCAGCTAAAATTGAAATCATACTTTCCATCAAAATAAGGGTGTCCGTCCCTCCCATCCTGGTGTAATGGTTAGCATGCTAACCTTTGATCCATTACTACTGAATCGTGAGTTTGATACTTGCTAGATGCCCCATACTTGTGACCTTGTGTCACATCCTGCTCATAGGGAATGGGTAAATACATACAGGCCATTAAATAATACCCTATCTCAAAGGTTATTTCCTTCTTTTTCTGTTTAATGTAAATGATCAGTATGTATTCTGATATTCTGTCTAATACTTCATGAAAATTTTATACCTTATAACTTTGAGGAAAACATCATTGATCAAAATGATATTCCACTTACAAAGTTATGTCACAAAATGAAATACTATTTCACATTTGGTATCTAGTTGTTTAAAATAGGATTTAAAATTAGGGAGAGGAAAAAATTTGAAAAAAATAAAGGTTTTGTTGAAAGCACTGCTGCCTTTTTCACAGAAGCAGTAGTTTGTGTGGTGGGCCCTTCCTTATCTGGTGAGTGATAAAGCAAACCAATTTAGGAAGGGTAGAAATGTTTGTCACCATGGTAATTGCACAAACCATTTCCCAACCATCACTCACTGAGTGACGACAAAGTCAATTGCTTCCTGTTCTGTTCAGTGGGTTTCCTGCCAAAATAGTTATCCATTTGCAAGTTACATCCTCAATCAAAATAGGACAAATTCTCAGACTTATTCAAGTTTTACAAAAATTTGAACAGAATAAGTAGATAAAGAATACATGTTAACCATTTTGAATAAACATCAAATGAAGCTTCAATGTCTGTCTGTTAACCCTTCATATGCTAAACTAGTCAAAGTCAAAATTATCTTATCTTGGTATGAATATCAAACAATATTTTGATTTTTCAAACTGTTGTCCTCATCTTTATTGTAGTATGTAAAAACAGGTTTCAACTGCTGTATCCTCTGACCTTCTTCAGGTGTTCCCTGTCTATCCAAGCATAGCAATGAACCAACCTGGAAAATCATTTTGAAAAGTTTGACTGTTGATCAAACAAGGCATCAAAGAACTTTTGAAGATCTAATTCAAATGATGAGGATACAGTGACCGAAAAATTGTTTTTACATACCACAATAAAGATGAGGACAATCCAAAAAAATAAAAATAATACACATCAAGCCTCATCTCAAAATTTCAGACAAATAATATGGTACTTATTTTAACATTACAAAAAAATTATCATTGATCATATTACTATTAACAATTTTAACCAATAAAACTTTTCACCAAGGAAAAATTATTAAAAAAACTTCAAAAAAGATTGACAACTACACATAAATTTGAACAAAATTTTGTATTTGTCAAAAAATGTTCATGTTTATTAAAATTTCAATTTTTTTCTTTTATAGTTTTTATCAATATTAGATAAATAGTATCAAGATATTTAGATCAAAAGTTGATCAGCCAGTACTCAGCCTCAGCAAATGAACTCTTCAAATTACATTGAAAAGAAGTGACTCTTGAAATCATTTCTTAGAAAGAAAAATTAATGTGCGCAAATAAATAAATCTCAATCAATACTGATTGTAATTAGACTTAATAGTTTCATTTTTGGGGTGGGGGGTAAGGGTGATAATTAATTTCAATAACTCTTTCTTTTATTTGGCACTTATATTCTGTATTTGGTCAAGATTAGCTTAAATCTTTCAGACAAAATATTACAAGAACAAAACTGTATTGCAATGCACTACTAATGGGAGACAACTGGTCAGTGTTATTGATTTTTGCATTTTTTTCCATAATATATATTCTGAGAGAATGGGAGATGATTGGCAACAGCAACTACATATATATTTCTATGGAAGGTCTACCTAAAATTGAATTTTTACCTAAGAAATGCCTAATACCTAGAACCCTTTTTTATTTCCAAAATTAAATTCAACAATTGTTTTCATGTATATTCTATCTTCCATACTTTCTAAACATTCAAATTAATACCCACATATTAACAAATCTTTTTTCTTTTTTTTTACCAATTTGAACTGATAGTTCTTTCCCATTCAGCTATTGAATGGAATACTTAGATAAATATTTCTAGTAGACTACTCCCAAAAATTATTAACAATTACTTGACAACTTGGAAAAAATAAAAAATAAATAATGGTCAGAGGGGGAATTTATTTTTCAAGTCATACAAATTAGCTAAATAGTTAGCTACTTATTTATACCAACAATTCAAACTTTTCAACAAGAAAAAGAAATATGGAACAGCCATAATGGGGTTTTCACCTTTTGTGTGTGTGTGTGTGTGTGTGTGTGTGTGTGTGTGTGTGTGTGTGTGTGTGTGCAATTATATATATATATATATATATAGTTGTAAAATATGTAAACTAAACTAAGTCATGCGAGTTTGTGTTTCTGTATTATGAATAGTGGAGGCCATTATTTGATCAAATATGATTATATAGAAACTTACAATGGACCCCTTTTATTTTAGCAGTTTGTGTACTCAGCAATTAGTTGAGTGAGACTTTAATTTTATCTAACTATATATATATATATATATATATATATATATATATATATCAGGGGGAAAAATGGAGATAAATCTGATAGTATGTTAATATATAAAATATGAAAAAAAAAAGAAGGTATTTAGGATGATTTTATCATATTTGATCTATTTGCCAATATTAAACATTTTTGGGGTTTTTTTTTATATCAAACCATCATCAGGGCATTGTCATTATGTGATATTGAATATAAATCAGAAGATACATCATCACATATTGACAATGCCCTGATGATGTTTTAATATAAAAAACAAAACGTTTAACATTGGCAAATACTTCAACTATAATAAAATTATCCTCTGATTACCTTATTTTTTCATATATATATATATATATATATATATATATGTTACTATCTTGTTAGTCTGTTTACCCAAATGTTTCACATTGAAATTAACCAAATTATGAAATTAAGAGAGATGGGTGTAAAGCATCAAAAAGAAGCTAACAATCTACAAGCAAATAATATGAAAGTTTAACAACATTAATATCAAAGGAAGTTTGTGTTTGTTTTTCTGATTTCAAGAGAAATCAGACAATAAGGATAACTGGGAGGTTAAAGATAGGTAAACCTCCAAGAGAAACACAAAAATGGATATTGTCAAAATGAGTAAAACTGATCATCTTAGAAAAATAAAACTCAAAAAGGTGATGCAGTGGGGAAGCTAGGTTAAGAGTCAATGATTCATTGCCTTTGTTTAAAAGGGTTGAGATTTTTTGATTTTTTTTTTTTTTTTTTTACAGTTGAGTCAGGTGTTATCTGCTGGTCAGAGATGTTAATATCACTTGTATTTCAGTACAGCTGGCCATCTTGTAGAATAATCAAACCAATTATTCTTGTTATTATTAGACAAGAGGTCATAGTTTTATCTATTAAGACAGCAGAAAATAAAAGATCATATTACTTAAAACTGATGCAAAAGCCACATTTCTCTAGTCTTGTTGTAAATGTTGAAAGAAACTTAAATTGTATGTATTTACCCAACCTCAGTGCTATGGTCATATTTTTAAAGCAGAGTACTCAAGTCAGTAGAGCATCCAGTAGGAACCACAAGGTTGCAGGTTCAATACCAAACTTGCCAACTCAGTGCATTAGTAGCATATATTGGGTAATCCAATCTGTGTGGTAAAGTGGGGAGCTGACGGTAAGTGTGGTGCCTCACCTCAGACACAAAATAATCTCCCAGGTCTAGCACTAGTGAAAAGGGGATAGACTTCCTTACTGTCTGGATGATACTGACAATAGGCCACTCCGTTGATTTTACAACCGGTTTGAATTCAGAGTTTTACTTCTCCTAGACCGGTTGCCACACCAACGTTAAAGAGCCCAGTCTGTCCTATTTACTGATAGCTGGAAGGAGAATAGTTGGATTCATACCTTTCCTAAGACTCAGCCTCATATAGGATTTGAACTCTGGTTGCCATGTTCATTTCCTACAGCGATAACCATTATGGTATGAGTGCCTCAAACTTTAAAATTGTAGTCAAAAGATTGAAATCAATTTTGGTTGCTATATTCATGTTTTGGCAAATGTACTCTGACTTTGTTTTTTGTAATAGTAACCTTGATAGAATTTCAAACTAAACCCTTTAATTAATCCACGGAGGAAAGAATTCTCATTCTTCAGTCTTTCCCTTGGGATATCACATCAGTTAATTTTTTTATTTATTTCATCCTTGTAATGTTAATATTCCTCCCCTAATGAACCCAGGCCCAGAAACTGAACTCATGACCTTACAGGTAGACTTCAACTCAAAGTGCTTAACCAATATGGATCAAATAAAGAGTTGAGTTTGAAAATGCCTTAAAGAAGGCCAAATGGTACAGCAGCCAAGATGACACAAGTCCAAGTAAATAGTGTAAATAACTTCTCATTTAAGAAATTTAAATAAAAAGATTAAAACATTAGATTGTATAGCAGATCAACACTATCTGTTTCTTTTGTTCTGCCATAGATATTTTTTTTTTACCAACCACAGTTTCCAGAATAGATTCAAAACGTGGAAGTAAAACGCTATGATGAATATCATGCATTTTTGTACCTTTGTGTAAGCTTTACCACTGACTTAATGATGGGTGTCTGATAAAAAAGAAAAAAAGGTTACACAACATAAGAAGGAAGTGGACAGTTTCCTTGCCAATCCTTTTACAGATGACTGCACCTGTTAGAGGTTAGGCCAAATCTGTGGGTCTTATATTTCATATAATAAAAAGAAAACCCAACAATAATATGTAAATGCTCGTTAGTAGAGCATCTGCCTAGGAATTGAAAGGTTTCAGTCCTCACCAACTAAGCCCATGTGTATCATAGCTCGGGTAATCTGATCTGTACGGTAATGTGGGGAGGTGACAGTAGGTGTGGCGCTCCACTTCAGATGCAAAAACAATCTCCCTGGTCTAATGCTAGGAAAGATTCCCTCCCTGTCCAGCTGATACCGACAATAGGCCACTCTGCCAACATTTTTTTTTTTTTTTACATCAATAAGTTTGTAGCTCAGTGAGGAAAAAGTATTTTACACAATTTTTTTTAACATTATTTAACACTTCTCTATTAATCACAAAGATGGAACATTATACAGTCAAAAATTCAGATTAAAATTCAATTAACAACTATGTCATATTATGGACATATTTCTCCACCCCTATAATTATCACTCACATTCAATTTGAAGTAGTTACATCATATATACCACTTAGAATGTATTTATCACGGTAAGTGAATTACTATTTCATTAGTCTTATCATTAGATGCATTAACATTTTGTCTACTCAAAAAATAACTACCAGAAAATCACCTTGTCTTTGATAATATTGTAAGAACATTAAATAAATTTCTGCTCTCCAAAAGATTGCCATGAAAATGAAGTAACACATGGAAATCTAAAAGTAACCAAATACTTTGCTTAGAAGACATTTCATTTTTCAGATAAGTAATAAATGTTTTGGCGAGAGAAATTATAAAAAGAAATAATTCAGTTTGGGTTGTAAATTAAAAAAAATTAAATACATGATTTTAATAAGTCCAGATATGTTGTCTAATACTTATTTAATGGCTGAAAAACTATCAATGGTGATTAACAAAATGCTTTATTAAAAGTTAATTAAAAATTACTGATTGAAATTATTTTTAATGAAATGAAATGAAATATTGGCAAAGAAAGAAAAAAAGGATGACCAATAAATAGACATTTTAAGAGACTAGGTGAATTAGATAAAAGCCACAAGTCAAAGCTTTTGTAGTCAACAGTAAAAAAAAGGGAGAGAAAAAGTAAACAGCTGGTCTTAAAGCTAAACAATAACAGGTGTCCAGAAGGCCACCTGGTCATAATGACCTAACTTAAACAGGTATTTATTCATTTCCAATGATTTTACTATAGCTACAAAAAGCTTGAAAACTAAAAAGAAGTAGAGAACAGAGAGAAAGAAGTAGAGAACAGAGAGAAAGAAGTAGAGAACAGAGAGAAAGAAGTAGAGAATAGAGAGAAAGAAAAAGAGCTAAGAAGAGAAAAAAAAGAAGAAAGTAGAAAAAAAGAGGAAAGTAAAAAAGAAAAAAAAAAAGAAAAAAGGAAAACAGGGAAAGAAAAAACACTATTTCAATCTCGCTGATTATCATGAAAAGTTTTGACTTGATATTTAATCATGAGATTTATTTTAAACAGATACAGATCAAATAATTGTTACTTTTGAAACAAAACAAATATGAAAGATTCAAACCAGCATGAAAGTAGTCCAAAGAAAAAAAAAAAGAATCAACCATTTAATTTCATCAAAGCAATGACCTGAAAAGTGTAGTGTTATATGTTGATCTAATCAAATTAGATATTTTTTCAGTTGATATTTGTAGCTGGTTTCATTGTTGGAACAGATCATTATTCTCACTAAGTTGTTTCACTCAGAAAATGACTATATGAAATTATTTATATTTCATAATACATTCATTTTTCATTATAAACTCCAGAAATGTAGCCTTGTGCCAAACTAAAACTTAATATCTATGAAATAACATAAACCAGAGATGGAAAAGAGATAAGAAGGCTGTTTATACAATACTTTTAAAGGCTATTTATACTTAATAAAACAGAATATCAGCAGGAAAAAAAAGGAATTCTAAGAATTCTATTAGCTTACCTTACAAGCACTTAATTCAAACCATTATACAAATATCTTATGCAAAACAAATGTTTACACATTTATGTTATACCAAATGGGGAAGAAAAAACATTTTGAAAATTCCTTACTCTGACCCAAATAGGATTAAATCTAAACATAAATTTCATAGAAAATAAATGTCAACTAAAATATAATGCAGATATCTAAGAATAAAGGCAACTCGGTTTAGCTCAGTTGGTAGAACATCCACATAGGAACAAGGTTCCAAGTTCGATACCGGCCCTCGCCAACTCAGCACATGAGTAACACTGCTTGGATCTGCACAGTAAAGTGAGGAGCTGATGATAGATGTGGCGCTCCACCTCAGACGCAAAAAAACAATCTCCTTGGTCTAGTGGTAGTGAAAAGGGGATACTCACTTACTGTCTGGTTGATACCGACAATAGGCCACCTGACCGACTTTAGACTTATAAGTATTAAAATGAGAAACCTAATCCGATTAATCCATTGAAAAAGTGGGGGGGTAAACATAATTATCTAAAAATGTTACCATCTCTAGTCAAGATATTTTTATAAAGCAAAATAATATTTAACATGCCAATTCAAAATGATTCATAAAATAAACGGAACTTTAAAGGGAGCAGATTTCCAGTGTCAACCCAATTGTAAAGCTATATAAACATATATCCTGATAAGTGTTCTTTGTTACCCAATTTTGAAATAGACAAGACTCAAATTTCTCTAGGTTATTGGATGGTCAAAATATTATGACAATATCAAACAAAATCAAAAGATAATGACATTTAAAACTATATAAATGCCAAAATACATCACTTCCACTAATGCCTTCTTTAAAGAGAGATTCTTGCTTCATTGTAAATTGAAAGTTTAGTTTCAATAAAACATATGTTTAGCTTTCAAGCAGGAAATATCAAGCTTGTGGCCTTGATAGACAAAAGACTGCACTAGACTTAGCATCATTGATCTGAAATCTGATATTTGATTTCTTTCACTTCCATTCCTCTATTGCCAAAAAAAGGAAGAGAGAGAATATAGCAGTAAAGAAAAAAAAATAGTCCAGTTTGCAAAAGCAACTGATGGTAAAGGGTCTTACAAATAACTCCAGTAAACCATTTTTGTCTTCAATAACAACATAGATTATTAAAAGGTTTCTCACACACGCACACCGATATTTTTGTTGCTTTTTTATCCCATCAATTTTAGCAAATATATCTTTAGCCTTGAAATCAAATTGAAAGAAATCTGTAATAAAAAAAAGTAACTTCAGACAACTTGCTATATCATAACAATAATACTTATCAAAATAGGGTGGGATTCCCCATGGCATAGTGGCTAACATGCTGAACTGCAACTTTATAGTAAGTGAGTTCAAACTCCACTCACACTATTACATTCACTTTCAGACTAATACCCTTGGGAAAAATTTGAATCCCTTCATCCCCCCCCCCACAATTAAATAGTACCACTACTGTTCTCCAAGGATGGCTTTGGCATTAAATAACCCACAAAGGTTGATATGCCATTAAAAAAAACCATTACCAAAATAGATTTGTAAAAATAATCATAGTATCACTGCCTTTATTCTAACATCTATCCAATATCTTTATTTTTTCCAAATTAGAATAAAACAAGTTGTAATAGAATTTTGGATGCATAATTAAAAATCTGACCATATCTAGCTTATTTGAAAACTTATATAGCACTATTTCCATGAAAACTGATTCTCTACATATCAATCAGATAATAAAATGACAGGTATATTTATGATAGTTTAAAACCTATAAGAAAATCTAAACAAGCTACTCTGAAGAGAATAGGTACTTTTTAATGAAAAAGCAGTATTCAATAATCTACAGTACATTCCAACACTTTATGCAAGACTTTTTTTTACCCCAAATATTTTCTTACTATTTTAACTAAATTCAGTTAAAAGTTTAGCAACACTGGCATGTAAAATCATGTCCAGTAACACAAAAATGGAAATTATATCAGTAGATAATATTGATTTTTTTCTTTGATCTTGCACACAGTTTGTCATGAGCATTTTGTATGTCATTTTTTTAAATAAATTATTATTGGGTTAGTCACTAACTTTTATTTTCTAACATTTTTTCACATTAATTTTTTTCTTGCATAAAAAGTGAAATGGTATTAAATTTTTTTTTTTTTTTAAATACATTAAGGCATAAACTAAATTCTATGCATCAATGTAAAACTTCAAGCATATTACATCAATACAAAAGACCAAAGGTTAATGACTTGCGGAATTTCTGCAATATATGTTTTTAACATTCTTGTACATAAAAATTCAAACTGCAAAATTTAAAATTATTTAGATTTTATAAAAATGTAACTTATTTATAAACATTTATGAATTCAATCTCATTTGTCCACAGCCATTTGCCTCCCCCCCACACACACACAAAGTTTTGTTGTTGTTGTTTGTTTGCTTTTTTTTATTTCCACCCAAGAATATAATCATAATCAGTGTTAGCAAGAATTGAACCTGGGATAGACCTAGTAAATTCTGATAAAATTCAGTACAACTGAGCTTCATCTACCTACACTTACAACACACAGATATGGGCTTGACATGAATAACAGGTCTGAAATTAAATGACTAGAAATCAGAACATTGTAACCTTTATACAATGAGATGAGATACAAGCATATCCAATTCATTTACTAAATATGATATGGCAGCTAAGAATACCTAAGTGCAATTCACAATCACATTAGTTAAGTAAGAAATGTGGATTTTTTTTCTATTCTTGTGAAGATCTTACATGCAAAGTTATTTGGTAGATGTGTATCATTGGAACCCCACCTCTAAAATTTTTGTCATGAATTGTTCTGCAAAATTTTGTTTGGAATAACATTTAATAGGAACCAAACTTTTGGTTTATAAACAAATTTTTAGGGAAAAGTTGCCTGTTTCATTCTTTGGGGTCAGGGGTCAGTTTGCTAAGTTACTTTTGACATCAAACAGGATACCCTTCGGCCATTTTGTTCAATTTTTACCCATTTTTTCAATGGTATTAACCAAACAATTAACTTTGAAAACTGCTACTAAAGACTCTACAAGAGTGGAACTTGCGGATGACAATATTTTACAATATCTTCAAGAGTCGGTTAGAATTACAAACAAAACAGCCATACAATGTTATGAGTACTGTTGAGACATTTGTTCTGCTAAAATACAAAAAGACCAAAGAGATGCAGCTAGGTGGTCCAGGACAAGAAATTCAGCAGATGTGTACTGAGGGGTGTCCTGTTTGACGTAAAAGTAATGTAGCAAATTGACCCCCCCCCCCCCACCCGACTCTAAAAATCAAACAAGCAACTTTTCCCTAAAAGATTTTTTTTATAATCTTAAAGTTTGGTTCTTAATCAATGTTATTCCGAAGAAAATTATTTCTATATTATTGTAACAAAAATTCTAAGCTGGTGGGGTGTGGGGGCTATGGTATACATCCATTTATTTACCTTTATTAAACAGCTCTACAGACTGCACTACAACATCTTGATATTTGGCACCTCTTCATATTGACCTGTACATCAAAATTTGGCACTTAAGACTGGGTTGTAGCCATTTTCAGTGTTAAATAGAGATACATATCAGTAACCTAAGACTAAAGTCAACAAATTTTCATGCAATGAACAAAAGAAATGACAACTTTATATCAAGTGAAACCAATTGATGTATGAAAGATTTCATTTTATATATTTACCAAACCCTCCGCATGAGTAGGATGTGACACAGGGTCAATTTCTCAAACAGAGTTTAACAAGTTTGAATTCAGACTTTTCCTTCTCCTAGATTGGTTGTCTAACCAAAGCTAAAGAGCCCAGTGCACCCAGCTATTTACCCATCACTGGAGGGAGAATAGTTGAATGCATACAGCTTCATTCAGGATTTAAACTCTGATCACCAGGTCCATTTCCTACGGCAATAACCATTACACCACACATTTCATTTTATGACTTAGAACATTCCCATTATTATTTGCTTATAATCCTTTTTCACTAATCTGTTTTATCCGCTTCTATCAAACAACAGTCACCAATACTGAAATCATCAAATCTTCCCAAACTGAAGTGATTTTGGAATATTTCTATTATCATTAAATAAATAAATAAAATGATAAAAATGCACAAGTCTTTTTTTTTTTCCAATTGCTTTCTTCCCCACCCAACTTTTTCCAGTAATTAATAAATGATGAGTTGAAGACAAAAATGAGAGAATGAATTCAGTTTTTATATTCTAGATACAGATAGATGTACACCATACACATACTGACAGTATATTTTTATTTTCCAATATATCCTGATATCCTGATAAGTCTCCAGGTATATTATCACTTGCTAAAAGTTAATGTTAAATAAAGATATCTGAGATTGACATACCAAGTTTATTAGTCAGTCACAGACAGACAGTTTTTGTTTTTTTTCCAGAGTTTATGAAAATTAACAGAGCATATAACAGGGTGGCACCTTGTTAGAACATGAAAACACTTTTTATTGAATGGCTTGATATCTATTAGCAAGAACATCAACAGAGAAAGGTTGGTTTTATCAGAATTAAATAAAAGCAGAACAGTTCATCAATGATAATTAGAAATTGCAATCATAATCAGGAGAATTGACTTAGTAAATTCTGGTGAAATTCAGTAAAAGGTCATTGAAAGTTGGGGTTTTTTGTTGTTGTCAGCTAAGTGGCCCTTGAGTAATATAATGGATAGGCATAGCCTATGATTTTTGTAAGGAAGTGTAATGTAAATTTTAAAATTAATGGTAACTCGATGGAAAATCACTGAAAGTTTAGATTGACGGGTATTATCCTCAACTTCTCTGGGAACTGGATTCATTAGCTTAGAGAGTCATGTGACCAAGTGACTCTTGGGAAAGTAGAATTTAGTTAGAGTTGAGCAAGCACCCATTAGGGTCAGACATGTGATTCTGTCTCTGTGTTGATTCTCCCCACAGGCTTGGTTAAGATTGTATCGGGGAAATAAAAATAAAAGTGTACATGATAAAATGTCTGTGTGGAGTCCATGTTAACAAAAGACGGAATGCAGAGAAGCAGACAATCCTCCAATGGAAGATGTCCAACCCGATACAAAGAACACAGAAAAACTCAATGAAAGAAATCAAAGCCCAAAAGGCAAGAGACATTAGAATTCAATAAGTAGACTATACACCAATTGGTTGGTTGTGTAATGTAGTAAGATCTTGTGATATTGAACAATGAAACTTATTGTAAAAAGGAAAAAAAAAAGAAAAGAAAGGCTAATCGCTCTTTGAAATTAAGTGCTTTTGAATTGAAATATAGAAAATGGGTCTATATTTGAAATTAGATCAGACAAGCTTGTCAGTCTTTATGGGTTGTAGATAGTTATCATCAGTCTTTACGAGTTGCCCAGAAAGTCTTTGGTTATTTTTGGCAGATTTTGCCAGCAGCTACTGCGAAGAATCAACAGCTCTAAGATAAAGTCTAGCATCAGCACATCATTGTTTCAGCCATTAAAAGTAGAAGGATGTGTAGATTGTGTATGCCGGACTTCAACTGAATAAATGGTTGTAAATTTTCAGTGTTTTATCATTATTCAATTTTATAGCTAGCATCAGTCTTTCGGCAGACCAGTGCTATACAGATGAACATCACTTGGTTATCAAAGAAAAATCATGGACCTAACACTAACAAATAACACTAGACAACAGCAGCCAAGCTTGTAACACCGAAAGAAGAGGCCAGGGTGCAAGTGGTAAAGATTCCCTATCACAGAATTATAATCAGTACTTCATATGCCCCTTAACCCTAGAGACAGTCCATTCCTAACACTGTAATAAGTATAAGAAGAATTTTTTCTTTTACAGAATAAAAAGGAAGTTTGTTTTTTTTTTTGTTTGTTTTTTTTTTTGGGGGGGGGGTATCTATAATAAAATTACCAATTTTTTTTATTTTTTTTATTTTTTTTTATTAAATCGACTCAAAACAGGTTTGGAATTTTATCGGCTGACGGTTGTCACAAACTGAAATACAACTATTTGAAAAAAAATTTTTTACAAAAAATTATAAGTGTGTGTTTGTGTGTGTGAATATTAAAGCACTATTAGAATATGATTGCTTTATGATTCTACTCTCAATATAAACAAAGTAAATAAATATACTTACAAATTTCTTCTTTACAAAAAAATAATATACAAAATGCAATCCCTATTTTATTTGTATAAAAAAACAAAAAGCTTCAAATACATATTTTTAAAAACATTTTAAAAATTAATTTTTTTTTTTTACAGAGAGTGATACTTTTTAAAAATTCCATTTCTTTCATGAGTTATTTTTCAGATGCTGTTAAAATCCAGGCCAATAAAAATTAAATTCCAGTTATGCATCTTGCACCTTTTCTTAATCTTAATTCTAATGTCAACCTACACAAAAACAACAAGAAATTCTAATCAAGATTTACATAAAACAATGTTTCTATCCTTACTAATACCAGATTATTGTAAAAATAATTTTAAAGTGCTAAATACTTTGCATATAAAAGTGCACAAATCTTTTGTTAAAACTTATTTTTAAAATACTTAAAATATTACTTTCATTGTAATTTTCAGACAAAGGTTACATAAGTAATTTTTCTTTTTTAAATTGCAATAATTACTATCAAACTAAAATCCTATTAGCAAAAAGCAGATGAAATGTGTACCATCAATGGAAAGAAAACAAAACCAGCTTAGATTATGTCGGAGAACAAAAGCTGCTGATAAGACAGAAACAAACAGCACCTAAGATATTGTTACTCATTAAAGCACATGCCAAAAGTCACTATCACTGGCCCAATTTTACTTAAGTTTATAAAAAGTATTCCCTGAAAGTAACAGCTGCTTGTAATAACATAAATAGTTAAAACAGTTCAAAGAAAACTACTAAGAAATATGGTTTACAGATTTATTCTAAAATAAAATAGTAAAAAGGAAATATTTGTAAACTACGCATGTATTTACCAACCCCTCCACATGAGCAGGATGTAACACAAGGTCAACTTTTTAAGCAGAACTTAACAGGTTTGAATTCAAAGTTTTCCTTCTCCTAAACCGGTTACCATAAAAAGGTTAAATAGCCCGGACTGCTGGAGGGAGAATTGGATTCATACCTTTCCCAAAGGTATTGATGCTCTGTGAAATGCAAACAGCATTATCCAGAATTTGAACTTGGGTCGATATTTGAAAGAGTTATTGTACAAGTTGCTTTTTAACCAACATCACAGACACAGAAAAACAGACATTTTAGTTTTATCTTATTCTTTCTTTACAAACCTGCAAAAAAGTTATTTACCTCGCATACCACATATATGGGTATGACACAAGGTTGCATTAATGTGGGACCACCCACGAACTGAAGTTCATGGGATGGCAGGCTCAAAAAAAATGCGTAGATCCTGTCGGCATTCCCCCTCAGGAGGGGTGCCTCAGGCACTAGGCAATAAACCCAGCCCTGTCTCTTTAAATGAAGGGGGCAGGTGTTGCCTGGGAGAAAGGCCCCCTGGGATCACGCCGTTAATTTCATTAACAAACACAGGCCCTGAAAGGCCCATGTTAATAATGAGTTTTTATACACTAATGTGTGAGTTTATTGAAATTGTTCATAATAAAAATGACTTTAGAATCTCAAGAACCATGTCCTAATTACAGTGATTTTGAAAAGATTTTTATACAAAGTGTAGTTCTTCTTTGGATCCTGGTTTCTAAAAACATTAAAAATAGAACAACATTGGTCACAGTACAAACAATAATATATATTTTGATACGTTTTGCTATCACAGCCTTAAATGAAAATATTTACTAAAAACTGCAATAGAGATGCATCCAAATGAGTCATAGACCAACATGTGATAAATATCAAGCCAAAGTCAACCTCCTATTTAAATACTTTTTTAGACTCACTAGTCATTAGAAGACAAAAATAGATATTATTGCCTGTTGTACTATTTGTTATACCCAGAAGAAATCTGAGCTGTGCAGAAGGGGAAAAAAAAAGGGGGTGGTTATAATGGGTTATATCTGCAAGTTTATTTAGATGTATATTCCTTATTTAGTGCTTTAATCTATTTAATATACAATAAATGCATCTTTTACTTTTCTCTATTATGGTATGAGCAAGTAATTTGTATCCACACAGCAACCCAACATAGAATAGAAGTTATAAAAAGAAAACATAAGCATTTACAGATGTACATTGGAGTCAATTATTATTTGTTAATTTAGTGTATAAAATCCCATAAAAATAAAATGTAAATAAATAAACTTCAGTTAAAAAAAGAATTATTACACTATGTCATTTTCATCTGTCATTTTGAGAAATGAATTTGTTTCTTTACACTTAATATTGAATAAAAATTAAAATAATGGTAAATATACACAAAATTTTAGACAATTTACATTTAGGCATAACAAAAATTTACCAAAATAAAAAAATACTCAATTTGATATTAAAATGTAATTATATCAATTAGGTATTGTAAATTTTAAAAGTATGATAATGTAGTAACTTCTTTGAAGATAAAGTCTATATCAAAACCAGGAGGAGGGGAAGGAGGAGCTCTCAAAGTAGTTTTTGACTAACGAGAAGAGATCCTCTTTGATTTGAATTCAGAGTTTTCCTTCTCCTAGACTGGTTGCCATACCAAAGTTAAAGAGCCCAGTCTGCCTATTTACCCATAGCTGTAGGAAGAATAGTTGGATTCATACCTTTCCCAAAGGGTATTAGCACTATGTGAAATGGAAACAGCCACATCCAGGATTTGAACTCATCTCACCATATCGATTTCCTATGACAGTAACCATTACACCACACACCTCCAACTAGCACATGACTAACCCAACATAATTGAACATGTGACCTTTTTAGCAGAAGTATACCACTTACTAAATGTCTCTATATTAATTTAAAAATTAAGTCAATCTTCAAATAAGTGCAATGTATGAATTGAATATACTATCCATTTGTGTATAACTTTTTCAGAATTTGGAGACATATCATTTAGATTATCATAAATGATAAGTTTACTGTTTCTTCCTACCTATATGATTTTAAAATTAGATTTTACTTTTAAATATTGTTCACCCTAGCTTATTTTGAGTTGTTTTCACTTTTAAAATAGTATTAACCTTTTTGCAGGTAGATAAAATGAAAAAAAAATGTTGCTGTACTATTGGTGAGAAAAATAACACTGGAAGCAAAAGGGTTAAACAAAATCTTGAGTCTTTCTTATATGATGGAGACACATGATGAAATGGTTATCATCATAGGAAATGGACACAAGACAAGTTCTAAACCTGGACATGGTTGTTTGCATTTCATATAGCACTAATATCCTTGGGAAAGGTATGAATCTAGCTATTCTCTCTCCAGTTATGGGTAAATAGTAGGGAAGACTCTTTAACCTTGGTATGGCAACCGGTCTAGGAGAATAAAAACTGAATTCAAACCAAAGAGGCTCTCTTCTCATTAGACAAAACTACTTTGAGAGCTCCTCTTCTTCCTTCTATTAAAAAGTTGGAGAGGGAAAAGAGGAAATCATTGGATGAAAAGGCAACCAGTCTAAGAGAAGAAAATCAGAATTCAAACCTGTTAAACTCTGCGTAAGAAATTAACCTTATGACATATCCAGCTTGTACGAAGGAGTTGGTGTGTGTGTATATATACAGAGATGCTAATAGGTACGCTTCCTGCGTCCCTGACACACAAAAATCTAAAAGGACGCAGTAAAACCATATCCATGCTTCCAAGTGTTTTTCTTTTTTCTTCCCTCAGCATTTCAAGCTAACTGTAAATACATTTCAATCATTTCTTAGAAACGAATTACACAGGATAGGTTACAAGGTAGGAGTTAGATGGCTTTAGTTGGGACCCATTCAAAGCAAATATGTGTGTCCCAGGACACACTAAATGAAAAAGCTATCAGCATCACTGCATATATATATATATATATATATATATATGACAGAATTTGAAAAAGTATTTACTATTCAAACTGTCACCAAGAAAGACCACTTACTTAAAAATCTTAGTTTTGATGAAGTATAAAATAAAACCAGACTCACCTAACATTTGTCTAATTTCTCTCGTTTTTAAGACATAATTGACATCTCAGAGATTGCTTTTCATAGAGTAAAAGAAAAAGAAAAAATGGGGTGGGGGGTGACACACAAATCATGGCTTTAAGTACTAATACCAAATATTAAAAACTAGAGTAGGCAGACATGCCCTGGTGCTTCAGTGTGCTTATCAACTTCACTTCCTCTTTATCAAAACCCGAACTCAAAAGGGCCCTGAGTGATGACAGCAGCACCTGTCCCAACAACTCAGTTTTTCAGACTTTCTCAAGTACCTTTTTCTTTTTTTTTTCAGTTAATGAAACTGGATTACAAAATGCATGCAACCTGTCAAGATTTGAACTATTGAAACACTTAAAAGTTAGAATATCCAGACATCCTAAAATATGATTACTTATTAGTTTATAAGCAAATATTTAATATGAAAATCATTAAGTCCTGTTCAAGGAAAAATGCAACCAGTGTGTCTCAAATTGCTGCTTTTATTATAAAGATTTTGAATGTAAAGAAATGTTCTAATATTGTTCAAAATAATTCTTACTCAATGAAATATTTATATTTCCCTTTAAAAAAAAAAGTCATATTTGCAGGTATCATTATAATATTAGAAGAGATTTGAAATCTTAATTAGACTATTACAGAGGTGCTTATGGTGTAATGGTTATCATCATAAGAAATGGACATGGCAAACAGAGTTCAAATCATGAATGAGACTGTTTGCATTTCTCATAGTGCTAATACCCTTGGAAAAGGTATTAATTCAACTATTCTTCCTCCAGCTATGGGTAAATAGTAATGCAGACTGGGCTCTTTAACCTTTGTAATGCAAGCAGTCTAAGAGAAGGAAAAATCTGAATTCAAAGTCTGTTAAACTCATCTTAAGTAATTGACCTTGTGTCACATCCTACTCATGCTGGGTGGTTGGTAAATATGTAATTAGACTATTGTTTTAATTTTACAAAAAAAATCTGAAAAATAAAGAAACATTTGAAAAAGTTAATTACATACTTGTAAAACCTAATAATCAAAATATCAACTTTTTAAAGTCTATTATCAAAAATTTATATTGAGTTTTTCTTTTGGAGGGGGTGACAAAATCCTGTTCAATATTCTGTTTCATCTATTAAAAAAAAAAAGTTGGCAGTGTGGCCTACTGTCGGTATTAGCTGGACAGCAAGGAAATGTGTCTCTTTTTCACTAGCACTAGACCAGAGAGATTGTTTTTGCACCATACCTACCATCAGCTCCCCACTTTACCACACAGAACGAAGCTGTGCTGCTCATGCACTGAGTTGGCAAGGGCTGGTATCAAAAGCAGAACCTTGTGGTTCTCTAGGCAAATGCTATACTGACTGAGCTAAACTGGCATAAACTTTAATTACTAATGATCCAGATTCTTAAGCCCAAGTTCATAAACAAAAAGAAAAAAACAAAAACAGAAAAACAACATGTACATGCTGTGTATTAATTAAGTAATTATATAAAGAAAATAATCAACTGCATTAACTAATTCAAAAAGACAATTTACATTTATACAATAATTTTCATGGTAGAACTTTTAGCTTACTGTAAAAGGATTAATAACCTGATACTTGTTAAGAATTATTCAATGCTTGGAAGCACATATAAATTAAGTTCTTCATAGTGTGCATGAATGTTCCTAGCCTACCATATTTGAGAGCATATAAGGTGCACCTCATTTATCCCCCCCCTTACTCACACCCCTATCCTTAAGACTAAAAATATCTCCCAAGTCTTATGTGGAGAAGTTCAAGTATCTGGTAGGTTAATGTTTATACAGACACACCGTAGACTACCACCACCACCAGTAATTGTAGAGAGCCTAACCGGAACCTCCTAACTCTCTACAACTTGGTGTTTCTATTTCAGTCATGCAAATCTTTAAAGCTAACTTTAATCCTTTATGATAAAAGTTAATTATTTATTTATTTATTTTATAAACAATTGTGTGATTCAAATGAGGTTAAATGGGGGAGGGGTCTAAATTTAGGTACCAGACATGTGTGCCAAAAAGAGGGGGGGGTCTCTTAAGGAAAAATTGTGATAGTGTAAAAAAAAAAAAAAAAAGAAGTGCATGGTACCTATTACTTAAGCATAACATTATCTAGATGTAGATATGATATAAATAATTTATTTATATATCTAGATAATAAATTAAAATCTATAATAAATCATTTCAATTTTTTTAAATGCATGTCATGTCATTTTTTCTATTAACTTGACTAATCAATTCATTTTAGAATTTAATAAAGATAGCTCATTCAACTGTAACATCTAATAAATTACAATGGAATCATTAGAATAATAATTAATGAAGTTTTTATTTATTTTTTTATTGTCAAAAAGAACTACAATGGTTAAATTATAAAAAATACTAATAGTACCAGGTACTCACTTGATTACCTCATTTTAGGAATTACCCCCCCCCTCACAAAATCACAATTTTAAATCAATTTTGTTAATTCAAACAATTCCTTTTTAATAAAGTTTATATTCATTTATCAGGTTATTTCAAATAAACTGGACATAGAAAATTAAATATATGAGAAGAAATATTTTATTCACACATTAGGTTTACAAGTTAAAATATAATTTTGTTGAGTATATAAAGATACAAGATAAAATGGGGTTTTCAAAAAAGATTGAAGATTAAAAATTATTCTTTAAGTATATATTTTCTGGTTATACGAGTTTAATTTGTTCTGCTCTTAACTCAAATTCACCGTATATCAAAATCAATTTTGCCAATTGAAATAAACTGAAATGCCATTAATCCGTTCCAGCCCCCCCAAAAAAAACACCCTAAGTTTTTGTTACATTTTTTTAAATAAGAAAAAATAGCACTGTATTATCTTTAATGTTTATTTTTTTTATAAATAATATTTTTCTTTGGTGTAATAAATTTGGAAACTTAAATGATTTTAGTGAACTTTTCAACGTTAGCTCATACCCCAAATTTTAACACACAACACAAAAGCAAAAAAAAAAAAAAAAAAAGAAATTTGACCGAGTAACAGGTTGTAACTTGGAAAACTCATAAGTCAAGGTACCACTGTACATTGTTTTTTTTTTTTTTGTTGTTTTTTTCTGAAATTAAGTAATAAGGTTAAATTGATCTTAAAACTAACAAGAGAAAATGGTACAAAAATCAAATCTTAATTCAGATTCTATATATAAACTCAAATTATGCTAGTTGCAAAATCAAAGCCCAAATCAAATATTTTGTAAATGCAAACTGATACTGTTTCAAATCTATAGCATCACATTTGAAGTTTTTTTAAATTGTTTAATTGTATATTCATTGTTTTAGTAGTGGTGCATGATAGTCTACCAAATAGAGAATGGTTTAGGTTCAACTCCAGGAGAAAATTATTTTATATTGAAAAGAAATCTTAAGTTTGCATGATAGCTTTTTACCCCGTCCTTAAAATTCAATATAAACTTTTAGATACTCTTGATGAACAAAATTGCCCATTTCACTTGTGGAAAGGTAGTCAGTACAACACACATAACTTTAAGTAAATCTATTCCCAACTATATCATATAGCCCAATATAATTCTCAATGAGAAAATTACCAAACAATGATTTTAAAACAATATCATTTATTAAATTTGTCAATGACAAGGCTAGAAGGGAACCCAGTGAGAATCAAATTCATTAATAATGGTCTGCTAGCCTCGCTCACTAACCATATAAAAAAGAATGTTATAATTCTGTTGCATTTCAAAATTGTTTTGGCCATTATTTTGTATTTTTTATCATTTTTCTATCATCCTTAAAGGATGAAAAATATCAATACTTTGATGCTTTAAATCATCTTTAGTAGGTATTTACCCAATGCATTTGCCACGGGTAGGATATACACAGGGTTGAAAAGTATGGTGCATCCAGCAAGGATTAAACTTGCTATAAAGTAGTAATGGATCTATGTGACTAGCTTGTTAACCATTACACCATGATGGGACATCCAAATCATCTTTAGTATAATAATTAGCAAAATGTTTTATTCTCTAAAGGCCTATCAAAAAAAAAAAACAACTTATAATCAGTAAGTAATCTTTATCATATTGGTATAAACTTTTATTTAGTCATGTTTGACATTAGAATTATTATCTTTAGATAATTCACTGAATGGAATGATGATATATAACTAGTATACTACCTAATGTTTAGATGCGCAATATAAAAAATAACCTAAATACTGTTTTGACATAAAGGAATTCATTTAAGATTTTCAATCATTTCATATTTTTATCTCAGGAAGAATGTCATTTAATATCAAGTAAATTAGATTTATACGTAATTATTGGCAATTCTCTTCCACTTTGATTCATTGAAGAAAGATTTACAAGAATTATATTTTTAAAATCTATAAAAGATATTATTGGGGGGGGGGGTACACAACAGTTGGTTTTTTGGGGTTTTTTTTTTTTAATTTTATTTTGGTAGCATGTCAAATGCTACATGTAAATTCCAGCAAATAGGAAATTTATAAGATCAGATTTATTTAACAATTTCTACTTAACAAAAAATCTTGACGGGCTCATTTATAGGATGATTTATACAGAAAACTGACAGGTGGTTGTGTTTATTTTTAGACTTGATTCCAATGTTTTAGTCGGAAATTATTTTTAGTCAACATTATAACGATTATATATTGATTCATTCAGATTAACCCTTTGGGCCCGTTATACCAGTGGTACTTTAATTCCCCCTCCACACACAATAGCACCAGTTTACCTGTGCTGAGATCACACTCAAATGACAAGAGTGTAAATTTATACTCATGAGCTCAGTGCTCAAAAGGATTAACATTCAACAGATTCCTAAGGAAGATCAAAGGATATGCTGGGCAAAACATTGATTGTTTTCTATAATAGAAGAAAACAAAGAAATAAAAATAAACTAAATAAATTGATATACATTGATTCCAAAGTGGGCATCCCATCATGGTATAGTGGTTAGCAAGCTAGTCTTGCTGATCCATTACTACTGAACAGCAAGTTCAATCCTCACTGGATACTCCATACTTGTGTTACATACTACCCATGGCATACATTGATTCCAAAGTATCATTAAATCTAGCTCATAGAAAAATTTCTCTCAATGTTTTCTTTTAACTTATACAAAAAATGTGGAGGCCAGATGAAAAACACCAGGATAAGGCGTTTCAAATGTGATGGAATAAACCACTTAGCCAGAGATTGTCTCACTTGGCACGATAGACGTAGAGCTCGGGACCCCCAACCGTGGAGAAGTGGTGCACGTTGCTCCTGATGTGAAGGGCTAGGCCACACTTCTCTGGATTGTCTGGAAAAAGAGTTAGGGGACAACAGCTATGTGAGGCAAGTGGTGTAATGGTTATCATCAAAAGAAATGGACACAGCAAGATATATTCAAATCCTGGACAAGCCTCTTTACATTTCATGCAGTAATACTCTTGGGAAAGGTATGAATCCATTCTCTCTCCAGCTATGGGTAAATAGTGGACCAGACAGGACTTTAACTGGTTAGGCAACCAGTATAGGAGAAAGAATAATCTGAATTCAAACTTGTTACACTCCTTAAGAAATTGACATTGTTTCACATCCTACTCGTGCGGAGGTTTGGTAAATACGTATACAAAAATTTAAGGCAAATATGAAAACCCAACTTCTTATACCAAATAATATCCATTTATCTTTTTTAAAAAGTGTTCAAATCTCATCAATGCAGTATTTAAAGATCCTTCAAAACACACAAAAATAAAAGTACAATACTCTAAATATTTAGAATCATGTATACCAACCTTACTGGGGCTTAGTTTAATTACATTCATTTGTAGGGGGGGTGGAAAGAGAGCTAAATAGATGCTAGAGCATTTCCATTCTGGATAGAATATGTATCCTAATTGAATAGTTGGAAAAGATATACAAAATATATATGATTATATGTTTACAAATAGACTAACACAGTGTAAAGATCATGTAAAGAGGGAGCATAAACAGCAGGTTGGGTGGGGGAGAACTGACAAAAGATCACAAGACAAGAGCATGACTTCTTTTTTTCTTTTTAACTAATCTTTGCTTAGCCTGTTACAGTGCCTCAAGCTACTTACAGCGCCGGGTGATTCTAAACAATCACTTATCTAAATAAAAAAACTCAATGCTTAACTTTACTGCAAGCAAATAAAGTATGAAAAATATTTATAGCCAAGAATATACAAGAGGTTAATGAAAAAGTAAAATATTCACAAAAAGTCTCTGGATCTTTTGTTTAAATCAGATCTCCATCAGAAACAATATCTACAGTTTTATGAGAGATTTAAGAATGGGGGTGGGGATATAAAATCCTAAAATTGCTATCATCGTCATCATCATGTCGCGCTAGCAGCATGGATATCCATGACAATCTCTCGCCAGCCATCCCTATCATTCATTGCTTCTGGGAGGTCGTCTGTGCAGCATCCAGTATCTGTGCAGAGTTGGTCTACGTACATCTTTGCTGGACGACCTACTCTGGCGTGCCCATGTGATGCCTTCCACAGAAGAACGTCACTTGAAATTTTATATAATTATGATCACACACTTGATATTCAATATGATAAATAATCAAAAGTAGCCCCCAATCACATTTTAAATAAAAGTTAATCACATCTTTAAACAACTTTAAAATCAAGTCTACAAATTTATTATCTTCAATCTAAAAAATTAATTTCATATATAAACACAAGTTAAAAGTATTGATATTTTCATTAATTATATTTCATTTGTAAAATTTCTTCAAATTAAACCACAGGATGATCCGAAAGTCTTGTCACACCATACATATTCTTTAGAGGTAAAATAATTACATAATATAATCCAAAATTCTAGGAAATAATTTAATTTTAAGAGTTTTTTTTTTTAGGTTTTTTTTTTGTTTTTTTTAAGTAAAATAATAACATAATTTATATATTATATTATTAAAACAAAAATGATGAAAGTTAAGACAATATGTAGGGGTGATAATACTTTTGGTCCACCCTGTATTTAATATTCTCCAATAAACATGGGACATTTCATAGTAAGTTGAGAAAATATTCAATCTTTTTACTTCATCATACAAACATAACAGGTTAAATTTGGGAGAATATAGAAAAAAAATCTTTTATAAATCTTACAAAGACCAAATTTGAATGGTTACTTCAACCATTCAAATTCTACCATAAAATATTTTATTACTAACTATATAAAAATGCATGGACAAATCAAAATAACCAAGTTATAGATTTTAAACTGAAATTCTTATAATCCTACCTCTTGAGTCTATGGTAGTTTTAGCATCCAGTTTACCATCTTGAAATGAGAGTAGCAATTGAAAAAGAGACAAGAATGGAACTATACATGAGAAATCATTAAATACATATCAAGAATTTAACAGAACTAGCATTACTTCCTCTGCAGATTAAAAAGTTGAAGCAAAACAGTTTTGGGGTCACAGGTGAAGGAATGTAAGACGTTATCTAACAGGAAAAGTCCTGACTCATTTGGCGATAAAGATACCACATGCGAGTCTATATGACATTTCATGTCTCATATATATATATATACATATATATATATATATATATATATATATATATATATATACACACATCTCACAAGACATTAATTTAGGAGTGGAGCATGTATTCATTTTTCTACAAAAATATCAGAACTGTTCCTGATATTGTAAAAGAATAAAAACTTGGAAATGAAAATACATTTATAGCATAATAATTATCCCAATGTATTCATATTGCTGTCATAATCCATTTTACTTTTATTTCATTTGGGTTTTTTTAACAAAGCTACAGGAAAAAAGAAATTGGAGTTCCAAATGCACCATTCTAAAAAATAAAATACATTTATTTGTATTTGTCAGACTATTGTCCCCATCTATTGTTATATACACAATATTTCAGCCAATGTGCCCACTGGCATTATTTTGGTGTTTTTTGTTAAACACAGGAACCTTCTTGTGAGAATCGTAAGCCTTCATGGAACTTCAAACCGAACCCTTTATCTAGATTGTTCTCATTCTATTAACCATGACTGGGTACAAGTGTTAGCTATGTTAAGTATTCTATATGATTTTCGCCTAGAGGGCACATCAGCTGTAACATTGTGTATATAACAAAGATGAGGACAGAGTCCAAAAAATCTAAATAACACAAATTATCAAGCTTCATCTAAAAAGAAAATCAGACAAAATGTATTTATGACCTTATTTAGAAGAAAAATGCAACCCAAACAATTTTAAACTTTTGTTTACAAACATTATTTACAGATTCAAATTCCATACTTATTTACAAATTCCAAATTGATTCTCATTTAACAAAAAAATGTTTTATCCATACTAAAAAGTTATGAAATAATAAAAACAACATTTAAAACATTCAGTTATCCAATTGTACATGAGGCATCTAAACAAAGGTTCATTTTTCCAAAATTGTTAGAAGTTTATTTCATCATCATATCCTGCCGTTTGTCCAATTGGATACATGGTATAGTGGATATAGGCATTGAGTTAATACAGTTCTAAGTGACAGTTATCTCTAGGCTAGAGGTTCAATCTTGGTCAAGGGCGACAGTAACATAGAATAATAATTAACACAGCTTAACAATTGTACCCAGCTATGGTTAGCAGAATGAGAACAGGATACCCCCATGGATTGAATAAAGGGTTGGGTTCAAAGTTCCAAGATGTCTCCAGATTACGACAAGAAGGTTCCAGAGTCTGACAAGAAATACCTGAAGAAGGCCGGAGGGCATATCATCTGAAACGTTGATAAGATAACAATAAAGATGAGGACAATAGTCAATGATCCAAATACTTTTTTTTTCTCTCCCCACTTTTAAATAATTTTATTTTAAACAATTGGATACCAAATGTGAAATAGTATTTTGTTTTGTGACAACTTTGTAAGAGGAATATCATTTTGATCAATGTTTTCCTCAAAGTTATATGGAATAACATTTTCATGAAGTATTAGACAAAATATCTGAATACATACTGATCAATTAAACAGAAAAATAATGAAATAGCCATTGAGAGTGGGTATTATTTAATGGCAAGTAGGTATTTACCCAACCCATTCCCTATGAGCAGGATGCGACACAAGCTCGCAAGTATAAGGTATCTAGCAAGTATCAAACTCACTATCCAGTAGTAATGGATCTGCGAGACTAGCTTGCTAACCATTACACCACAATGGGATGCCCTGACATTTTCATGGAGTCTACTCACAAGTCTGTATTAGCATTTCATATACTATTAAAAGGCAACATTTCCCCCTCTTGATTTAAAGGGGCAGGGCTGGGTTTATTGCCCAGTGCCTGAAGCACCACCCTTGAGGGGGAATGCTGACGGGATCAACGCATTTTTTTCACCTACCATCCCATGAGTCTCGGCTCATGGGTGGGCCCACATTAAAATGTCCTTGTGTCACACCCGTATACGTGGGATATGTGGTAAATGCCTACTATTTAAAAAAAACAAAAAACAGAAAAGTTTAAAAATTAAGAGAAAAAACATATGCCTGACAGATTAGCATCCATGCATGCTGCTATAATATTTATTATATATTTCAGTATTTCTGAGAAAAGCCACCAGGGTTAAATGTAATTTGATGCAGAGTAACAAAGAAAAGAAAAAAATTGTACATAAACTTTAAGAATAAAAACCTACATGGATTATTTATAAAAAATTAAAAATAAAAATTTTTTTTAAAAAAAGCTTCATTTTCTTCTACACAAATACTAGTACCATTTCTCAGACAGCTTGGCTTTTATCATTTTATCTTGTACAGCTGTATTAGGTTAAACAATTTCTTCTGAAAATTAAATATTACATTAAGTGAATCTAAAGACTAAAAGAGATGTAATGTTTTGCTTACATTCAGCAATGTCTACATAGATGAAGTTACTTAATGATAAATGTTTCAGTATATGATCCCAATATTGAAAAGGGATAAATGCTTATGCCTAAAATTAAATTATTAGTACAAGAGAAAGGTTTAAGTAACATTGTCTTTCATAGTTTCTATAACATGTATCAAAGACAAAATCTGTCAAAAAAGATCATGTAGAGAAGCATAATAAAAATATTTGTATCCACTCCTTTTCACAAATGATATTAGCCATTAAGAGAGAGACTTGTGGCATAATGGATAATGTGCTGAACTGCAACATTGTAGTAAGCAGGTTTAAATGCGAGTCTCATTATTACATGCACTTCCAGGCTAATACACTTGGGAAAGATATAAATCCCCTCACTCCACCCAGCTATAAGTTAAATAGTACCACTACTATTCTTCTAAAAGGATTTACCTTGGCATTAAATGACCCACAAAGGTTGATATGCTATTAAATAAACCAAATCATTAGCCATTAATGCATTATTTTCAGATTTTGCATCCATTATTTAAGAATGTATACAAGAAGTAATACATCTTTTTTTACAAAATGATTTAAAAGAAAAATATCTATCATAATTTCAAGTATAAACATGAAAATCAATCAATTAAAATTGATCTGTTAGAGAAGACATGCCACAAAAACTATAAACTTTTAAAAAAAAAACTTTGCTTTTCTTGAATAAGAATGACTGAGGAAGTTTTAGTGTAAAAAATATACTAATAAGCTGCATTAATTATAGTATAATTAATGAATTAAATCAAATTTAATTAAAGATATTGTACAAATTAAAATTTATCTATTTGTAAAGATTATTTCTCCATTTATTAAATTCTTTTCATTAATTTAGATACCAAGGACAAACAATAATGCCTCAATTTGAACAATTCAATTTGCATAGTTTTTCATAAATCTGTTTTATGAAGAAATTTTTATTATACAAGTTCCTTAGGCTCCCATTGTGTAATGATTATTGTCATAGGAAATGCACATGGCAATCACCAGAGTTCAAATCCTGGATGAGACTGGTTGTATTTCACATAGCACTAATACCCTTGAGAAAGGTATACATCCATCTATTCTTCTTCCAGCTATGGATAAATAGTAGAGCAGACTGAACCTCTTTAACACTTATATGGCAACTAGCCTAGATGAGAGAAAACTGAATTCAAACCAGTTAAACACTGCTTGAAAATAAACCCTGTGTCACATCCTGTTTGTTGGGAGGGGGGGTAAATACATACAAGTTCCTTAGAATAGTAATAAGAATTATTATTACAAGGGTGAGTCAAAAGTTTTGTAATATTTTGGTACATGCTAGTTTGTGGTGCATATATCCCATGACTGATGCAGTTCAAGTCATGGTAGGTAACTGCTGCAGTTAGTAGTATTATGATAATTGGTGCACTGACTGACACATTATGCATCGCTTCATGCCATGTGTGATTTGAAAGCCGCACAGATGAATGTGCAATGTAGTCTAATTAAGGAAGTTATGCTTTACAAGTTTGAACTGGGCCATAACACAGCAGAAGCAACCTAAAACATTTATTGTGTGAAAGATAAAAGGTGCAGTTGATCACAGTACAATAACCAGATGATTAAAGAAAGTTTGCATGGGTTGCAAGAATCTTGATGATGGGGCAATCTCAAGTAGGTCTAAAACCATGGATTCTGAGGCTGTGCTCCAAGCCAGAGATGCATACTCTTAGAGTATCAGGCGACTTGTTATCATAGTCCCATATGGTTAGTCACATTCCTGACCTTGGCAAAAGCATCTGGGAGCTGACAAATTATGCCTTACATTACCAAAATATTTCAAAACTTCTGATGGCTACACCACTTGGACTTTAACAAAGAACTTATAGAAAAAGCTAGATAGGAACTACACAAGGATGCTGTCTTGAACAAATCTTCTAAGCTGCACCTCACAAGAAAGCAGCTGTACAGCCACTTGCCCTCTATCACACAAACCATCCAAGTACGAACAAGAAGCAAGGACAAATTCATAAGTCACATTTTCCTGCGGACATAGACACAACAGTTTGGGCTGACCAGCAAAAACCTTTGTGCAGTTTCTGGATGCTATGCAGATGACTTGCCAGGTGTGATGACCAATAGGGACGGTTGGTGAGAGAGTCATGGGTGTCAGTGCTACCTAATAATGATGATGATGATGATGAAGGACCCTAAATAGCAGAACATGTTTTTATTGACAGTTGTTTGAAACAAGCTTTTTAAGCAGAAGTAATAGCAAGCTGATATCTTTGGATATTATGAATTTTCAATTAGAAGACTGATCACCCACAGATTTAAAATTCTCACCCTTAAGAGAATAATATTTCAATTTTCTACCAGTCCTAACTACTGAAATTGGCTTACATAATGCAGTATATTTTTGTATAAAGAATGATATTGCCAATGGTAAGTGGAAATGGAGAGTCATAATTATTGTCACTTAGTAAACAGTTTAATTAGTCACATTATCTTTCATAATGTTCCAGTGTGAAAATAGGTTTATCACTAGAGGTTTGCATTTAAGAGA
The DNA here is from genome assembly GCA_023376005.1 of Doryteuthis pealeii. Lineage (NCBI taxonomy): Eukaryota > Metazoa > Mollusca > Cephalopoda > Myopsida > Loliginidae > Doryteuthis > Doryteuthis pealeii. The sequence continues at coordinate 120,641,193 of CM042139.1, forward strand.
GATGTCATATCTTAGACACATTTCATTTAGTACTACTAGAATACTGATACAACCACAATTGAAGGTTCTTAATATTATTCTAATTAAGATTTGTTATACCAATGTTTTATAATTATGAATACACATTTCCCTCTGATATAAACTTTGAAAATGTTTACAGTGAGAATAGTAATTAAATTTCAGTGTTTTTTTTTTGTTTTTTGTTTTTTTTTTGGTGGGGGGGTTACACAATAGAATTTTTTTTAGAATAACTAAGTATATTTCTAGTTATATACATGTTTTGGGCGATGAACCCTCTGACAAGAAGGTTCTGGAGTTCAACAAGAAACACATGAAGAAGGCCACTCAAAATGTTGTGTATATACGACAATAAGATGAGGACAACAGTCAAAAAAATCCAGAAAATACAAATTATCAAGACTCATCTCAAAACTTCAGAAAAAGTGATTTGACCATATTTAGAAATATCCGAAAAATCCAAATAATACAAATTGTCTAATCACCATCAAATATTTATTATATATAGAAAACAGATAATTAAAACAAACATATCTTTAGATGAAAACAGCTAACCTTAAAATTTTCATCATTTTGGAGTGTTAAAAAAAAAAAATTAAAAAAAAAAAAAAACTTACCGACTTCAGTATAAGATATAACATCAACACCAAGCAACATACTAGTTTATGATAAATATTACTAACTAAATATTTTCTCCTTGTTGCGATTTATAAACTTTTAACAAGAGCTTATTATCTCAAATTAAAGTAAAATGGAAAGTCAAACAATAAAAATAGAGAGAGTAACAAATGAACAAATCAAACACCACTGCCTGCAGACAGACATCTGTTTCTAAAGATTAATTATACCTGTAATTTGGGATCAGGTGGTATATTTAAAAATATGTTAAAGCAAGGAACTATGATCTCAGCCTGAAGCACAAAAAAATCTGCTTAGGATATATTTATATAGAGAGTGGTAAAAGAATAAATATACCTATTATGTTTCTCCAACTTACTTAAAAGACAGCAAAACATGACAATAAGAGAATAGTACTGTTAGTGCCGTTGGAAATTAATTTCATTGCTTTATCATTAAACTTGCCACTAACATAATAAAATATTTATAAAGGTTTTAACAAATCAAGCAGCTGCTGAATTCTATTATTCATGATTAGTATTATCTATTAGACTAAATATTATACTTATCACTAACAATATGTTCATAAAACTTTTCTGAGAGGTTTTATTCAAAAGGTGAAAATATTTCATCCTTACTTTTAATTGGCTTTGAACTTTTAAAATACCCAGCAGCTCAAACAAATGATTATACAGGCTCCAACAGAATAATCTTTCGGCTTTGGAATGTGAATAAAATTTTTAAAAAGGCAACATCCTATTTAAAGTTTAATTTAACTATAAGAAAGAACAATATTTGCAATTTTGTTATCTTTTTGTCTTAAACTTAACTCACTTGGATGGCAAAGTATTGTGGTATTATATTGGACCCATCAGTCTTTACATGAATACAAAAATAATAGCCAGAAAGATAATTCTGAATGTATCTCTTTGCATCAAATATATGAATAATGTTACATCCCCCCATAAGCTAGTCATGATAATAAAACTAAATGTCAGAATAAGATCATAACCAATTAAAGGATGTAACAAAGATATGAAAATCATACAAGAGCAGCTGATTTGTGCCGAGGTTAATATTTATATAATAATGGTCACCTTAATTCTCTTATGATAACTGACAAATCAAAGGTGTGCTTAATCACAATTTGAAATCCTTTTCCTTTGCTGTCAGTTTGCTGCTGTGGTCTAACTCTAAATGATCAAAATATTTGTGTATAACACCCATTTTTATAATTTAAGATGAATTGTTGAAAATATTTCTTATAAACTTGGAATTATTGTAACAATCAACACTAAGTTTTATAAGTTGACAGATATCATTTCAATGGATTTCTATAATAGAGAATTGTGCGTTATATCTGATAAAACACTTCTGGTTACATACAGTGTATAAAGACTATCCTCAGCAATAACAAAAACTTTAAATATTTGAAAAAAAAAATACATTTTTTTGATCATGCCAAGAGCATAGAGACTATTCACAGAAAATCAAAAAAAACAAATAATACTAGCAATAACAATCATGAAACTACATCCTAAATTTTGATTTCTCAAAAAAAAAAAAAAAAAAAAAATAGAATCATTTAAATCAATACATAATTACATGAATACTTTTAAATCCCATCAAAAGATATGGCCTTAATAAACTATAGGGGAAAATACAAAGATTTCAGTAGTATGGAGAATTTTTTTTTAAATTTAGAAAAAAAAAAAAAAAAAATTTTTTTAATTTTTTTTATATCTTAATAGAAGACAAAATATAGTCCACATGTAATTAGCCCAATTTATAAGGGACAAGTATTTAATGGACAAAATTGAAAGGGTTAATTTATTTCAGTTAATACACTTTCAAATATTAATTTTCTGAACTCATTGTTTTACTCATCAAAATATATCTGTATATTAGGTTTATTTTTCACTGGTCCTATAACCTGGTTTGGTCGTGGGGGACTACACATATAGTGTGCCTTGGGCAGGAATAGCCTGGCAGAGCCCATACTTCTCCAGGTCTACAACTGGTTTGAATTCAGAGTTTTCCTTCTCATAGACCAGTTGCCATACCAAAGCTAAAGAGCCCAGTCTGCCCTACTATTTACCCGTAGCTGGAGGGTGAATAGTTTAATTCATACATTTCCCATGAGTATTAGCACTATGTGAAACAAAGAGCCTCATTCAAGATTTGAACTTAGGTAGCTGTGTCCACTTCCTACAACAATAACCACTACACCACAAGTGCCTCTAGTTTTCAGTACAATGTACAGGGTGGTCCAAAAGTTTTGTCACCTGCTACATATTTTTAAGAGGTAAAAAATACTTACATAATACAACCCAAAATTCTAGAAAATTTAATTTTTACAGATTTTTTTAGATGTAAAATAATTAACTAACTTATATATATTATATTATCAAAATAAAATTAATGAAAGTTAAAACAATGTTGCAGTGGCAAGACTTTTGGACCATCCTGTATTTTAATAATTATCTATATTAGTGAATACTAATAATTTCTTAAATCTAGTTGTCTTCAAGCTTTCTTCTAGAAAACCATTTAGAATAAAGTACAAACACTTACTATGATGGACTACATCCAACCTTATTCTATTTTCAAGACAATGTTCAACAAATAGACACTAAATAAGCATTAAATTTAGTTTATGTAAATGCACATATATAATAATTTATAACAAAAAGCGTTGACAAAGCAAACTATTAAAGCAAATTTTAATAGCTAGAAATACTCACCCAATCATGTTGCAACTAAAAAATAAATAAATGTAATCCAGTCAGTATTACTTAATTAAAAATTACAACTACAAGTTTTTCTTCAAGAAAAACTTAAAGAAAATGTTTGTTTTAGCAAACATTTTTCAAATACTTTTCCTACTGTAAATTCTTTAAAAGATTATTTCTGAACAGATAACCAAAAAAGGTTTTTAGTATAAACCATGGCATAAATAGTATTTAGTTTATTTGTCAGAATTTATTTTAGACAAGGCTTGATAATTTGTATTATTTAGATTGTTTAGCACTGTTGTCCACATGTTTATTGTTATATACACACAACATTTTGGATGACGTGTTCTCCAGCCTTCTTCAGGTATTGATACGTGTACTTGATCATGGTTAATGGAATGAGAACTATCTACCCCAACAGATTAAATAAAGGGTCCAGTTTGAAATTCCATAAAAGATCCCAAGTTCAATAAGAAACACATGAAGAAGGCCAGAGGGCACCAGCTGAAATATTGTATATATAAGAATAAAGATGAGGACAACAGTCTGAAAAATTTAAACAATACAGTATTTATTTTATACTACACTTTTCCAAATTAGCTCCACATTTAATTACTTCCTAATTTTCATTCTCAGATAAAATTTGAATATTTAACATGTATAAAATATTAGTAATAATAACATTTTTTCACTTCGGGATAAATTTATTTAGCATGTTCAAATAAAATGTCATCTTTCCAGTTTTGTATAAACAATCATGTCCATAAATTTAGAAATAAGAAAAAATTATATTAAATCATCTTCCAGCAAATGTAATGAAAGCTAAAAGTGAAAAAAAAAAAAAACAATATTTTCTAGTACCAAATAAAATGAATCACCAATGGTTTTATATATTAAATTACAGTAAATAAATAACAAAAGGATTTAATCAAAATGCATTGTATAAGATGAGAAAAAAAATTCCCATTCTTGCAAATGTAAAATAATTATTCAGAAAGTGCTGACAATTCATTAAAATAGTAGACAGTTTTATTCAAGAAATCCAAGAAGGCAACCATTGTTTATTTAAGGAAAGTTTTTCATAATGAAACTATATGAAAAAAAGACAAGGGTCATGACTTCCAAGAAATGAAAGATTCAGCTTTTTAATATTCATCCAGTTTTGTACTAACATACTTTTATAGAGTTGAATGCTCTATTCTACCAAAAATGACATGGTTTACAAAGAAATAATTGGTAAGTAAAACAAAGAGGGGAAGGAATTGTTGGATGAGTATTCTTCAGGGCATAGAAGTAAAATGGTAAGAATATAACTACATGGTGCTATTCTAATGCCAAGAAAGAATGGATTATTTACTTATTGCTTTGATATAGAATTTGAGAACAGACTGACCGATATAGGTAATACATCTTGATATATCTATCATCAGGTCAGGCCGAGAGCACAGATCTCCATAACTCTTCCTTGCCATTGCTCTTGACAGGTCCTCTTGCACAGTATCCAGTATCTATACAGAACTGATGTTCCTTTTTGTTTGCCAACCCACACTGGTGTGTCCATGTGTAGATGTCCATAGAATAATATCATTTATGAGCCCGTCCTTGCTTCTCTAGCAATGTCCAGCATATCTTGTTCATCTTACCTGGATGATTTGTGTGATAGGAGGCAAGTGGACATATAGCTGCCCTTTTGTTGGGTGCTGCTTCCAGGATTTGTTCAAGACAGCACACAGCATTCTTGTACAGTTCCCATCTAGCTTTTTCACTAAGCATTTCATTAAAGTCTAAGTGGTGCAACCATACAGTAGCACATGGATATAAATTCTCATTTCTATGTATATATCTATGATGAGATAACAGATTATCTATTAATGTGACCGAGACATCAATGAAGATCTCTTGACAATTTTTTTTGTCTTTGCTATATTTTTTATTGCAATTTTCTTTCATCTTCTTTTTAAGAGATAGACTAAAGAAAATATACTGAAATATTCATAAAGAAAATGATTATATTGAACATCAAAGAAATAAAATCCATTAAAAAAAAAAAAAAAAAAGAAAAAGAAAATTTGGTCATGTCAGAATGATTGATGAAGTTCTTTGACTCAATAGGTCATCACAGCATCAATCTATCAAATAATTAGAATTAAAAAAAAATTAAGTGACCAAATTATGTAGCAAAGACTCATTTGTCCATAATTCATTTTAAAGCAAGCATACAAAATCTGTACATTTATTTCCCACGTTACCATAACAGGATGAAACGAAAGATTAATTTAGAAATTTAAGATATAATTTACATTTTAGAAAAAATAAGCAAATTTTAATAGTTTAAGATGACTTTTTCGAATATATTGAATATAATTGAAACCATTCCACAAAAAAAAAAAAAGTATTTTTTAACTTACCAAGTAATAAGCAAGTTTAATATAAGAATGAGGGAAAATATGGTGATAACCAATACAAGAAAAATGAGGATAACAGATTCATTAACTAATCAAATGGCAACTAGATTTTGTTGTCCCATCTCCCTACATTAATTTTTTTTTTTTAATTTTTTAAACTAAAAAAAAAATATATCTTCTTACTTTACCACTATTAAACAAAATTTATTTAAGTTCTAATGTTCTCAACAAAACAAGATGTACACAAAGATAATGAACTATGCTCCAAGTAATGAATTAGGTAAGCAGAAGAATATCAATATCTTGTTTATTTATTAACAGGAATCTTAATACAACTATTTCTTTTTCTCATAAATTATGCAGCAATCAAAACTAAAATAAATACTGATTCTTTTAATTCATTTGATATAATAGTAAAATTGGCAGAATGGCCAAACAGCAAGGGAACCTATCCCCTTTTCACTTGCAATAGACCAAGGAGATTGTTTTTGCTGAGGTGGAGTGCCACACCTATCGTCAGCTTCCAGATGCTCTACCATAGATCAGACTACACGAGGTGTTCTACTCATGAGCTGAATTGGTGGGAACCGGTATCAAACCTGGAATCTTGCGATCCCTAGACAGATACTCTATTAACTGACCAGCCCCTATCAAAATATATATATATATATATATATATATATATATTCGATAATTATAGAAAATAATCATGACAAGTGAGTCTTGGCAAAGAATTGTTCGGTGTGTAGAACATCGTGCAGACTGTTTCAACTTTTTTATTTATATTTTTGCTTGAAGGCAATTACAATGCGTATATCGCATAAAATTCGATAATTATAGAAAATAATCTTAATTTTATGCGATATACACATTGTAATTGCCTTCAAGCAAAAATATAAATAATAATATATACTTTAATCAACAATGCTTCTAAAAAACAAACATCCAAAAATCTTATTCCCTTCCGAAGAGCATAGGCCTAGTTTGTTATTGTTCACTCAACGTCCCCATACCTCTTATGGTAGAGGCGTATCAGTATCATTGACAGGTTAATTTCGCAGGGATTGTCCAGTGTGTATCATGGCCGAAGCAGTATAGTTTCTGACTATGCCTGCTGAAGTCCCGGTTTCGATTTCTGCCGGAGGGAAATCGTTAATGTACATCGCTGATGAGACTTAATAAAGTTGAAACAGTGTACGATATTCTACACACTGAACAATTCTTTGCCAAGATTCACTTGTCATGATTATTTTCTATAATTATCGAATTTTATGCGATATACGCATTGTAATTGCCTTCAAGCAGAAATATAAATAATAATATATATATATATATATATATACACATACACACAGGGTTTTAAGTAACCTACACACACTCAGAAAAAAATGGTAAATTCTTCATAAATATACAACTCAATAATATAATCCTAGATCTTAATGAGGAAACTTATTTCTCTATCTTGTTAGGAAATATTTTGGCTGTTGTCCCAAGATAGCACTACATCCACCCAATAGCTTGTAGTATTATAATATACCAATACGCTGATAGCAAGATAATGGAAGAGTAAGAAAAAGATAGATCAATAGGTGAACTACATTCTACCAACACACCACATCCTATGATTGTTTGATGGGTGAAATGCTGTATGAATATGTTGAACGAATAAAGTTTATTCATCAAAAGGGTAGATATTTACCCAACTCATTCAACATGGGTAGGATGTGACACAAGGACGCAAGCATGGGGAATCCAATAAGGATTGAACTTGATATTCAGTAGTAAAGGATCTGCAAGACTAACTTGCTGATTATTACACCACGGGAATTTCCTAACAAAAAATTTAGGGAAATTATTTTTTATTTATTTACTTTCTGTTGTTATTCACTTCCACTTCATGTAATTTATAAATGTTCTATAAAAACATCTGAATGCTCAAAAGATATAAGATAAGGCTTGAAGAATTATTTTTGAATAATACTTATAGTAATAGATTCAACATGGTAGCACACATTGTGACAATAAGCACTATAACCTAAAAAGTAAACATCAGTTAGATGGAGATCAAGTAAACAAAAGAAAAGCTATTTTTCATCCTCTACTTAAAAATTTATATAAAACAGGTTACATATATGCTTAAATATGCTAATTTAAAACCCATATTTACATAAATATAGAGACATCTTGACTGTTCATTTATATATATATATATATATATATATATATATGCTTTGAAAATCAAATAAGTGTTTTTACCATTTATTTTCATAATGACTAAAAATCCTTATTAAAATAAAAGATTGGCTACTAATCATATTAAATGAAACTTATAGCAGCAATTTTTCTATAATGTTTTGTAAGCAAAAATAGGAAATAGACTTGACGACCCAAGTTCAAATCCTGAATGAGGCTGTTTGCATTTCAAATAGTGCTAATACCCTTGGGAAAGGTATAAATCCAACTATTCCCCTTTCCAGCTATGGGTAAATAGTAGGGAAGACTGGGCTCTTTAACCTTGGTTAGGCAACTTGAACTAGTCTAGAAGGAAAACACTGAATTCAAACCTGTTAAACTCTGCTTAAGAAATTGACCTTGTGTCACATCCTGCTTGTGTGGAGGGGTTGCTAAATATGTTTTGCAACATTATGCACATTAAAATTTAATTTCTATTGGATTATTTTTATAAAATTATCTCAAATTATGATATTGTTTTTAAATTTTAAAAACTGAGTTAACTTCTATGAGTCATTGACAAGCATTCTAATTTCAAAATTGCCAAAAACAATGGATTTCTATAACCTAGAAAAGTAATGGCCACCCACTTTAAAATCTCATTTCACAACTACATGCAAAATTTCAGCAGAGAAATGAGGCTATGATACTTATTTACATTCATTGAATAATTATAATACATTTTTTTTCTCGCACTTCACAAATTTCTAGTCATCAGGTAAAGACAAAAATAAGCATTATAGAGAAATTTTAAAAGCATTTGTTGAATTATGAAATAAGTTAAAATATTCTCAAACAGATAAAAGCAACTTAAAGTACTGAACAGAATTGTGAGAAAGAAAGTTAAAAAAATAAATAATAAAAACTACAATCAGCTGCTGACTTACTTTGTCCTAATTTAGCAGAAAATTTTGCAATCTGAGAAGGAAAAAAAAAAGCAGCTTGTCTTATCCAGTAAAAGATAAACACCAGATATTCCCATTCACAATGCATCTTAGGCCAAAATATTTCATCATCCTACACATATTAGGTTGCTTAGAATTAATATTTTATATTCAAAAAATAAAACAACTTCCAAATGAAATTAAGTTAAATTTTATTATTTAAAAATATCCTGTCATTAGCAATTATAACATGAAAAATGAACTTCCAAATTCTGTTGTTTTTTAAGGGTATTTTTTTGTATTTTTTAGTCTTATGTTCACACTTAGCACTAATAGTTTTGAAAAAGTTATGAATCTACACCCCCTGTGCTATGTTCAACTATCAGATTTCCTGAAAAGATATGGTGTTGCTGGTTGGTATAACATGATTAAAAAGAGAAGAGAATAGATGATTAACTGTATGGGCAAATCATTCTTCCATAACAATCTTACTACTCAGGCATTAGTAACTAAAGAACTGTTACATCTATTTTCAGTAATGACAGAAGGAAGCAGTATATAAAGTTTTTTTTTTTTTCCATTCATCACCAAAAATATTCTCAGGATTTTGATAAAGAGAAAGCCAAGAAATCTGAATTACCAAAAAGGTACTGGCACTAATAATATATTCCCATGATCAAACAAATGATAATTCAAAAAGACTAAATGGGATTAAGATTAAGAGTACAAACAACACTTTACAGGAAGTACATATTTACCCAGCCTGTTCACCACGGGTAGGATGTGACACAAGGTCAAAGTATGGGGCAACCAGCGAGGTTCAAACTAACTTTTCAGTAGAAACGGATCTGAGAGACTAGCTTGCTAACCATTACATCATGATGGGATGTCCTATTTACCCAATCCATTTGCCATAGAAAGAATATGACAAGGTCGCAAGTATGGGGTATCAAGCAAGGATTGAACTCACTTTTCAGTAGAAATGGATTTGCAAGACTAACTTGCTAACCATTACACTATGATGAGACACAGACACTTTACAGGAAATATATTAGTATGTTCTTAGTTCACAGTCACAATTCATCAGGCAATTGCAAAGGATTGACCGAGATAATAATATTCAGTTCATTTAGAGGAAGAGTCCATTTATAGAGAGGCAAGGTAACATAACTTTTAATCTAGAAGGTATTATAATACAACTTTAACAATTCTCATTGTATATTTCAATTTTTTTAAGGAATAGTACTAAACTCCTGTTTATTGTCATAGACAGCAGATTTTTTTTTTTAAGACCCATTTTGAGAAGTCAAACAAGTCAGCAATCTGTTGAGATTTAGCTACCCAGATTAAACTATTAATCTCTTTTAAGATGTCATTAAATCACACCCACACTTTTTAGAATACAATGCCTTTATAAAACTTTTACTGCCTGTTAGTTTATTTTTAATTTTGTACATCCTGACACTTTCTTTATTATACTGGCAAAACATGGAGGCACTAAGGGTGTAATGGTTATTGTTATAGGAAATATCACTCAGCAAACCAAGTTCAAATCCAGGACGAGGCCGTTTCCATTTTACATAGCATTAATACCCTTGAGAAAGGTACAAATCCAACTATTCTCCTTCCATCTATGGGTAAATAATAGGGCAGACTGGGCTCTTTAACCTTGGTTAAGCAATCAGTTTAGAAGAAAAGCTGTAGTCAAACCTGTTAAACTGTTTAAGAATTGAATATGTGTCACATCCTACTTATGCAGAGTTTGGTTTGTTTTGTTTTAGGGCATATGAACCTCAATGGGTCATTTAATGCCGACAAAGTTTTGAAATAAATTAATTCTTAATGGATACTCAATTTTTTTTATAAACACATTTTTCTATTTAACCCATAGATGGGACCCCAACAGGCACCACCACTCCGGGTCAGAGTGGACCTGGGAGCAATGGTGATGAAGGGGTGCTCCACACTCCCTAAACCTCCAGAACTGGAACCTCACCATCAGATAGAGTTTAACGTCATTATTCCTCGAATAAATTATAAAATTCCCTTAAGAGCTTTTGTCAGGGAAGTTTGCAAAGCCTTTATCAGTGAATCCCTCAAGAGGACAAGGTTTTATATTTTGCATTTAAGACAAAAAAAGGCTTCAAACTATTATGGATCACTATTGATTACCTTGTTTAACCGTTTCCTGTACAGCATGACATAGTACCTATCTTCTTGTAGATAAAATTGCAGGATTAATACTATTCAAATTTTCATGCCTTTCTTTAAAGTATAATAATAATAGAATTATACAGATGTTTTTAGGCAAACCACCTATTTTCATCTTCCAAATGAAACTGGGGCAAATATTTTAGAAATTCTTTCCATGGAAGTTAAGAGGTCATCTGCAATAACTTTTGTAGGATACATTTAAATCATAGTTGTCAAAGGCAATATCAGCTCTGGTATTTGTTGTTAACCAATTTAGTTGACCTCTCAAGAACCAGTAAGGTTTCTCATTTCAGATAGTGAAGTAATTTTCTGAACTGTTCATCGACAACTGATAAGAACAGGTGATAATGATGATAAATTTTGAAGTTGTTCAACTGAGATATGCCCAGTAGATTTGAAAGATGTCGATTTGTAGCTTCTAATCAAGATCAGGTATCTCAATTTATCAATAATACACTTTTCAAACACACTTAACTCTAAGCCCCCACCCCCCACCCCCACCCCAAAAAAATAATCTGCATCAATACAAATGAGTTCTTACTATTATTGTTGAATGAAAATAGGGAATTATCCAAAGAACACATTTTTACAAAAAGAGATATCAATTTGATTCTTAAGTACCATGTATTGCATAACTGGTAAACAGTTTTATTTAGTTTCCACAAAATTCTATTAAAAAATTCAAGTGGGAGTCAGAGGTAAATTTCTCATTCAATTATCAAATCGATCTGTTTGTAATATTAATACATTGGTTCTTAAAACTTTGGCATTGTAACTAAGTAGTTATTTTCCTGACCTTCCACCAGGCCGAATTAACACAAGGTCATTTTAACATGGGGGAACCACACACAAACCAAAGCTCATGTGCTGGCCAGTGCAAAAAGTGAGTGATCCCTTTGGCATTTCCCTTTTGGGGGTTCCTCAGGTATCAAGCAATACACCTGGCCCTGTCCCTTTTGAAAAAAAAAAAAAAAAAAAAATTTACCCTACAGGTAGGATTTGACACAAGGTCACAAGTATGTGGCATCCATCAAGGATCGAACTCGCTTTTCAGTAGTAACAGATATGTGAGACTAGCTTCCTAACCATTACACCACAACATGATGCCATGGCATTGTAACTAAGTATGTAGTGTTTATCTGTTTAACTCTTTGCCTACCAAATTTCCCCCCGCACAGCTGTACCAAATTTTCTTGATATTTTTTTTATCTGTATGATGGGATATTTCAAAGTTCACTATCTATTCATCCATAATGAACTATCAGTTTTTGTACTTTGCTTACAGTAGAATCAGTGGTGGGAGAGCTGCTATGAGCTGTTTAAAGTAGGCAAATAGTTAAAATGATTTTTGTGAACCACATATTTGTTAAACTGTCTTCTTCATAAAATAATCCAGCAACAAAGGGTTAACATGCCATAAAAGCAACAGAGCAACTATTTATAAAGAAGTTGTTTTAATTTTTTTTCTCTAAATTTATTTTTACTGTGTCATGCTGAATGATAAAACCTTTTTCTGTTAAAAGCTGCGCATTTCTGGTATTAATATACCACTTGAATTTATTGGCAATAAAGATCTGCACTGATAGTTTGTCATGGATCCTATAACTCATAACTGTCATGTTCCATGAATAGCAAAACCCTTGTAGCTGAAATTCTAGTTTTTATATTTAGTTTGGTTGGACAGTACTAAACACTTTTTTGTTTTCATTATCATCATACAATGTTATATATTGTTATCATATATTATTAGGTTTCAGACTTATTGATATAACTAATATATCAATACATACTAAGCCAAATGATGAAAAAATAATGAGACATCAATGCATTTAATTTGGAGTGAATATTAATTAAGATATTATATAATGTAAAAATTTCACATAAAAATTCACTATATGATAAACATAGTAAAAAGTAAGTAAAGTCATCGGGGTGGCCTAAAGCCGGTATCAGGCAGACAGCGAGGGAGTCTATTCCCTTTTCACTAGTGCTAGACCAAGGAGATTGTTTCATCTGAGGTGAAGCATCACACCTACTATCAGCTCCTCACTTTACCACACAGATCCTCGTGCTACTCATATGCTGAGTTAGCGAGTAAACAGTAGTGGTACTATTTAACCGATAGCTGGGGAGATAAGGAGGTTCATACCTTTCCCAAGGGTATTAATACAAAAGTGAATGTAATAGTATGACTGGAGTTTGAACTCGCTTACTACAACATCGCAGACCAGCACATTAGCCAATACACCCCAACAAATAGCGAAACATGGTGAACCCAAATTACCTTGTTACAGTATATTTCCAGAACATTTAATTGAACATTGTGCTTCTCTTCTAAATGGGATGCTTTAATGAGTATCTTCTGGAGATCTGATCTAAATATTTGTTCTTTCAGAATGAAGATTATCAGAATAATCAGTGTCACTCCTTTTTAAACTTGCTAAACAATCACAGGTAAATAATAAAGTTAATGCACCTTAGTAACTATGTTGTATTATTATGTTTATTAAATCTATACAATATGCAAACAGCTTTCATTAAAATCTCTCATGAAGGTTGAATATTACTATAAACTATAAATAACAGCTGATTGAACAGATGTTAGGATTTATTTTCTACCTCATGAGGGCAAAGTCAACACGTTTGGGTTGGATTGTGTATGTGGGAGTCATGTTAAAAACACCCAGTATCCTCTAGCCTGTGTTGCAAAAGCATCAATTTGATTTATAACTGTCTTAGTGCAATGGGGAGGTACTGCTCTGGAATTGGAATATCCTAGCAATAAGGCATGTAAGAGTATTATTTTTTTAATACTATTATTATGCTGTAATATAGCATCCTTCATGAATAAACTTGTTTATGATTACATATTAAGCTGAATAGTGTATTTTATGTATAAATATTTTTAGTTAAAAAAAAAAATTTTTAAAAAAAGAAAAAAAAAGAAAAGGAAATTGTTGAACAAATATTTAATAGTAGTATTTGATCAGTTTTCTTTCAGAGTTCAGGAAAAATATTATTTCAAAAAGTATATCAACGTAAAAATATCTCTTGCCATTTAATTTGTAAACATCCAAAGTAGACCTTTTTTTACCTAAATGTTTTCTGATTAATTTATATGAATTAGATTTATCTAATCCCTGAACTACAAATTCATTTACCAGATTTGACAAATATACATTACTGTATTAAGTAAATCATCTTCCACACTCCCATATTCTAAACTAAAATTAATTCTTTTTTTTTTTCTAGAGCAAAATGAATTTACGATCAGTATATTGTTTCTCATTTATGAATAATAAATAATCCAAAAATGTTGTAAAGAGATGAACCATTATCTTTTAATGCAAAATTAAGTGAAATTTTAAGGGTATGGGGAATTCTGAGTAAATCCTCAAATTATCAACACTAAAATTTTTCTTATTGCAGCAAAAAGAATATATATGATTTTGCAAGAAATTAAAATTTCAAAATGAGAGAAAAATTATTGCTTGTGTTGAGGTAATTAATCAAAGTAAAAGTTAAGTCTACAGAGTTGTCTATTGTCAGTATCAGCCAAACAGCAAGGGAGTCTATCTCCTTTTTGCTAGCACTAGACCAGGGAGATTGTTTGCTAAGGTGGAGCACCACACTAAGCTGAACTACACATGCACTGAGCTGGTGGGGTCTGGTACTGAACCCAGAACCTTACAATTCCTAGGGGAAGGCTGTACCAACCGAGTTAAACTAGCCCCTTTATTAATCATAAACAAATTAAACAAAATGTCCACACACTTTCACAATATAAGTAGTAAAGTAGGCAGAGTGGCCTATTGTCGGTAACAGCCAGGCAGTGAGGGAGTCTATCCCCTTTTCTCTAGCGCTAGAACGGAGATTGTTTTTGTGACTGAGGTGGAGCACCACCCCTACCATCAGCCTCCCACTGTGCTACTTTTGCACAGATTTGGCAAGAACTGGTATTGAACCTGGAACCTTGTGGTTCCAATGTTCTACCAATTGATCTAAACTGGCCCTTCACAATATACAGAATCATTAATCCTATCATCTTAACACATCCAATCAAATAATCCTGAGTGGAATTAAAGAAAAAAATTCTATTAACCAAAATGAATTTATCAATGTGATTTCCTTTAAAAAAAACATCAAAAATTCAAATATCATTAAAAATAAATATTCTTGCAATTATTCTTTATTCTAGATATATGAAAAGAAGATTCATTTAATTTAAAATGTTTAAAAAATATTTTGATAAGTAATCCTAAATGTAAATAAAGCTTATAGAGAATAAAACAACATTCACGTAAGTGAAATGAATGGAAATCAATCTTGTTAATCCTACTACAGAGATGCTCTTCAACTGAATCATTTACCGCAAGAAGTACTTCCCGATGGAATCAAGTCAAATGCTACACGCAGAGAGAGAAAGAGTTCCTCAAGTGCCTATAAATGAGAGCATTCCCCACCAACCTGGTTGTACTTTAATAATCCCCCCCTTTTTTTTCTTTTTAACTATAAATGGGGCATTAGGCAATGGATCAAAACCTAAATCTTAATGTGACAAAATAGTGACAAGCTACAAGATCAGACTCATTAAGAATAAATGAAAACTTGCCAAATTTCTTTTGGATTTGTAACAGAGAGGAAGCATTTAACAATACAAAGTAGCTCACTTGATATCAGATCAATATCAACAGCAATAGTACATGCAAATAAGGAAAATGAAAGAGTATTATTGAATAGTGAGACATTTAGTAAATATAAAACTTACTACAGTAACAATGGTCACAGAAACCATTTAACTAACTATAACTACAGATACCAAGTATACTGTCTATGATTTATATATATAATTAAAAAAAAAAAAAAAAAAAAGGGGGTTAAGAATCCTGTAGTGTAAAATGAATCATTTCATATTTCCCAATTCTACAAGTAAAACATTATTTCTACACGTCTGAAAATTCTTACAAATTCTATGATGCAAACTACAATAATTTAAAATCTGTGAACATGTTATAAAGTACTGTTTGAGAACCAATTTTTTTTTTAATATTACAAATATTTTATATTGCTTTTCATGTCATATATATATATCTCAGATCAAAAAATATATTTATTTCAAAATCTTGTAGCAAATAAAATGCAACAGTATTTAAATCAAATTTAAAATATTCAACAGATATAATTTTTTAAAGGGATTTCTTTATTAAAGCTATGATTAGATATAACTTTAAACAAAAATATGCACACTCAACACCCAAGTTGAGAGAAGAGAGTAGCTGAAAGAGAATATTGACAAATATCAAAAGCAGACTGTTTGTATTAGATCTAAAAACCAATATGAGCCTAACACTTCAATTTAACACTACATATTTATAGAAGAATATGGTGCAGAGATCGTCAAAGCTAATTTTTGAAGAAACAAAATGAAATTAAGCATGAAAGAAAATTACATTTTTTCATCTTTCTCTACAATGGTATAAATTATATATATATATGATATACACACACACATTTTTATATAGTATATAAACACTATATATATATATATATATATATATATATATATATATAAATAAAAAGTGTTGTTATGTAAGATAAAAATATGTAAGATAAAAATAAGAATTTTTTCTAAAAACATAATCCATTTTGCGGACCTTTTTTATAAAATATATATATATATATATATATATATAAAATGAGTGTATATATGTATGTGTGTGTGTGTGTGTGTGTATATATATATATATATATATATATATATATATAATACACACATACACACATTTTTATATAGTATATAAACACATACACATTTTTATATAGTATATAAACACTAAATATATATACATACACATTTTATATAGTATATATATATAACACATTTTATATTATATAAACACACATATATACACACATTTTTTATATATATATATATACACACATTTATATAGTATATATATATATACACAATATATATATATATATAACACACATATATATATATACACATATATATATATATATATAAACACATACATATATATACACATTTTTATATAGTATATAAACACACATATATATATACACATTTTATATAGTATAAAACACACATATATATACACATTATATAGTATATAAACACATATATATATACACATTTTTATATAGTATATATATACACACATATATATACACATTTTATATAGTATATAAACACACATATATATACACTATATATAACACACATATATATATATACACATTTTTATATAGATATAAACACATATATATACACACACATTTTATATAGTATATAAACACACACACACATTTTTATATAGTATATAACACACACATTATATATACACATTTTATATAGTATATAAAACACACACATATATATATATACACACACACTTTTATAATATAAGATTTTCGAAAAATGTTCCCTACCTCCTCAATTACTTTAAAACTCTTTATGAAAGTTTCCTCGATTCTGTGTATTCACTTCTATCAAATTAAAATTTTCCTGTTTGACAATTATCAAATTAACAATTAAAAACTGATGAGTAGCAAGAATGACAATTTGTAAACAAATGACACTCCTGTGAAAATAAAACAATTACCAAAAATAATTAACCCTTTGGAAATTGACTGTGTGTGTGTGTGTGTGTGTGTGCATGCACACAGTAACACTATATTAAGAGAGCAAGCATAACTGTAAACTTACCATGAATAAAAAGATAATGAAAAAAAATAAAATAAAATAAATGATGTCTTAACTGTAGATGTAAACGTGGCTACTCTTCTGGTTGCATAGAAGAGATCCCAATGAGCCGGCCCCTACCTCAGGCTTAGCATTAAAGAACTGACAAAAGTAGTGAGAGGAAAGAATAGTAGCAGCCACATATAGAGAAGGAGGGGAAAGTGGGAAAAAGGGTCAGGCAGTCAGAGGTGGTAGCAGTAAGAAATGAGAGAGAGAGAGAGAGATGAGTATTGTGTTGATTCTCCGTTTCTTTCTCTTGTTAAATGCAGGAAACTGAACAGTTTCATGGAAGTGGAAGCCTAATTACATCCTCTATGTGCAACCAATAGAGACAACCAGCTGGCTAAATCTTGTACTACACCACTCCAATCATCCCTTCCTTCCAAATCTCCAGTATCTTCCAGGTTATAATACCACCACAATTATGGTTACCAGTGCTAGCAGGACAGTAGCAACCTCCCTCTTTGAGAGGTGAGGTTCAGGAATGAACTATCTACAGACACCATCCTCCAGTACAGGGGAGAATCTTTTTAAGCAGATGGCCCAACTCTTAGCTATCATCAAATAGCAGCAGCATAAAGAAAACTTAACAGATAAGCTATCCCCACCTCCAACCTTTTTCTTTTAATGGAAAAGAGGAAGCCCCAGAAAAGAAAATATATATATATATATATATATATATATCAGCTAAAAGTAGGTTTTCAAAAATCAACTCTTTACTAAGCTAATAAAATAGTTCACCTGTTTTTTTTTTTAAGTACTTAAGTTTGCAAAAAATAAGACAGTATAGTATTCTTCATGTCAGCAATTATGAGAAATAAACTAAATTCACTCAGAATGTTTTGTCTTTATATTTGGTTACATCTATTTTTGTTGGAGAAAAAAAGGGGCCAGTGTTAAAAATAGAGATTTCTTTTTCAACTGAGGGGAACATAAGAACTGTGTAGTAGATTAAATTTGATGTGAGATGTAGTTAAAAAGAAGCCAGATGTGCAACAAGAGTTGTAAAAATTCTCACACAGACAGAAAAGTGCAAAGGAAACTGGATAGAATTGATAGTAAATGATAATAGTATTCTTTCCAAATCTGTTAAGCCCAAGAAAATCTTATCTTCATCAATTGGAAACAATGCAAAGATTTGGGCTATTAATAAAAATCACATTACGTTTAGTATTTTTTTTTTCTTTTTTCTTTATGATAAAAGAATATATCAGCTACTCATTATCATAGATCTCCCTGTTGGTGGGACTCAAAATACGCTGACTGTATCCACTGCAAAGGGGTAAAACCCCACCCCAAAAATAGGATACCTGGGTATGACACTAAACTGCATCTGATAGTTCTGGAGATCTGAAGTAACTCTTCATTGCCATTACTCCTAGGTCTACTCTGACTCAGAGTGGTAGTACCTGTTAGGGTCTCATCTATAGGTCAAATAAATATGTTTAGAAATTATCTGTATTCAATAGAACCATATGCAAAAAAGAAGAAAAAAAGAAAACAAAAAGAAAAATTAATACACAACTACATGAAAAATGTAAATATGACCATACAACAAATATTACCAAATCACTAGGCATAAAATAACACTAGACTGGTTGACATGCTGTTAAAACCAATCATAATCATGTTTATGTCCTTTATGTGTTACAAAAACTTCACTTTTAACTCTTTGCCTATTTTAAACTGCTCACAGAGGCTCTACCACCGGAAACCACTGGTGGTTAGTTCATTATAATTAATCAGAAGGACTCAGATTACAATAATAGGACTTTATTTGAATAGAATGAGTTCCGAGGGAATAGATAGTAAACTTTGATAGTAATCCCATCATACAGGTAAAAATTACCAAGAAAATTTGGTACAGCCATGGTGGAAATTTGGTTGGCAAAGAGTTAAATATATTCTCAAAACAAAAAAGTATGATATAACAATATATTTCAATTCCTGTATTATTTATTTCTCCTGTCAAATAAAACCATTACTTTTAGACTTTTATAAATCAATGGTACAATAGATTTAGTGGAACAATTTTTGCATTTTATGCTTTTTTCCTCACTTCAACATCTTTAAGGAAGCCCACAATAAAATATACCAAAGAAAATTTCTAAAAGAATTATAGTAATTTGTTATAGCAGCTGATCAAAATAAGAAAAAGTAAAATAATCAATTTTTTTAAATTTTTTTTTTTAGAAAAATGAAGACTGTATGCTTGATGAGCAGATTGATAAATGTGTTCAGATGGAAGAGGGAAAAAATAAATTGGACTTTTCGGTTTGGGTATCATTTGGATTATTTACTGAAACTAAATTCCCTGCATCATTGGTATTGGTTCTTCATTCTTTTACTTTACCATTCACCATGTCTTATTCGTCTTACTTGCATGGTTTGCGTGATAGGAGGCAAGTGGCTGTACAGCTGCTTTTTTATGGAGTGCTGCTTCCAAGATTTGTCCAAGACAGCACACAGCAGATTTCCATATGGTCAACAATCTGTCAATAGCAGTGCATTCCTTTCCTATGCATATACTGACATCACTTTCTGTAGATGAGACATTACTACTTAAGTATGTGAACTAGTCTACTAATGTCCAATGTTTACCATCCAGTGTGGAGATGTCTATCTTGTTTGAAACACATGAAATCCATTTAAACTCAACAACAATCTTATACAACTGTGTATGCAAAGTTTGAGTTCAGAAATGAGATTTTCCTTATGCTTTTCTTTAAAAGAAATCAGATTCATTTTAGATAAATTGTCTGATAGTTACTCTAAATGTGATACATCAATGGCATTGCATTCATTTCTAATTGCTCCCCACAACTGGTCAATGTTGATAAATTTTCTTCCAACCAATTTGGCCTTAATATGTGCCTATATGTTTGTTATGGCATGATAATCTGCTGAGTAACCAGGTTAAAAAATCAGAGAAAAACTGCTGCTCAAGCCATTATTTTTGTGTTTTTCCATGTGTGCTGGTACATTGTATTGTTCAAAAATGATATCTAGCTTTTTTTTTTTCTTTTTCCCTACCACACAACTTGTCTAATGTTGGAGGCAACCTATTTTTTAATATATTGTGGTACTCCTTCGAATTAAAAGGTCTTCTTGCTTTGTACCAGCTCACCTTACACCAGATACAGAAAACACCTTCCATACCGTAATTCCACCTCCTTCATGCTTCACTGTTTTGAAGCTTTCATCTGAATTTGAGAGTTAGTGTTCTGGAACAGCAATAGACAGTGATCAAAGTGTGATTCAGCAATTCAGAGAATATACTCAAAGCCACTGGGTATCAATGTTAGAAGAAAAAATAATGAATCAATCTGATACATTCTATGTGGGTAGAAACAGTTTTTTGTAGGTATATACCCAACCTGTGAGCCACGGATAGGATGTGACACAAGTATGTTGGAGGTGTGTGGTGTAATGGTTACCTTGTGGACAGAGCAAGACAAGTTTCCATTTCAGTGCTAATACCCTTGGGAAAGGTATGAATCCAACTATTCTCCCTCCAGCTATGGATAAATAGTAGGACAGACAGGGCTCTTTAACTATGTTATGGCAATCGGTCTAGGAGAAAGAAAACTCTGAATTCAAACCAAAGGGGCTCTATTCTTGTTAGCCAAAACCGCTTAGAGAGCTCCTCCTGCTCTCTTCAATAAGAAAGTTGGTTTTTGGAATTAAAAAAAACAAAAAAAAACAATAAAATAAATAAAAGTATGGAGCATCCAGCAATGATCAAGCTAGCTATTCAATAGTAATGAATCTGCAAGACTAGATTACTAGCCATTACACCACAATGATGCTCTAAACAGTTTTAATATATTACTTTGTTGAAAAAATAACTTCATTCAGCCTTCTAGAAATATGATTTATTTTTCTTAATTTCTGAAGTATTGTGCTAGTTTTGTTAAGAGTATTTTTATGACGCCCAGAATGATTATTTTCAGCTTTGTCATCTTGGCACCTATGTCAATATTTAGGCTAAGTACATGTCAACTAGACAACTTTATTTGTTAATTCACTTTACAGTTCTATAAAATCATGTATGTGTACATTTTATGTGTGCGTGTTTATATATATATATATATATATATATATATATACACATACACGAAAAAATAAATCATTTAAGAATTAAAATCTGGTCGACTTTAAAGCAGTTAGATATTGCTGAAGAAGAACGGCTAAAATGATATTCACCATTTTGCAGGCAGATACTTTTTTCAATTCTTGTAGCAAAGGCAAACTATTTTCAATGTGCACCCAATAAGAAAATGCCTTACATTGAGCAATCAAATGTGACAAAAATGTCACTGCTTGCAAAAGGGTTAATGATAAAATTTTCTCCAAAAGTAGCATTCCCAGTTGATTTTTATTATTTGAGGTTATTGTTATTTAATCACATTAGTTAAATAGAGTTGTGTAAATGGAGTTCAGAACTGTTTGAATTATGCAAATATCGCCAGTGGTTCAAAAGTTATGAGAATTTAAAGCCCCAAAATTGGGGGTATAAAAATGGACATGATTTTGTTTAAAAAATGTCAAATCACGGACCAATTCAAAACAAGAAATTCAGTCATTTCTTTATTTTTGGAGCAATTTTGATAAAACTTGGAATTCTTATGTAAAATTATGTTCTTCCTGATTCTGCATTAAATTGTATGTATCGCTTGCTATAACCCATTATTTAGAGAATAAGAGGTACAGATATCAACATTTAAAAAAAAAAGTTTACAAGATTATTTTAATACTGCATGTATACACATATATAGTATTAATTTTAATAGATAACATCACTTTGAACTTAAAAATACCTTTTTAAATACTTGATATGTTGTATCACATATAAGAAATAGAATACCTATTTACATTAAATTTTTTTTTAAAACAAAGCCTGTCTGGCCGGCGTGTAATGATGTGTTTTGTTAACGTTTTAATACTATATCGTAAGTTTGGGTTTTTTTCCCAAAACTGAATGTTTGACGAAAAATCCTGACGGTTAACCATCATGTAAATATCACATATTATATATCGAAATAATTCTGAGACTATCTACTATTAAGGATATAGTGCTTTTTTTTTCTTTTTGCTTAGCTGATACTTTTTGAAAGAACTTGCATCAACTTTTGTTGGTAGTGGTTTCGCTTCCGAAGGTCAAAGGAGAAAAAAAAAAACTATACAATATAGTATAAAGTGTCTACTAATTAAGTGTTCAATTTCAAGAATATTGATAAAGATTATCCTCTTTGATTTTGCAATGCAAACTAACAACTAAAATTAAGGCTTAAAAAAAAAATTTTTTATTTTTTGTTTTTGTCTGTTCAAAGCAAAATACCATTTTAAATCGCTGTAAAAAATAATTCAATGGAAATTACATATTTAGAAAGATTATTTTCTTTTCTTTCCAACCATATAAATATTTTTAAGATAGGATCAGAAATACTCAAGAAATTGCAAATTAAACTGATTAGGGTCGCAAATTTGTCAATGTCCGCCGATCTCAGCTAACTGCTTGCAATGCTACCAAAAGGATATTCAGTAATTTCAAATATACTTACACACTAATGTGTGCATTTGTGGCATCATATAATTTGTCCTTATTCAATTAAAAAAATTACTATATGGTGAAAAGTACCTGCTTTATATTGGAGGGGGTATATTCATGTCTGTGTGTGTGCTTTTACACAGATTGTTTCCCCACTACCCATGCTATGAAAACTTTTCTTAACCAAAAAAGTATTGAAGAGTCAATTACTATTAATTTATATCAGAAATTTGTTTGAATATACTTTTTTTT
The DNA here is from genome assembly GCA_023376005.1 of Doryteuthis pealeii. Taxonomy (NCBI): domain Eukaryota; kingdom Metazoa; phylum Mollusca; class Cephalopoda; order Myopsida; family Loliginidae; genus Doryteuthis; species Doryteuthis pealeii. Next base: position 120,664,868 of record CM042139.1, read on the forward strand.
TTTTTAATTTAAAAAAAAAAAAAAAAGTCTATCCCTGTTTCATTAGCGCTCGACCAGGGAGACTGTTTTTGCTGAGTAGAGCACCACACCTACAGTCAGCTCCCCACTTTACCTCACAAATCAGATTAGCCAAGCTGTCCTATTCCTGCACTGATATTGAACCTGGAAACTTGCAATTCAGGTGGATAGACCAAGCTAAACAGTCCAGAATATTCCTAAACCCTCCAAAATAAGCTTGTATGGGATTTTACAAGAGTACTGCAGAATAATATAACTTTAATTTTGAAAGGTTTTAAATGTTCAATAACTACAAAAAAAAAAAAAAAAAAACACCTGAGAGAAAAAATACATGAGGCCAAGCAGTCAGGCATGTGTCATATTTCAAGATCAGGACAGTCAGACATAGGTTAATTTGTAGGTTTTGGGAAACTATTTCTTATATGAATTAATAGTGCTTGTTTCTTCACATTACACCAGATAGCAGGAGAAACATGTTCTAATGTAAATCTTTCATAAAAGCAAAGTGACATTAAAAGAAAATTTCAAAAAGCAATGTATACATTTTAAAAAAATTAATAATAATTAAAAAGAGACATTAAAAAAAAAAAAAGAGTTCTTTTCAATTAATGACTAGTTAAGCAATAATGGGAATTATATAAATTTCCACACGTCATCAAGTCAGGCTGACAGCATGAATTTGCTTGGCTCTCTCTCACCATCACTCTTGGCAACTCCAGAAGATTGTGTCCAGTTTGCACAGAGCTGATAAATGTAAATTTTTGCTAGTCAGCCAACACTGGGAGTCCATAGGAGAGCATTACTTATGATTTTTTCCTTGCTTCTCCAGCAGTACCCATCTTATTTATATGGTTTGTCAGAATTGTTTGTGGCATTGTGCTATTGGCACAACTTGAAATGAATTTTCTTTTATTCTACAAAATGATGTAGAAAACACTAATGTTCCAATATTCAGCAATTCTTTTATAAACTTCAAGATAATGTGACAATCTGACTTGCACTCATCTCAAAAGCAGAAGTCTTAACTATGTTATGCAATCGGTCTAGGAGAAAAAAAACTCTGAATTCAAACCAAAGGGGCTCTATTCTTGTTAGCCAAAACCGCTTAGAGAGCTCCTCCTGCTCTCTTCAATAAGAAAGTTTGTTTTGGAATTAAAAAAAACAAAAAAAAACAATAAAATAAATAAAAGTATGGAGCATCCAGCAATGATCAAGCTAGCTATTCAATAGTAATGAATCTGCAAGACTAGATTACTAGCCATTACACCACAATGATGCTCTAAACAGTTTTAATATATTACTTTGTTGAAAAATAACTTCATTCAGCCTTCTAGAAATATGATTTATTTTTCTTAATTTCTGAAGTATTGTGCTAGTTTTGTTAAGAGTATTTTTATGACGCCCAGAATGATTATTTTCAGCTTGTCATCTTGGCACCTATGTCAATATTTAGGCTAAGTACATGTCAACTAGACAACTTTATTTGTTAATTCACTTTACAGTTCTATAAAATCATGTATGTGTACATTTTATGTGTGCGTGTTTATATATATATATATATATTATATATATATAATATACACATACACGAAAAAATAAATCATTTAAGAATTAAAATCTGGTCGACTTTAAAGCAGTTAGATATTGCTGAAGAAGAACGGCTAAAATGATATTCACCATTTTGCAGGCAGATACTTTTTTCAATTCTTGTATGCAAAGGCAAACTATTTTCAATGTGCACCCAATAAGAAAATGCCTTACATTGAGCAATCAAATGTGACAAAAATGTCACTGCTTGCAAAAGGGTTAATGATAAAATTTCTCAAAAGGTAGCTATTCTTTCCAAATCTGTTAAGCCCAAGAAAATCTTATCTTCATCAATTGGAAACAATGCAAAGATTTGGCTATTAATAAAAATCACATTACGTTTAGTATTTTTTTTTTCTTTTTTCTTTATGATAAAAGAATATATCAGCTACTCATTATCATAGATCTCCCTGTTGGTGGGACTCAAAATACGCTGACTGTATCCACTGCAAAGGGGTAAAACCCCACCCCAAAAATAGGATACCTGGGTATGACACTAAACTGCATCTGATAGTTCTGGAGATCTGAAGTAACTCTTCATTGCCATTACTCCTAGGTCTACTCTGACTCAGAGTGGTAGTACCTGTTAGGGTCTCATCTATAGGTCAAATAAATATGTTTAGAAATTATCTGTATTCAATAGAACCATATGCAAAAAAAGAAGAAAAAAAAGAAAACAAAAAGAAAAATTAATACACAACTACATGAAAAATGTAAATATGACCATACAACAAATATTACCAAATCACTAGGCATAAAATAACACTAGACTGGTTGACATGCTGTTAAAACCAATCATAATCATGTTTATGTCCTTTATGTGTTACAAAAACTTCACTTTTAACTCTTTGCCTATTTTAAACTGCTCACAGAGGCTCTACCACCGGAAACCACTGGTGGTTAGTTCATTATAATTAATCAGAAGGACTCAGATTACAATAATAGGACTTTATTTGAATAGAATGAGTTCCGAGGGGAATAGATAGTAAACTTTGATAGTAATCCCATCATACAGGTAAAAATTACCAAGAAAATTTGGTACAGCCATGGTGGAAATTTGGTTGGCAAAGAGTTAAATATATTCTCAAAACAAAAAAGTATGATATAACAATATATTTCAATTCCTGTATTATTTATTTCTCCTGTCAAATAAAACCATTACTTTTAGACTTTTATAAATCAATGGTACAATAGATTTAGTGGAACAATTTTTGCATTTTATGCTTTTTTCCTCACTTCAACATCTTTAAGGAAGCCCACAATAAAATATACCAAAGAAAATTTCTAAAAGAATTATAGTAATTTGTTATAGCAGCTGATCAAAATAAGAAAAAGTAAAATAATCAATTTTTTTAAATTTTTTTTTTTAGAAAAATGAAGACTGTATGCTTGATGAGCAGATTGATAAATGTGTTCAGATGGAAGAGGGAAAAAATAAATTGGACTTTTCGGTTTGGGTATCATTTGGATTATTTACTGAAACTAAATTCCCTGCATCATTGGTATTGGTTCTTCATTCTTTTACTTTACCATTCACCATGTCTTATTCGTCTTACTTGCATGGTTTGCGTGATAGGAGGCAAGTGGCTGTACAGCTGCTTTTTTATGGAGTGCTGCTTCCAAGATTTGTCCAAGACAGCACACAGCAGATTTCCATATGGTCAACAATCTGTCAATAGCAGTGCATTCCTTTCCTATGCATATACTGACATCACTTTCTGTAGATGAGACATTACTACTTAAGTATGTGAACTAGTCTACTAATGTCCAATGTTTACCATCCAGTGTGGAGATGTCTATCTTGTTTGAAACACATGAAATCCATTTAAACTCAACAACAATCTTATACAACTGTGTATGCAAAGTTTGAGTTCAGAAATGAGATTTTCCTTATGCTTTTCTTTAAAAGAAATCAGATTCATTTTAGATAAATTGTCTGATAGTTACTCTAAATGTGATACATCAATGGCATTGCATTCATTTCTAATTGCTCCCCACAACTGGTCAATGTTGATAAATTTTCTTCCAACCAATTTGGCCTTAATATGTGCCTATATGTTTGTTATGGCATGATAATCTGCTGAGTAACCAGGTTAAAAAATCAGAGAAAAACTGCTGCTCAAGCCATTATTTTGTGTTTTTCCATGTGTGCTGGTACATTGTATTGTTCAAAAATGATATCTAGCTGGGTTTTTTTTTTTCTTTTTCCCTACCACACAACTTGTCTAATGTTGGAGGCAACCTATTTTTTAATATATTGTGGTACTCCTTCGAATTAAAAGGTCTTCTTGCTTTGTACCAGCTCACCTTACACCAGATACAGAAAACACCTTCCATACCGTAATTCCACCTCCTTCATGCTTCACTGTTTTGAAGCTTTCATCTGAATTTGAGAGTTAGTGTTCTGGAACAGCAATAGACAGTGATCAAAGTGTGATTCAGCAATTCAGAGAATATACTCAAAGCCACTGGGTATCAATGTTAGAAGAAAAAATAATGAATCAATCTGATACATTCTATGTGGGTAGAAACAGTTTTTTGTAGGTATATACCCAACCTGTGAGCCACGGATAGGATGTGACACAAGTATGTTGGAGGTGTGTGGTGTAATGGTTACCTTGTGGACAGAGCAAGACAAGTTTCCATTTCAGTGCTAATACCCTTGGGAAAGGTATGAATCCAACTATTCTCCCTCCAGCTATGGATAAATAGTAGGACAGACAGGGCTCTTTAACTATGTTATGGCAATCGGTCTAGGAGAAAGAAAAACTCTGAATTCAAACCAAAGGGGCTCTATTCTTGTTAGCCAAAACCGCTTAGAGAGCTCCTCCTGCTCTCTTCAATAAGAAAGTTGGTTTTGGAATTAAAAAAACAAAAAAAAACAATAAAATAAATAAAAGTATGGAGCATCCAGCAATGATCAAGCTAGCTATTCAATAGTAATGAATCTGCAAGACTAGATTACTAGCCATTACACCACAATGATGCTCTAAACAGTTTTAATATATTACTTTGTTGAAAAAATAACTTCATTCAGCCTTCTAGAAATATGATTTATTTTTCTTAATTTCTGAAGTATTGTGCTAGTTTTGTTAAGAGTATTTTTATGACGCCCAGAATGATTATTTTCAGCTTTGTCATCTTGGCACCTATGTCAATATTTAGGCTAAGTACATGTCAACTAGACAACTTTATTTGTTAATTCACTTTACAGTTCTATAAAAATCATGTATGTGTACATTTTATGTGTGCGTGTTTATATATATATATATATATATATATATATATATATATATACACATACACGAAAAAATAAATCATTTAAGAATTAAAATCTGGTCGACTTTAAAGCAGTTAGATATTGCTGAAGAAGAACGGCTAAAATGATATTCACCATTTTGCAGGCAGATACTTTTTTCAATTCTTGTAGCAAAGGCAAACTATTTTCAATGTGCACCCAATAAGAAAATGCCTTACATTGAGCAATCAAATGTGACAAAAATGTCACTGCTTGCAAAAGGGTTAATGATAAAATTTTCTCCAAAAGTAGCATTCCCAGTTGATTTTTATTATTTGAGGTTATTGTTATTTAATCACATTAGTTAAATAGAGTTGTGTAAATGGAGTTCAGAACTGTTTGAATTATGCAAATATCGCCAGTGGTTCAAAAGTTATGAGAATTTAAAGCCCCAAAATTGGGGGTATAAAAATGGACATGATTTTGTTTAAAAAATGTCAAATCACGGACCAATTCAAAACAAGAAATTCAGTCATTTCTTTATTTTTGGAGCAATTTTGATAAAACTTGGAATTCTTATGTAAAATTATGTTCTTCCTGATTCTGCACTTAAATTGTATGTATCGCTTGCTATAACCCATTATTTAGAGAATAAGAGGTACAGATATCAACATTTAAAAAAAAAAGTTTACAAGATTATTTTAATACTGCATGTATACACATATATAGTATTAATTTTAATAGATAACATCACTTTGAACTTAAAAATACCTTTTTAAATACTTGATATGTTGTATCACATATAAGAAATAGAATACCTATTTACATTAAATTTTTTTTTAAAACAAAGCCTGTCTGGCCGGCGTGTAATGATGTGTTTTGTTAACGTTTTAATACTATATCGTAAGTTTGGTTTTTTTCCCAAAACTGAATGTTTGACGAAAAAATCCTGACGGTTAACCATCATGTAAATATCACATATTATATATCGAAATAATTCTGAGACTATCTACTATTAAGGATATAGTGCTTTTTTTTTCTTTTTGCTTAGCTGATACTTTTTGAAAGAACTTGCATCAACTTTTGTTGGTAGTGGTTTCGCTTCCGAAGGTCAAAGGAGAAAAAAAAAAAAACTATACAATATAGTATAAAGTGTCTACTAATTAAGTGTTCAATTTCAAGAATATTGATAAAGATTATCCTCTTTGATTTTGCAATGCAAACTAACAACTAAAATTAAGGCTTAAAAAAAAATTTTTTTATTTTTTGTTTTTGTCTGTTCAAAGCAAAATACCATTTTAAATCGCTGTAAAAAATAATTCAATGGAAATTACATATTTAGAAAGATTATTTTCTTTTCTTTCCAACCATATAAATATTTTTAAGATAGGATCAGAAATACTCAAGAAATTGCAAATTAAACTGATTAGGGTCGCAAATTTGTCAATGTCCGCCGATCTCAGCTAACTGCTTGCAATGCTACCAAAAGGATATTCAGTAATTTCAAATATACTTACACACTAATGTGTGCATTTGTGGCATCATATAATTTGTCCTTATTCAATTAAAAAAATTACACTATATGGTGAAAAGTACCTGCTTTATATTGGAGGGGGTATATTCATGTCTGTGTGTGTGCTTTTTACACAGATTGTTTCCCCACTACCCATGCTATGAAAACTTTTCTTAACCAAAAAAGTATTGAAGAGTCAATTACTATTAATTTATATCAGAAATGTTTGTTTGAATATACTTTTTTTTTTTTTAAATTTAAAAAAAAAAAAAAAAAAGTCTATCCCTGTTTCATTAGCGCTCGACCAGGGAGACTGTTTTTGCTGAGGTAGAGCACCACACCTACAGTCAGCTCCCCACTTTACCTCACAAATCAGATTAGCCAAGCTGTCCTATTCCTGCACTGATATTGAACCTGGAAACTTGCAATTCAGGTGGATAGACCAAGCTAAACAGTCCAGAATATTCCTAAACCCTCCAAAATAAGCTTGTATGGGATTTTCACAAGAGTACTGCAGAATAATATAACTTTAATTTTGAAAGGTTTTAAATGTTCAATAACTACAAAAAAAAAAAAAAAAAAAAACACCTGAGAGAAAAAATACATGAGGCCAAGCAGTCAGGCATGTTGTCATATTTCAAGATCAGGACAGTCAGACATAGGTTAATTTGTAGGTTTTGGGAAACTATTTCTTATATGAATTAATAGTGCTTGTTTCTTCACATTACACCAGATAGCAGGAGAAACATGTTCTAATGTAAATCTTTCATAAAAGCAAAGTGACATTAAAAGAAAATTTCAAAAAGCAATGTATACATTTAAAAAAATTAATAATAATTAAAAAGAGACATTAAAAAAAAAAAAAAGAGTTCTTTTCAATTAATGACTAGTTAAGCAATAATGGGAATTATATAAATTTCCACACGTCATCAAGTCAGGCTGACAGCATGAATTTGCTTGGCTCTCTCTCACCATCACTCTTGGCAACTCCAGAAGATTGTGTCCAGTGTTTGCACAGAGCTGATAAATGTAAATTTTTGCTAGTCAGCCAACACTGGGGAGTCCATAGGAGAGCATTACTTATGATTTTTTCCTTGCTTCTCCAGCAGTACCCATCTTATTTATATGGTTTGTCAGAATTGTTTGTGGCATTGTGCTATTGGCACAACTTGAAGATGATTTTCTTTTATTCTACAAAAATGATGTAGAAAACACTAATGTTCCAAATATTCAGCAATTCTTTTATAAACTTCAAGATAATGTGACAATCTGACTTGCACTCATCTCAAAAGCAGAAGAAAAATCATTGTGCTGCTGAAACTGCAAGCAGTTGGCAAAGTCTTCTTTCTTTCCTTTGGAAGTCCGTCGCAGACGACGATGATGTCACTATGTCTTCAACAGTTGTGGACCCTCTGGTGGCTCATTAGTCCAATTCTGGACCTGCAGATACGGTCACACACATTGCAGGGGAAATTCCCATCTACATATAGTTGTTCATGATAACAAAGACGTCGCTGCTCTGCAGTCCTGCCAACCTCGATATTGAGCTGCTTAGCTCCTGTGCGGCAGGCGTCTCGCCAACCCTGTCTGTTGTAGGCCAAATCTTCCACACTTGAAGGTGTGATGGTAAATTTCTTCAGCGTCATCTTCATATGGTCTTCCCCTAGGAGCCTCAAGGCTGTATGTTCGATACTGGGCCTCACCAAATCAGCACATGAGTAGCACAGCTTGGATTTGTGCAGTAAAGAGCTGATGGTAGGTGTGGCACTCCACCCCAGACTGAAAAACAATCTCCCTGGTCTAGCGCTAAAGAAAAGGATATCAAACAATAGGCCACTCCACTAACTTTTCTTTCTGCAACATGTCATGGCATCTGTGAGGTGTTACAAAATCATTGTGTGGTTATCTCTATCCAAACAAATTGCAGAGGTGACTATAATTGAATTATGTTCTATTGGGGCATAGCTGCAAAGAATTTAGTGAAATCTACAATGTGTCTTATATGCATGTGCCTAATAGGGTTTAAATCTGACAAGCATGGAAACCACTAGAATACTTGGAAGTCGGTCTGTAACTGGTTTTGTGTCATCTGTGAATGATAGGAGATTTTGTTATCTTGTTGAAACAAATCATCACTAGGGAATGTGCATCATAAAGGATTGCAATTGATCTGTAACAAGACTCCAGTTTTACTTGTGATCCATGCAAACTCAAACAGAATACACCCGAGCTGCCACCAGCTTATCTAACACTGCTGACAAGCAAGATCCATAACAGCATGCAGTCTCCTACAAACACACAAATTCAAATGGAAGCACATAACGGTTATCATTGTAGGAAATGGAATCGCTGAGCAGAGTTCAATGCCTTTGAGAAAGGCATGAATCTATCTAATCTTCGCTCATCTATAGGTAAATAGTAGGTACAGAAACCTGTCTAGAAGGAAAACTGAATTCAAACCAGCTTTACTCCACTTAGAAATTGACCTTGTGTGAAATCCTGTTCATGTCAGAGGGGTTGGTTAAATGCACACAAACTTGACTATGTCCAAAAGAGCAAGAAAAGTAACTTGTCTGACAAGGTAACAAAACACCAGTTTTCCATGTTCCAATAGAGATATTATCTGGCACAGGTGAATCAAAGTAACCAATAGTATCAATAATAGTATCTTTGTATGTATTTATCAACCCCTCCACATGAGCAGGATGTAACACAAGGTCAATTTTTAAACAGAGTTTAACAGATTTAAAATCAGAATTTTCCTTCTCCTACACCAGTTGCTGTACCAAGGTTAAAGAGCCCAGTCAGCACTATTATTTACCCATATCTAAACATAGAATAGTAGGATTCATACCTTTTGCAAGGGTATTAGCACTATGTAGAATTCAACCAGCCTTGTCCAAGATTTGAACTTGTGTCACAGTATCCATTTCCTACAACGATAACCATTACACCACAATGATAGTACCTTTGTTGGCTGACAATTATGAAATCCCATGGAATGCAGTGTACATTGTCGTGTATTAACTGATGGGCTAAGTGGTACCAACATTGAATTAGGATGTGATTTGATGCAATTTATTGGATAGTTACCATGGTAATCAGCTGCCAATGGTCCCATTCTTGTATCACCAGTGAACACCAGCAGTTTCCTGATGCTGCTAACATCTGTCTGGAATTCACATATTCCTGACATACTCTTGCCACTGTTAACAGAGAGATTTGGAGCAGTTATCACCTTGGAGATAGAGTGCCCTATCTTCCTGGCTATAATAATCATTCCATGATCATTGTTAAATACTGTCCCATTGTTGCTACTATCATGACCCTCTTTACCTATTACATCACACAGGGTTCATCCAGAGGAGTTTCCACCCTGTTAGATGAGGCTGTAGAATAAGACCCCCTTCACAGGGGGCAACCTGTTGCCCAAGAACAAGATTGTGGTGGCTGAGCAGTCTGTGACCTGGGTACTAAGTGGTCCCATGACATGCAACACTTCACTTCAGCCCATACTTGGACTAGACAGGTGATCGGAGAGGCCTAATCTGATCAATAGGCTGTTCTTGTCAAGTCCATATGCCCTAAGAGCAATTTGAAGAATATGGTAGGGATAAAGACCTAATCCTTTTTACCATATGGGTGCTAGGTGGTGGTGGCTGAGGGTCAAATACCAGTATTTATTAATACAAACAAAGTTAATGAAAATATTTTCTATAAACAAATCATACATAAAGAAAAAAAATGATTTAGCATTAAATAACCCACAAGGGTTGATATGCCATTAAACCAAGCAATCAACCAGATGAGTGTTTCTACAAGTGGTAGTGGGAGAAATTATCGAATGTCCTGCCATTTCTGATTTTTTTTGGCACTTCACTATCACAGTTGGCATCTTTTTTCTTTCAATTTATAATTCTTTTGGGCAAGAAAAAATATATTCTTTTAAATTTAAAAGAAAATCTTACATAATCATTTATCAGTAAATAATGAAAATCATCATATAAGAATTTATTCTAATTATTTATTTACAATTTGATTATACATGATAAATAATTATGAAATTAATCCTGATAATAACCAATATATAAGCAATTTGTTTAAAAGATCATCTAATTTTAACAATTGAAAAAGATTTTAATGTTATTTGCATAGAATGTATATATTCATATGAAAGTAGTTAATAAAAATACAATATCTTTAGAAAAACTGATTTTTATAACATTTCTTATAAAGTGTATTAAAAATGTTCATCTCCAGTAGTCCTAAACAGATGACCTTGTTAAACTGCTTCAACTGTTAGGCTGGCTATTCATAGAGGGTTTTCATTGCTAACATTAAAGTTCAAAAGGTCAATTTCAGCTGCTAAGTTTAATATGATCTTATTTTTGTTGTGTCAATTATGAGAGATTATGTGACATGCCAATTTAACTTCCTGCACATCAGCAGTCTCTCCTGCAGATTGTTCCTCTCAAATCCGTGTATACTTGAACCACTTACTGATAGTCTATATCAGACATTTGGGCCCAGTAAACTAGTTGCAAAAATGAGTAAGATTAAGCAAAATATCAGGGGGGAAAAAAGAAAAAAAGAAAAAAAAAACACCAAAATAAGAAATGGCATTTCATTCATAAGTAAATAAACTATTATTTATACATAAATTATATATTAGGGGTTTTATGTTGTTTACTCAAAGTACATAAAATTATACACATAGCTGACAGTAAATTGGAAATTTGTACAAAAATAACCTGGGAAAGGTGGGAAATATGGCATAGTGTGTGTGTGTGTGTGTGTGTGTGTGTGTGTGTTCACCAAAATGTTAAATACTGTTCATGACCAAGTTTCACACACACATGGCTGTATGATTAATTGTGCAACCCAATATGCATGAGACTGACGGACATTTATTAATAAATTTTTGAGATGAGGCTTGATAATTAGTATTATTTGGATTATTCGGACTATTGTCCTCATCTTTATTGTTATCTGGGCACATCAACTGAAACGTTGTACAGATAACAATAAAGATGAGGACAAATAATCCAAATAATACGGATTTGCAAACAATTTTTAAAAATTGTGGGATTTGTTTCCACATGACAAATCCGATATCTAGCACATGACTAAGAAGGCAGGAAATTTTGTAAGGAAACCAGCACACTGCTGTCAAGCATTCTTGAAACTGAATCTAACTATTTTTCCTCCTCTAAAAAAAATAAATAAATAAAGTGGGTGGGAGATAGAAAGAGAGATATACAAGATGCTGTTGAATGCTCTTCCATGTCACCCGTGTTAAACTATTTCCCAAGAGTGTTTTTGTTTTGTTACAATGATTTGTGTTATAAATTGGAACAATATTAAACAGAATTTTTTTTAAATAAGGTTCAGCATTGATTTTTTTTTTTTTTTTTTTTTTAAGATCTTTTGTGTGTTGAATATGGATGAATCAGCAAAATTTCTACCTAAATCAAACATCGTTGATGTGATCCTTTGAAAATCCATAAAAAAGAAAATTATATTAAAAAGAACTTGCTGAAAAATTCAGACAAGATGAATTTATCCCTGGTCAAAAGATCTGTCCTACTTGTCAAAATAATTTTCTGAATCTTCTGACAATGCTTCAAATAGTTACTGAAGAAGATCCACAATCTTTGGAAGTTAGCATATATGTAAATACTGAAAGTGAATTATAGTGATGAAAGTCCCTTTTAATGGTTTATACATAGGTTGGTTGTTGATTGGTTGGATTTTATGGCATGTTAGCCCTTGCATCATTTTATGCTGAAGACGTTTTTATTCTTGTTGGGTATTCATATTTTGATCTATTTAATCCATAGATTATAGATGGGACCCTAACAGGTACTATCACTTTGGATCAGAGTGAACCTAGGAGTAATGGCAATGATGGGGTACTCCCCACTCCCCAGAGCTCCAGAATTGATTGGTTGGATTTTACAGCATGTCAACCCTTGTTGGGTTATTTTATACCAAAGATATTTTGTTTTATTCATTCTTGATGGTATTCAAATTTTGTTTTTCAATTTTGTTCAAATTTTGTTTTTCAAACTCAATTCTTTTTTTAAACATCTTTTTAAAACTCATTTTTTCTATTTAACTCATAGTTACTACCACTCTGGGTCAGAGTGAACCTGGTGGTAATGTTTATGAAAGGATACTCCACATTCTCCAGAGCTCCAGAATTGGATCCTTACCACTAGATGCAGTTTAACATCATATCCTATGTATAAACAGTGTCCTGGGTAAAATTTCAAGCATATTTCATGTTCATCAACATGGACGAAAAGACTTCCTCTACATTTATAGAAACTCAAAAACTCAATTTTATTCCCATGTCACAGAAAGTGAAAACTGTCAACTCAGTGTGAAGGAAAAAATGAGTTAAAGTTACAAAAGAAGACATAACACAGTTTAAAGACATTAAGGGATTTATTACAGCCATCCATAATTAAAAAAATTGTAAATGAATGTTGGAAAAATACAAAGACATTGAAGAAGTGAAATTAAGATTTTTAGAAATAAAAGGACCTCCATCTTTGTTATCCATCCCATCCAGATACATTAATTAGGGAGAGTCAAAAATTAACCACACTTTCGCCATAACATATTTATTTTCACATTGCGTTCTGTGCATGTGTGCTTATAGTTGGCCCTGTTGTGGTTACATGATCGAATTTTTAGCTTGATCGCACCATTTTGTTTGCTGTCTTTACAGTGTAAATATGGCCACTCCATTAGCAGTATGCGCCAAGGAAGTGACCCGATTTCTCTGGTCAGAAGAAATGTCAGGGGTTAAAATTCATCAGAGGCTTTTAGCACAACATAGGGATAGTGCACTACCACATAGAAGTGTGTATGTGTTGATAGAGAAGTTTAAAAGTGGCCAGACAAGCATGGTGCATGAAGAGAGAGACAGACACCCATTAACCTCTACTACCGCTGAGAAGATTCAACAAGCTTGAGAGATGATAATGGCAAACCGGCGAGTTATCAAGGATGTAGCTTGTTCTAGGCAGAACTCTAAGTCATCTGCCTATCAAATCATCCACAATGAGCTTGGCTTCCATAAAGTAAGAGTGCAGATAATTTTCTAATCTCCCTCATACATTGTTCCAATATTTTTAGTGCAGCTAATCTAATAACTGACACTTGAAGATCTTATAAAGTTTCAAAAATTGAGATGAAAAATGCATTTAAAATGTTTAGAAAAAAAATTTCAATAAATTAAAAACAATTTTGCTGCTAGACATCAAATTGTTCATATGGAAATAAATCCACTCATCTGGGAATCCCTTAATTTTTTTTAAAATTCAATATTTGATAATTTACCACTTTTACTATCTATAATTCATATCATTTTTGTAATTGAACCTAAATTAATCAGTCAAAACAAAGAAGAAAAAAAATAACCCCAAAAATATATAAGGATATTTCCCTTTAACTAACTTAGGATCTTAGATATTACACCATCGTTCATTAAAATCATTGCAGCTCAAGTTCCTATTTTTTTTCTGTACCATGAGATTTTTATACACATGCCAAAGGCCAGACCAATTATTTGTCTAACTTAGAAAAAAAATTGGTTGATATGTCAAATGAGTTACAAAAGTTTATTTGACCTCTCGAGTTATGAAAAAAAAAAAGCAAAAAAAGGATAATTTAAATTTTAGATGTACAAGAATACTTTAAAATCTGCAGAGTGGCCTATTGATGATATCAGCCAAATAATGAGAGAGTCTATCCTATTTTCGCTAGCATCACACCAGGAAGATTAGGTTGTTTTTTTTGTTTTTGTTTTTTTTTTTGTTTTTTTTTTTGTTTTTTTTTGGGGGGGGGGCTGAGGTGGAGCGCCATACTTACCGTCAGCTCCCAGATGCTTTAGCACACAGATCAGATTACGAAAGCAGTGCTATCTGTGCTCAGAGTTGGCAAGGAACAGTATCAAACCTGGAACCTTGCGATTCCTAGACAGATGCTACACAAACTGAGCTAAACCAGCCCTATAAAATTTGCTACAATTATACCAATTTTGAACAAAATCCATGATGGTCATGCTTTGACCTCTTGTTGATATGGCATCAGATTAGCCATGGACTTCATTTTCTATGATATAGATCTATAATATATAAAAAGTGGTTGTCATCTTTATAGCAATCAATTGACAGTCAATTCTGGAAATACATTACATAGCATGTCATAATTGGGAATACTATATTACATTATATATATTTACCAACATCCTCCACATGAACAGGAAGTGACAGAAGGTCAATTTCTTAAGTAGAGTTTAACAGGTTTGAATTCAGAGTTCTCCTTCTCCTAGACTGGTTACCTAGCCAAGGTTAAAGAGCCCAGTCTGTCCTATTTACTCAATGCTGGAGGGAGAATAGATTCATACCTTTCCCAAGGGTATTAGCACTATATAAAATGCAGACAGCCTCATCCACACATTTGGACTTGTCTTGTGTCCATTTTCTACAATAGTAACTATTACACCACCCACCTCCATATTGCATTATGCATTCTTTTGTTGTTAAAAAGGGCACTATACCATTTTGCATGTAACTTAACATTTTTAATTTAAAGAATTTGTACTTTCTTTACTTAGACACAGAAAAGTACAGCATAAAAAAATTCCCAAATTTTTTTTATAAAAGAAAATATTCTTTCTTACTGAAAAATAAAACAGTTTGTACATAAAAAGATTAAAGTTTGTGAAGATGAAACTGTATAATTCAATGATTGTTCAAGACTGAAGAATGCAAATGCACAAAAGTTTCCAATAAAACCTTTTGTACTTTAGATCATTTTCTTTTTAAAGGCCTTCAACCCTATCAGATAAAACAGGCTGGTCTTTCAAGTCAGATATAGTTCCATTAAAAAAAAAAAAAAAAAAAAAAAAACACAGAGAATTAATGGTTACAATATTAGGTATATGAGGTAAAAAAAAATGAGAATAATAAAAACCTCGCTGATCAAATATAGAGTACCAATCAATATTCTGGAAGGTTACCAAATGTAAAAGTCATCTGAGAAAGAGCCAAGTGTATAGTAAGCTAAACATCTTGATGAAGACTAATAAACAATCAAACATGAAAAGAAAAGCAATGTATAATAATATTTATCTTTCTTATTTATAGGTATATATTTTGGGGTTTTGATTTTCTTGATATACATTAACATTTGGCAAGTTAGCCATTTTGACATCACAGTCTAGAATGATTGGCAAATAGCAATTTATAACTTAATCTTATACACAATTCAGCTTAAAGAAATGACAATATACTTGTTTAATTTTCCTAATGTATATATTTACCAACTCTTCCACACAATCAGGATGTGACACAAGGTCAATATTTTAAGCAGAGTTTAACAGGTTTTAATTCAGAGTTTTCATTCTCCTAGACTGGTTGCCATACCAATGTTAAAGAGCCGAGACTACCCTATTATTTACCCATAGCTGGAAGGAGAAGAGTTGGATGCAAACATTTCCCAATGATATTAGCGCTATGTGAAACGCAAAGAGCCTTGTATAGGATTTGAACACAAGTCGCTGTGTTATTTCCTATGACAATAACCATTACACCTCCCATACAATTCCCTAACTTTCCTACAGTACATTTTTTTCTGTTTCCTCTTGCCATCCCAAAATAAAAATGTCTGGTTTTAGGGAATCTGTTGCTCTCAACAGCAAGTCTCCATTGCATTGAGAGGGATAGAACCAGAGCAATGCCTGTGGATCATCAAAAGACAGGGCTAAAGGAACACATGGGATTCCAATACTAAAAAAAGGCCATGTGCCACATTCTTCTCAAGTGGAAGGGCATACCTATATCTGTTTATAAAAGTGAATTCCAAGCAAATAGTAGGAAAATAACACAGCCCTTATTGAACAAGATAAAAAAAATAATAATACCACACCACTTAACATGGTTAACATTGGCAAGCTCTGAACACTCTACATAGAATGAACAAATCTTGCACCTTATTAGATATTTCATGAGATGAGTGGCTAATTGTTATACATAAGCTCTCTAGTACTATTTTTCACTTTGTTCTACCCTCAAAAGCAATGAAGCTAATAGTGAATATAAAATGAACAGACATCTTCCAGCCTCCTTTGCCAAAAAGTTATAAAGAAAGTGAAGTAGGTTTTAGAGAATAAAGACTTATTGATTCTTTAAATAATTACTTCTTTGCAAATATAATCTTTTTCTACTCCACTCCAGATATCATCCAAAATATTATGAATGCATAATTGTTAGGTTGTAAAATTACAGAATAAAAAAAAAAGTAAAAGCAAAAATAAATATAACTATTTTTATGAGTAAAAAGTAAACCTATCAGATTTGTATGGACCCCACAGTTTAACTATAGATATATTGTTATCTACTTGGGTGTCCCATCATGGTGTAATGGTCAGCTAGTTAGATGTCTTACTACTGAATAACAAGTTCAATCTTAACTGGATGCCTTAAACTTGTGACCTTGTGTCATGTCCTACCATGGTGAATGGATTGGGCTTTAATAAGGGCATCCCATCATGGTGTAATGGTGAGCAAGCTAGTCTCATAGATCCATTACTACTGAACAGCGAGTTTGATCCTTTCTGGATGCCCCATAACTTGTTACATACAGGTTGGGTAAATACCTACTATTGTTATCTATTTAAAAACTTGCAATCAAGTATATTCTATATGCATAGCAATATTGATAAAATAAAGAATGCAAATTATTTAATGTTAAGTTTTAAAATTTTGCATGGAAGAAAGTGGAACAGGTAACTATTGTAGATATTAAACTTTTTTTAAAAAATGTAATATCATTAATACCTATAGCAATTTGTTACACCTATTAATAGAAACTGCCTTACTTTATTTGACAATTTTAAGCAAAGAAAGAAGGCAATTTTTGTATAAATAAACAATAGCTAGATTAATATAGAGAGAGAGAGAGAGAGAGAGAGAGAGAGAGAGAGAGAGAGAGAGAGAGAGAGAGGAAGGAAAAGACAAAAGTTAGTATGTATGTATCAGTTGGACAGCGAGGAAGTCTACCCCCTTTTTAGTAGCGCTAGACCAGGGAGATTATTTTTGCATCGGAGGTGGAGCACCACACATACCATCAGCTCCCCATTTTATCACACAGACCCAAGCCGTGCTACTCATGTGCTGAGTTGGCAAGGGTTGGTATCAAATCAGGAACCTTGTATTCCGAGGCAGATGCTCTATTTACTGAGCTAAAGTTAATACACTATAGTAAGAATTGTAAAATATTATCTATTCCATTCTTTATCTCCTGTACAGCAGCAGAATGACAATTTATTTTCAGAACAGTCAGATAAAAATACCAAGATTAATACTATTCAAATATTGATCACTTTAAGTAATTGTTGCTGTTGCACTACTACTAAACAACAATGATAATAACATTATATACAAACAACCTATTTTTGTCTTCATCCTCAACATCCTTATTTTGGAAATACTTTACAGGAAGGAAGTTTCAAAAAGCAAACGGTATTTTCTTGTTGTCTACAAGGCTGTTCAAATTTTCTGACCTATTTTTTAATAATGCTTTCTTCATGACACATTCACAAAATGAATTAAGAATTGCAGTTCACGTTAATCTATATCCCTAAAGTTTCAATGAAAAGAGCTGATGCCTTTGGACTGACTCATAGCAACAATCAAAATTGAACAAATAAAAATTCCAATTTAATTATTCACATTTTTTTTTCCTTTTATGAAAAAAAAAAAACAAAAGAAAAAGAAAGAAAAAGAAAAATAAGTTATCTCTTTTTCAGGAATTAGGATAAATGATATAAGACTTAGCATGTCTGTGCAATTCAATTAACATCTGAAAAATCACTTAGCTTTTGTTTTTTTTAATAAACAGAAAGGATGTTTTGCACTAATTAATATAGAATGGAACCAACAAAGAAAAAAGAAAAAAGAAAATAACTTATTCATCCATTCATATAAAAAGAACACTTCCAAGGTTACCCAACACATTTACTACAAGATGCAACACAGTCACAAGTATGGAGCATCCAGCAAAGATCAAACTCTCTATTCAGTAGTAATGGATCTGTGTGACTAGCTTGCTAAACATTAAACTTTGATGGGATGCCCTGAACACTTCCAAGGTATTCTGACATCAAAATTCACTTTATAACCACAGCTTTAAAAAGATTTTAGCTAAGAAAAATGATAGTATATTTGAATTTCTAAGGTGTAGCATTGTCACTTAATATATTTTTTAAGATATTTATTTGATCTTAATTTCAGTTCTACTCACTCTCTCCATTCCATGACTGTCAGCTTGCAGCATAAATCTTTAGTCGAACTAAGATCCTTAACCTTAGGAGTAAAATTAAAAGATAAGAAATACTAGTGACACTTTAAGAATTGACCATACTTTCTTTAAGAAAATTCAAATATTCCTACAAAGTAAACAAAGGTCATAATGACATATCAGGCATTCATAGAAAACAAGGAATAATGTTATATGGCTACATTGGAATGATCTGCTACCAGTTAGCATTTCTAGCTTAAAGGCAGCTGCCATAAAAAAGTAGAAGGCTCCAAAAGATAGGAATACAATTTTGAGTCATATCACAGGTTTATTCTTTATTTCCAATCCACACGGATTACTACAAACATGTAAAACTGACAGTTGCCATTTTTAGCAGTCTTCATTATATCCAAAGTCCTGCTTTTTGAAAGAATTGTCACCATCATTAAACTAATCAATTTCCTAATTTTTATTGTGCTCATTATGGTTATTTCATAAATCATTTACCTAATATAAAAAAATATATAACTATTATAAAATATCATAAAAGATTTTTTTTAAATTAAAAACTGATTTTAAAATTAACAAAATGCTGCGTACAGTCTTGAACAAATTCTGAAAGCAACACGCCACAAAAGGGCAGCTGCATGGCCATTCACCTCCTATGGCACAAACCATCCGAGTAAGACAAACAAGACATGCTGGGTATTGCTGGAGAAGCAAGGATGAACTCATAAGTGATTTCCTCTGAGCACTTACACATAGATATACCAACATGGATTGACCAGCAAAAAATTATATCGATCAGCTCTGCGCATATACTGGATGCTGTGCAGAGGACCTTCCAGAAGCGATGGCCAATAGAGACAAGTGCCGAGAAAGAGTCATGGAGATCCATGCTGTCAGCATGACTTGATGAATATTTTATGAGAGAGAGAGAGAGAGAGAGAGAGAGAGAGAGAGAGAGAGAGAGAGAGAGAGAGAGAGAGAGAGAGAGAGAGAGAGAGAGAGAGAGAGAGAGAGAGAGAGAGAGATGCTGTACTTTTAAATATTATAAATCAATAATTAACATACAAATGTGAAATGGTTAAGAAGAATTTTTTTATATTTTAAAAAGTCAAGAACTAGTGACATTCAGTAAATGATGAGATATTGTCAAATTTATAGAAATACTTGGATGCTTGTTACTAGATATAAAAAAACAGGTCAATTTAAAGTATCAAAAGATTAGAAACCAAATCTTATTAGAAAGAATTCAAAAATATCAATATCATTTTGCATCAAATGGGCCAACTGGTGCAGAATCTATTGATCAATAATAATATGACAACTCACTTTTTGGGGAACATGATACACAATTAAAATTCTATAATACATTAGTTTTGGCATTAAACTGCAAGAACACATATGCAGAATTTTTCTTAAAGATTTAGATTAAAAATAATGACACATTGATTCAACAATTCTTTCTAATCAGTTTTCTAAAGTTCTTTACATTCCAGTCAGTGCAGTCTGCAATCATTTGGCATCTTGTAGAATGCATGTAACCATCAACAAAATATGTTTAAAGTCAAGATGGCAATTTTACAATATAATGCAACCCCTTAATCATCTTCTTTCAAGCAACATGTCAACTCAAATTTAAATTTTAAATTTTTAGACTCAATGTTCAATCATTTAATCAAACATCAACCATGTGAGATTCCAACTTGGATTTATAATTTGTTAAATCCAAAGATCAGATTATGTGTAATACATTTTTCCAGGATAGTCTCAATAGAAAAATATGTCCAATTAAGAAGAAAGAAGTCAGAATTGTGAACATTATATAAACCCATAAAAAAAAAAAATCACAATTTCAACATAAGAATTCTTTTCAATTCTTAAATCTATGCACTGAGTATTACTTGAACCATTTATATTTTCTTTCCAATATATATGTACAATTTGGTTGAATAAAAAGCATTGATTTTTATTAAGAGTTGTTCTTTCAATATAATTACCGAAGTTAAAATCTTAAATCAATAGAAATTTAAAAAGGAAAAAGTTTTGTTTTAAAACTAATAGGCAATCTAATAAGAGCAAAAAAATATGAAAGTTATAAAGTTCACCTGAAAAATTAAAGTTTAGTAAAAAAAACTTTGGGGAGCTATTTCTATAGAAGTAAGTATCTTATAAAGTCTCACATTTAATTCAGAACATTCAATTTTACTGACAAGTTTTCAAGTGGAAAAATCCTTTTAAACAGCCACTAGGTATTTACCTAACCAACCATTTACCATATGTAGGATGTGACACAAGGTTGCAAGTATAGGCATCTAGCAAAGATCGAACTCACTATTAATCACTCAGTAGTAAGAAATCACTGAAGACTAAGAAAACAATGTCTTCCTAAAGGTGAAATAACATTAAAATATGATATTCAAATCTAACACTAAGAACAATTATGAAACTAATTTTAGTTAAGAGTGAAAAACAAAATATAGTAAAACTAAGCATTATTTTTATTAAAATTGCACAAAGCTATCAACTTAAAGGAGTCAGGAGAAAATATAGATATTTATCCAATATTAGATTTATATTTTCTTCCAACTCATTTAACTTGATAGCTTTGTGCAATTTACAAAATAACAATGCTTAGTTGATAGATTTATGTTTATAGGGAAAAATTATATTAAATTTTAACCTTTTAAATCATAATCTTTAAAAAGAACATGACCAATTTTTGTCACTATTTCCCCTACATATTTACAATTTTGTATGTGTTCAAAATGTATGAAATAATGTAGCACAATAATATTTGCTGATATTCAGAGTATTTATTTTTAGAAAAAATTAATAAATAGGAGCAAAATTTATCAAAAAAAACTCAGTTAAGAATTCTGAATTGTTACACAGAAATGCATGTGATTTGACAACATACAATTAGCTGAAAAACATAATGCAATAAAACCTGATAGCTTAAAAAATTATTTGATACTGATTCAGAAGTGCTAATACTTGAATTAAGTAAAAAAAGGTTCATTAAAAACATTTTTTTTTTAAGACAAGTGAATGTGGAACAAATTCTTTAGGCAACTACTCAAACATTTGTTACATTTCTAAAGAGGATAAGGAGACTAGGAAATAATAGGAAAAAGGATTTTAAGGATTGTGCTTCATTATACTAAAAAAAAACATTTAAAAAAAAAAAATTATTTTTAAATCATTCAGCTTTATTAAAATATTTAGGCAGGTCTTAACAACATTGCTTATCATATTGATATATAATTGTAGCCAAAAGACTACCCACAGTAAATATCACATGGTGACAATCTGAAGATTAACAAGTCATATTGGTTGACATTAAAAAACTATTTGTGTGTGCATATACATATATAAATGGTGAAGGTGTTTAGTGTAATGGTTATTATCGTAGGAAATAGACACGCAAAATGAGTTCAAATTCTGGATGAGGTTGGTTGTATTTTGCATAATAATGATACCCTTGGGAAAGGTATGTCTCAATTATTCTCCCTCCAGTTATGGGTAAATAGGACAGACTGGGCATTTTAACCTGGGTTAGGCAACTAATCAAAGAGAAGGAAAACTGAATTCAAATGTTAAACTCCACTCAATAAACTGACCTTGTGTCACATCCTGCTTATGCAGAGGAGTTTGTGTGTGTGTGTATATATATATATATATATATATATATATATATATATATATATATATATATATCTACCAATATTGATTAAAAGGATAAAGGAGAATTAAATGGTTATGAGAATAGTTTTAAAATTTAACTGTCTTCAATCAAACAAGTGTTTTAGTCTCATCACAAATTAGAAGCAGATATAAGTAGATATTTACCCAACCTGTTCACCAAGAGTAAAATGTGACACAAGATCACAAGTATGGGTCATTCAGTAAAGATTGAACTTGGTATTCAATAATAGTGAATCTGCAAGACTAGCTTGCTAACTATTAAACCACAATAGGATGCCAATATAAGTAACTAAAAGTTCCGAGTAGAAGTATTATTAGGATAACATCCACTGTATGAGATACAAATTACAATGTAAAGATTGTGTGAACATTACAAAACAAATAATTTGTGCAAATGACTTCTTACTTATAACTTATTAAATTATCAACAGAAAGTATAAGGAAAAGCGAGAGATATTTGCTTGAAAATAATGTTGAGCATCAGGTTTTTGCTATACAATTTTTAAAAAAGAAAAGAAAAACAATAATATTTATAATAAAGCAATCTTTTATGTAGTATAAAATTATTGTACATATTACAATTACTACATCACTGTTTAATATTATTCGATTTCAGCTTTATAAGATTTGAGATTAACATTTTCACTTAATTGCTCAGGTTTAATTGGATTTCTCTCAATATACTTATATGTAATTAATCCAACTATACAACATGTCATAACAAAATTTATATATAAACAGATGCTGATAAGTATATGTCCTGCATAACTGACACATAAAAATCTAAAAGAACACAGTAAAATCATATCCATGCATCCCAAGAATGCAACCAACCCGTAATAGTTCAGGGATGGGAGATCTCTACTATTTGGCAGAAAGTAGTATAGTCTTTTTTTTTTTTTTTAAATTTGTTAAATTTCCACTGCCAACATCATGAGAGAATTGCTGGCTTTGTGCCTTACTTAGGTATTGCTTGACCCTGCTATAAATACTGTTGTTTTTTTGTTGGTTTTTTTTTTGGGGGGGGGGGTCTTACCCCCACCATTAAAAAAATCGTAAGTCTGGAACCCTAGAATTTATTAAGAAACTTTAATTGGGACTCATTCAAGTCAAATCTGTGCATCTCAGGATTCACTAAATCAAAAAGTTATCATCATCACTGTGTATATATCATATTTTAAAAAGAATTTTAAGAGGAAAGAATGTTAACTCTAATTTTAAAAATAAAGTTGGGTTTTTTTTTTTTGAGAGAGAGAGAGTCTCTTTGTCAAATCAATCTCTTCTTATTGTGTGGTAAAATTTATCAACAGTAAATCCATATGGTGAATCTATTGCAAGTAAATTATTTGTTGCTAAGTTCAGAATTAAATAATTGCTTTTAAGAATTTAATAAAAAGGGATAAAGGCTTAGGGAAACCCTAAATCATAAGAGCAATTAATCAATAAATTTGGTTTGGTTTCTTTGTTTAATAGCACACCAACCTTCATTGGTTATTTAATGCCAAAGTCATCCTTGTAGAAGAATAGTAGTGGTACTATTTAACCCATAGCTAAGGGGATCATAACTAAGTGTATTAGTCCAAGAGTGAACATAATAGTGTGACTGGAGTTTAAACTTGCCTACTACAAACACATTATCCACTATACCACAGGGACTTCCATACAATGAAATTATCTACAGTCACAAGTCAATAATTACAAGTGTTATTTTCCAGTTTTTAAAAACATTTGCTGGAAGGGTCTCATAGATTTTGTTTGTAAAACTGATACATTTATTTGGGTACAGTAAAAAAGAGGGGGGGGGGCAGTCTCCTTTTCTTAATCTTAGGTTATCAACTTGAGAGAATTTGAAAATGAAGACCTTCTGGTTTCAAGTGCAATGATCTATCATTATATTGTATGAAGTTCTGAGGTAGAGTATTGGCATTATTTGAAAAGATTATTTGAAAGCATGTGGTGTAATGGTTACCATCATAGGAAATGGACACAGCAAGACAACTTCAAATTCTGAACTCAGCTGTTTGCTATTTAACATAATGCTAATACCATTGGGAAAGGTACAAATCCAACTATTCCCCCCCCCCAGTTATGGGTAAATAGTATAGCAGACTAGGCTCTTTAAACTTGGTATGGCAACCAGTTTAGGAGAAGGAAAATTCTAAATTCAAACCAAAGGAGCTCTCTTCTCGTTAGTCAAAACTACTTTGAGGGCTCTTCCTCCTCCTCCCTCTTAATTTGTGATGCAGAAAGTATTTTTTATTATTATTATTGTGAAGAAGGATGATGATGATGATGATAATATAAAATGCACTGAGGAGACATTTTAACATTCATACGGTTAAAGAAGAAATAATGAGTTTGTAACAGATCAATAATACATCAAATAAAATTTCCTTTAATATTGATAAATAAAGACTTTTTGTTTGTCACTTCTTTAGATAACTGGATAAGATTGAAGGACATTTTTTATTTGCATTCCGGAAATATAAGGAACTTACTAATTGGAGTACCCCATACAACTAGGTACATTGTCCAACAAATAATGTTGTCTAGCACTCAAGTTTCTGCCAATTAGCAGATATTTTCAGTGAGGAATAGAGAAATACTTTGTGGTCAGAAAGAGAAGAAAAAAAATGTTAACCTCCACCTGAGGAAAAGAAAGATCATGTGAAAATATCTTGTATATAAAAAAACAAACTAAGAGGTCATTAATTAATTAATAAGGGAAGAAAAATGCGAGTAAGTTTACTTAGTCTTGAGTGACTCCAATGAAGAAATGAGAGCTGGAGGGAGTTTCAAAATGAAAGATTAGATTAAAGATAGTCACCAAAAGAAGGAACTTGAGGGAAAAAATAAAATTATAAAAAATATGGAAATGATGAATTTATCTCTTATACAGTTCTGGCAATTTTATCTATGCTGTTAACCTATTTTTCATAGAACCAACAAGCTGTTACATTACAGAAATATATGTATATGCACACAAGAATAGAAGGTTTGTTTGTATTTAAATCTAACTTATCAGCACCCTCTTGTATGGAAGTGAAACCTGGAACCTGTACTCCCACCAATAGCGGTGGCTAAATAGCTTCTACCTTCGCTGCATTAGACGTATACTGGGCATCACCTGGAGGGACAGAATCACTAACACAGCAGTTCTAGAGAGAGCTCAACTTCCCAGCTTGTGTTCTCTACCGAGACAGTATCGTCTCCGCTGGCTGGGCCATGTCCACCGAATGGATGATGGATGAATCCCGAAGGATATCCTCTATGCAGAGCTTTCGCCTAATAAGAGACAGATTGGTCACCCACAGCTGTGATTTCGCATTACCCCTTAAGGCTGAGAAAATTTGGCTCAGGACCGCCTTTGGTGGTGGCAGGCTCTCTGTAGTGGACTATTCATGTCTGAAGTCACCCTGGCACAACACCCTGAACCCAAGAGGTCCAGAAGAAAGTTACGGCAACATAGCACCGGCACATCAGCATCTACAGAGACAGCCTTCACATGCAACATCTGTGGTCAAGGCGCTGTAACTTCAGGGGCACAAGAATTATATAGTCTTCTGAGACTGCAATACCAATATAGATAAATCTAACTGTATCTTGTGCATAAAACAAAGTGTCAATTGATTTTACTAGAAAAATGGCTCTTCCACTTTTTTTTCTTTTTTTTTAATTTTAAAGTTGACTTTGAAGTTTCTTATTGTGATCATAAAAAAGATTTTATCAAAAAGTAGAGAAAAAAAAATTTGTATAACAGTATTTAAAATAGCTGATAATCAATTCAGACATGCACTCACACCAAAACTGAAGTAGAATTTTGTAAAACAATACTGAAATGGACAAAAAGCTGCATCATCCCCTTCCTGAATGTAAGACTTTGGTATGACTTGAAACCGGCAACTAGAGATTACAAACACTATCTCAAGTTACTGTCCACTACTGTGAGAGAAGTCTTGCACTTTCAAAACCAGTGGTATTATTTAAAGAGCCAATCACTGAGAGTCGAGGAAAACGACAACTCACAGATATGAACACTGGTGATGAGGATATATGAACATGATGACCCTATCGGATACACAGTCCAAGGAGCTGATAGTAGCGCTGAGATAGCCAACACAATAGCCCAGCTATCTTGATACCCATACAAACTTACAACCTAGGAGCTAACAAAACTATCCATTTACAGAATTTTGAAGAATGGCTGGGAGAAGCCAAAAGCCAAATGAAATTCATGAGCATCGATAAAGAACAGAAAACAACTCTGCTGAAATTATGGACCAAATATGAGTTAATGCATTTTATGAAAACCCATGGTTTGGTTTTGGTTTTGGTTTTACGGCATATCAACCTCGGTGGGTCATTTAATGCCGACAAAGTTGTGAAATAAATTCATTCTTAATGCATAATACTATTTTGTTTATAAACTCATGTTTTTCTATTCAACCCATAGATGGGACCCTAACAGGTACTACCACTCCGGGTCAGAGTGGACCAGGGAGCAATGGTGATGAAGGTGTGCTCCACATTCCCCAAACCTCCAAAACTGGAACCTCACCATCAGATAGAGTTTAATGTCATTCCCAGGACATGTAGACCGTCAGTCACCGCCTTCTAGCACCCATATGATAAAAAGGGGTTGGGGCTTGCCATAAGGGCAATAGGGTTGGGAAAATCATATAGGTGCTAGGGCTTGCCGTTGAAAATCCATGCAAAAATAAGTTTTGATATAAATAACTACAAAAACATCATTGATGAAACCAAGGCAAATAGTCAACAACTTCTCAGATTCTGACTATTTGTTAAATCATTGAAGGAGTAGGTGCAAAAAATCTCAAGGCAACATTTTTGTTTGGAGAGTTCTCCAAGGCATTTGATTCCATACACAGAGGAAAGAGAGAAAATACTTTTAGCATATGGTCTTCCCAAATAAACTGTTACTGCTATAAAGTTTACATTAACATCAATAGATCTAATTCAAGAAAATGGTTTTACACTACAAAAACAAAGGCAAGAAGCAGATGATATCCTGCAGAAAATGATACAGATCCAGACTACACAAATGATCTAGCACTTCTTGCAAATACACCTGCTCAAGCCAAATCTCCGTTACATTAGCCTCTACGAGAACACAAGTTCATATGTTATAAACAAGATGGCGCTATATCATTGAATAGCAAGCCTCTGAAATTAATATCTTGGTAGCAATATCTCACCGACTGAAAGTGATGTCAACATAGGAAATACATGGCCTACTATTGACAGGATATCAACCATACGGAAAACTTATCTGATAAAATAAAAAGGAATTCTTCCAAGCTGTAGCAATGTCAGTGCTACTGTATGGCTGCACCACTTGGACTCTAGCGAAACATGAAGTAAAAGTCAGATGGGAACTACACAAGGATTCTGTATGCTATCCTGAACAATTCCTGGAAGCAGCTCCCAACTAAAAAGCTGTACAAACACTTACCTCCTATCATACAAACCATTCAAGTAAAACGAACAAGACATGCTGGATACTGCTGAAAAAGCATTGAGGAACTCATGAGTGACATTCTCTTGTGAACTCCTACACATAGACATGCCAGTGAGGGCCAACCAGCAAAAAGCTACATCAATCAAAGACCTGCTAGGAGCAATATGTGATAAGGATGGGTGGCAAGAGAGAGTCAGGAGAATCACTATCAGTGCAACCTGATGATGATAGTTTTATCAGTTTGATTAAAACATACAAATCATTTTTAAAATACTAATCAATCTTCTGCAAATAGATAAGTAAATTCATCCTATCCAACCCCCCATCAGTGGAGTGTTGCATGTCAAGAAATGCTCAGCGATCAAGATTCCGCCCTTAAGCATCACGGATGCCACCTCGACCAACTGGAGGCCCCATTGGAAAGGGGCCTTACCCCTATACAAGGGGTCTAGTCGGCATATTCTACAGCCCTAACCAACAGGGTTAGAAATGCTTTGTTCTCATACAATAATATACATTTACCAACCCCTCTACGTAAGTAGGATGTGACACAGGATCAATTTCTTAAGCAGAGTTTAACAGGTTTGAATTCAGTTTTCCTTCTCCTAGACAGGTTTTCTTCCTAAGGTTAGAGCCCAATTTGCCCTGCTATTTACCCATAGAGAGAATAGTTGAATTCACACCATTCCCAAGAGTATTACTACTATGTGAAATGCAAACATCCTCATCTATGATTTGAACTTGTCTTGCTGTGTCCATTTCCTATAATAGTAACCATTATGCCATGTGCCTCCACATACAATAGTATATAGAGTATATTATTAACAGAATAAAAATTATGATCTGGTGCATCAGACATTTTCTTTTATTATTGTTTTAGAATAACTGTGTCTCTCTCTCATTGATTTTTTACTATTTTATCTATCATTTTGTGGCTTTTTATCATCTTGAGTCTGCAATAATTAATGTAAGAAACATTAAGTATTCTCAAAGATTATTTTTTTTCTGCTATATAAAGTAAGATTCCATAGAACGCTTTAAAGCAACATCAATTACTTTCATAAAATACACTGAGACACTATCTAGTCTTACTGTGCAAAATGTTTATTTACTCAAGCTTTTGTTCTCTGCTGTAATTATCTCAATTATCAGAATTTTTTTTTTTCTGCTTATTTATTCAGTAGGAACTGATAAGCGACTGCGTATCCTGCTGCTGATTCCTACTCTATTCTTAAGTATCTCAAAAACTCTTCATATTCAGAGGCTGCAATTCCTTAATGTTATCAAATTCACAATTGATATCATTCTACAAATAGGGAAAAATTCAGTGCTGCATACATTCTTATTAAATTCATATTCCTAACAGCCTATTTTTAGGATTTTAGGCTCATGTCATTAGTGTTAATGATCCAAATTTTAAAATTATTTTTGGGACAGATTTTAATGATTCCAATAAAATTAAAAATGCCTCCTTTATAGATTTTAATTCTAACATATGAGAACAACTTGTCTTACAAAGAACCTTTGCACAATGAATTTCAAAGAAAATGCAATTGTGAGAAAGTATGTGAGATTTATCAAACCTTTAGGACTTATTTTTAAACTTAATGTCCTGTCTTTAAAATACTTTGTTTTTAATAATCAAATAGTTGCTTTTCTTATCAGTGTGTTATTCATACTTTTACTTTTGCATCAAAGACTTTACAAATTAAAGCAAAGCACAGATATTCTAGTGACTTTTGATAATCAATAAAGATAGGCCTATTGTTGGTATCAACTAAACAGTAATGGAATCTATTCCCTTTTCGCTTGCGCTAGATCAGGAAAACTGTTTTGCTGAGGTGGAGTGCCACATCTACCATCAGCTCCCAGATGCTTTACCACATAGATCAGATTACCTAAGCTGTGCTACTCATGTGCTGAGTTAACAAAGACTGGTATAAAACCCAAAACCCTGCAATTCCTAGATGGATGCACTACTGACTGAACTACCCTTGAGAAAGGTATGAATCTAACTATTCTCCCTCCAGCTATGGGTAAAATAGTTGGGTAGATTGGGCTCTTAACCTTGGTGTTAAATGTTAAACTCCACTTAAAACAACCCTGTCAGCTGGGGCTTTAGAATACACCGACTGCACTTCTGCAGAAGGGTACCCTCCCCCAATGAAGCCACCTGGTTGCTGTGGGTGGCGACATGTAATGCTTAAGGACGAAATCCTGGAGGCTGAGCAGTCTAGGACATGCAACACTTCACTTTGGATCTTACTTAGGCTAGATGGGGAGTCAGAGAGGCCCTCTCCAATCAATCGAACCCTATTGCCTTTATGGCAACCCCCCAACCCTTTTTATCATATATGTGCTAGAAGGCAGTGGCTGAGGGTCTTAATGTCCTGGGTATGGCATTAAACTATCTCATGGTGAAGTTCCAATTCTGGAGCTTTGGGGAATGTGGAGTACCTCTTCATCACCATTACTCCTAGGTCCACTCTGATCCAGAGTGGTGGTACCTATTAGAGTCCCATATATGGGCTAAATAGAAAAAATGAGTTTCAAAGATTTTTTTTTTAAATAAAATAAAATAAATAAATGTTGAATACCCATCAAGAATGAATAAAACAAAATATCTTCAGCATAAAATGACCCAACAAGGGTTGACATGTCGTAAAATCCAACCAACCAAAACCCACATAAAAATTGATCTTATGTTGTATTCAGCTAGTGCAGCAGTGTTAAGCAAATACATTAGCAAGCTTTTTATGATATAAACACTTCCATTTCTTGTTGATAAAAAATAAGGAAAATATTCATTGGCAACAAATTTTATTTTTCAAATGACACAAAACAAACAAAAATCACTGCACTGATATACAAGACACTTCTAACAATCTTGTATTCAATGATTACACTCAGAGTTGCTCCTGCTGATTAAGGTAACCACCTGCCATATAGTGTTTACATAATGTCAACAATACAAGAACTTTCAATTCTTCTTCTTTTTTTCTTTTTTGCTGACACAAAATTACAAGTGGAAAGTACAATAAAACTGACAAGTAGAATACACATTTTTCAATATAAAAAAGAAAAAAAAAATGTAATGATAATTTTCAACAAAGCAAAATCTTAACCACTTTCAATGCTGAAACAGTGGATTTAAACTTAATGGCCGATTGTAATAGCTAAGTAGTTTAGGTTAAATTTGCTAGTCTAGGTTTACATTAAAGTATCAACTATATATTTAATAAAATTATGTACTTAAAAATTAAAATAATCAACCTGCGGTAAAAAAAATTCTATTATAAAATGATGTGTGGCTTTAAATTAAGGAATAATAAAGTTTGCAGGGGCCAATACTGAATCCGGAACCTTGTGATTCCTAGGTGGATTCTTTACGAACAGAGCTAAACCGACCCCTTTAGAATAAAATTTTTTCAATTAAAATATTTCACATTGGCCTATACATACTATCATTATCATTAGGTCGACCAGACAGCATGGATTCCCATGACTCACCACCCATCCCTATCTGTCATCACCCCTGGGAGGTCTTTTACACAGAACTGAATCTGCACAGAGTTGATTGATGTAGGTTTTTGCTGGTCAGCCTACATTAGTGTGTCCCTGTGTAGGTGTCCACAGAAGAATGTCACTTATGAGTCCATCCTTGTTTCTCCAGCAGTGTCCAGCATTTCTTGTTTGTCTTATTTGGATGGTTTGTGTGATCGGAGGTAAGTGGCTGTACAGCTGCTTTTTTGTGGGGTACTGTTTCCAAGATTTGTACAAGACAGCATGCAGCATCCTTGTGTAGCTCCCGGTTAGCTTTTTCTCTAATCATGTAAATTTAGTACTATCTTTGAACCATGATCTACAGTATCCCAAATTATAACTCCACCAATACTACTAACATGTTTCAAAAATGTTTTATTTGGTAATCATGGGTCAATGCTACTGCAGACCATCTGGGCCATCCAGGTTAAATTTCTTATCTGTAAAGAAGACATTCCACCACTTCTCAATCATACATTTGATGAAATCTTACAAATTTCAGTCTCCATTATTTGTAGATTATTTTTAGAACTGGACAAATGCAAACTTTTCTATGTCTGAATCTTAATATCTTAATTATTCATCTGATATTCTCTTTGGGAACTTGAAACCCTGTTTCTGCCTTCAGATGAACCATGAACTGCTTGGGGATTTTGTCATAGTGCCCTCTCATCACAATCAGATAACATCTTGAGTCTTGGCTCCAGAACATTTTAGGATCAAGCAAGAAAGAAAAAATGTTTACAACTGTCTGACTTCAATTAATTTGTTCAGCTGTTTCATGTTGTGATAGCTTCAGATTCCAAATTTCAACAATCCAACCAGATTTTAAGTCAGAGAGTTTTCCTCTCATCTATATTCTGTGCAGACTTGACACTACTTTTAACAAAGATTTATTGTTCAACTTTTATTAGATGAAATGTTAAGTTAAAAGTTTATTGGCTACTAAAATTTTCAATTATTAAAATTCTATCAAAACTATTCAACTCACAATCATTATTCAAGTGTTTACTATAGGACAATGTTTATAGAATAACAAAAATTAATCACAAACGGTAACATTTATACAAAACAATGAAATTATTCAATGTTTTGTAGGGCATTATATTATTGATCTTTCCAAAAAGTCAACAAGACCCACCCTAAAGAATATTTCATTAAATGATAAATTCACTGAAATCTTCAATTATAGACTATGAAAATGGTTCTACATCGTTGTGGAATTTTTTTTTTTCTCTTTTTTAAATAAAATATGAAACCAAAAGTGGTTTCATGTTAAAGATTTTGTGTTAAGATTTGCATGGTATATATCAATTTTAGCAATAAACTGACTTTTCATTTTTTTTTAAAGTCTCATCTTATTAGTTTAGAGACAAATTATGAAAATTTGTGT
This sequence comes from Doryteuthis pealeii, assembly GCA_023376005.1. NCBI lineage: Eukaryota > Metazoa > Mollusca > Cephalopoda > Myopsida > Loliginidae > Doryteuthis > Doryteuthis pealeii. The sequence continues at coordinate 120,697,665 of CM042139.1, forward strand.
CTTCAACCTAAGTTAATAAAACAGATTTTTTTTAAATGAAAGAAAAAAAAAAAAAAAAAAAAACATACAAAATAAACTTGCAAATTCCATGGGTTTGTTAAGAAAAGATATCTTACATTTCAGTCCAATATAAGCAATTTGTATTCTGATCATGGTGGCTGATTTAGTAAACAATCATATACACATATGAAAACATTCAAATTTAAATAAAAGAAAGTACTAATTTTAGTAAAATGGTTAGCAAACTCATCTTTAATACTAGTTTACTGGTGTTTTTGGTTTGATTATTATAGTTCACAATCCTTATAATCTTATTACTGCCAAAGTTAGAATTAGAAAATATTTAGGATTTCTCTGTGGAGTTATGCTTAATGAGCTAGTTTAACATACCATTTCTATTGCGTAAGTTTGATCACTATACAAAGTGCTCCACAAATGTGGCTTTGTGTCAGACTAAGCCAAACTTAGCATAAAGGTGCCTTCATGGGCAATGCTAGATAGAAACAGTCCTGCCAACAAATATAATAATTCTTTTTTAAACATTCCCAACAAATATCCTTCCTGAAACAGGACAAAAATTTGTTTTTTTCACAACAGAATCTTACACTGTTAATTATAGTTACTTTAGAATTTGATAAAGCCAAATATTTATTAAACAAACACTTAATAATGTGAACTGTCAACATTGAAGTTTTTGTATTCAGTTTATTGAATGATAGACATAGATATTTACCCAATTCATTTACTACAGGTAGGATGTAACACAATGTCACAGTGAGAATCAAACTTACTATTCAGTAGTAATGAATCAACAAGACCAACTTGCTAACCATTACATGATGATGGGACACCCTAAACTTGAATGATAGAGTTATGCAAATATATTCTATTACTTTTAACATTAAAGAAATGTTATCCATACCGAAATATTTTGTAAACAATTTTAATGACCACATGATTTTATATGGTTTTTTTCTTTACAATTTTATCATAATTTTTTATATACATGAGGTGGGAGTATTTAACTAGCAAAATAAACTAAAAAAAAAAAAAAAAAAAAAAAAAAAAAAAAAACATACAAAGCATCCAAAAGATAAGAGCTATTTTTAATTAAGGTATAATTATATATCTTAATCAGAAATTAAGTTAATAATTGAAATAAATGCTTGTCTTTATCAGGTTCCCAAGTCGTTATTTTGGTACATTATATGCATTGTTTCCTTTACATCTTGCTTGACAAGTTCCTAGTTTTGTTGGTAGTCTAATAAAAAACATGCATTTATTTTCATTATTAACTGAAATTTCTGATTAATGTGGTTAATTATATATTTTAAGTAAAAAACTACTTTTTTTGATGTTTCGTAGGATTTTTCTTTTTAGCATTTATATGCTGGTTTTTAAATAAAACAATTTTTTTTTTAAAACACGTGGATTTATGTGTACATCAACTCAAAGTTTACCAAAACTATTTTCAATGCCCTGCCGGCAGGGCTTAGAATATGTTGACTGTATCCCCTGCAGGGAAGGCAATCCTGAGTATAACACTAAACTGCATCTGATGGTGAAACTTCAGTTCTGAAGATCTGGGGGTGGGGTGTAGAGAACACCTTCATTGTCATTACTCCCAGTCCCACTGATTGGTCAAATAGATCTGAATATTATTTGTATTTGATTGGACCATACACAAAAAAAAATCTTTTTCAAATCTTAAAAAACAACACAAAAATGTAATATGAACATGATTCCCTAACCTCTAATCATAAAATAAACTGAGACAAGTTAACAGGCTGTTAAAATCAACCAATAAAAATTATTTTCAGAGGTGCAAAACCTGAGTTTTTTCACTTTGTTTTTCAGTTTGGATGTAGAATTGTCGCAAATCATTGCAAGATTTATCTAGATTTTTATATTTATCTAGAAAAATATCTAGATATTATTTCATATCTATTAATAATGGAGATTCGCTTCTGGTTTTTGTCTGTAACAAAAATTACGTCACTGCTTACGTCACATTACCCAAAATCCTCATAACATAGAATAAATACACTCAAAATTTGAACATGCAACATTAGACAGTCCTCATTGTTTTTTAAAATAAGTTTTAATAAATACATTACTGGTATTATATATCTATATATAGTTTGTTTTATTTTAATACATATTTAAAGTTTACATATCAAATTGTTTTATTTTTTAATCCTTTAATGAATTTGATGATTTTACTTACTTAGGGTACAAACTCGCTGACATTGAATTTTTTACTCCCACCCCTCAGGCAATATGTTTCAAAAATCTATTTTTACATCGCCCGGAGGGTGTTTTTTATTTTGTACTAGTTTTAATATTGTTAGAATGAATGTTAATAAATAAAAATAAAAGTTTTAGGTACCTCTATAGATTTAAAATTTCAATATCTTCTTTGATTATTCTCAATACATAGGGTTGCTATACTCACGTTTTGGACACTGTACTGTTCAAATTAGGCATTCCCAGAAGATTACTGAGTATGGCAAAAGGCACTTGAAGAAAGTCAGAGAGTACAACATGTGAAACATTGTGAGTATAGCAGTCCACATTGTATAGAGAATAATAACACCTCATCTTAGAGATATAGACAAATATTATCTTATCTTAACGTTTTAATGACCAAATAAAAGCATAAAGTTAAATCATATTTTTGACCATTTTAAAGATTGTTTGATCAGATTGGATGCTCTGTATTTCAAATGAAATGCTAAATTGCCTTTCTGCAAATCTCTGTTCATAGTTCTCTTCTTCCTCCTCCTCCAAAATATCACCCAATGAAAGCAGTGGACAGTGATGGAGTGGAGACTACAGAACATAGAATTCAAAGACTGAGAATAAGACAGAATGAAGACTGTTTACAATTGATTTAAATTATATTTCAACTAACTGGGCCTGTGGAAATTCCACAGAATACATACATAAATACCTAATAAAAATAATATATTATAACCTTATTATAATCATGCAAATCATAGGAACAGAAATTAGTTAAAAACAACTTAATTCTTCTATTTTTATACATAGAGACAATTTACATCCTTTTGTCTCTATAGCCTACCTCCACTTTCCTCCCCAGCTTCCTTTTTCTTACCTAACCCCTTCCTCTCAACTTCTTTTTCTCTATGTCAGCATATTTAAAAAAAAAAAAAATAAAAAAATAAAAAAAAACACTGAATGTATATTTATAACTGAAAGTGAGAGACACAAACAATTGATATGTAGTTACAAACAATTTATTTAACATTTTCATGTTTTTTTTTATGCTAATAACAGACTTTTTAAAAAATTAAAAGTAAAGAAAAATTTTGATTTGGGTACAGTTTAGATTTCCTTCAGTCTGAAGTGCTGCCTGGTACAGTGGATAGTAAGTTCATCTAATTCATAAGCGATATTAGTTTGAGTCTCACAGTTGTAGCTTTATGCCTGACTAAATGAAACTTAGTAAATAACCAAAGACTATCAAAATATTTTTAAATCAAATTAAAATGAATTAAAGCAGATTAATGAATAACTAAAGATTTTAGAATCACAAACCCATAAAAAGTTTGTGTGTCCATGTATATAAAAATAATACCAAGACAGCTGCTATATTTCTTTACCCATTTCCTCTTAATTTTATCTAATACGAGTCAGGTTTTATTTGTTAAACACAGCACTTCTTACCAAATGATGTAACTAGCCTATAAAAAAAAGACTAAATTTGGCACACCAAAATAAATTGTGCCCAAGTGAAGATTAAAATTACCAAAAATAGATCATTATATCAAGTTCCACCTACTTAGAAAGCACAGTGAACCTACTGACTTGGAAAAGGGGGAAAATAAACAAGTAGAGTTGACAGTGTAGAAGAATATTTTTAGATTTAACTCCTCAAACTTTTATCCCATAAAGATTCTTAATACATAATTTTCTTATGAATTAATATCATTTAAGGAGGATTTCAACTGACACTAACTTCTAAGAAATTGGGTTTTTATTTTTACTTTTTCTAATTTTACCAAATTTATCATCTATTAATTTGATGAAATATAAATTTCTTAGAATATCTTATTTAAAATCGATGTCATATGCAAGAATCTTAGCAAAATAAATCACTCCTAACAAGTGTTTTTAATATATGAAAAAAATTGTAGAATATAGTTATAAAACAAGGATGAAAATATTGGTTAGATTTTGATTTCTAAATCTATAACTTATAAGTGTAGTTCATACAGATTTAGCTATTTCTTTAAGATTATAAAAGGTTTTCAAATAATTTTAAGAGAGTAGCCATTTTTTGCTTTGTTATATAGAGCAGTGTTTCTCAATAGGGGCCATGAGATTTGGGTGGAGTCACAAGGCCAAATTTTTAAAATGGGGAGAGACACAAAGGGCCATGAGAGGGCCACAGATAATTTAGGACTCGCATATATATGGGGGGGGAGTATTCTCTAATTAGTAATCATTTAAAAAAATAAAATATTAATACAATATTAAACTTTAGTTAAAATGTTAAATAAATCTAAGCTATTTTCTTAACATAAATATTTATTTATTGTATTTTTAATCTGATCTATGCAAAGTATTAAGTTGATGGATGGAGCACAAGGGAGGAGGGGGGAATAAAAACTCAAGTTGGCATGGGGAGGGACAAAGAACTCCCATTGGGTTGAAGGGGACCACAGCCAAAAAAAAAAAAGGATGGAAAACACTGATATAGAAAGTGTACTTTTAAGTATAAATTGGTTATATCAACTGCAAAGGAAATGGAGATATTTACAAATTGGGTTTAATTTTTTTTATTATTTGTTATGTTCACATCTGCACACAGGAAATTAAATAGTTATAAATATACAATTTAAAAAAAAATTATATACAAGTTGTTTTTCTACATCTTAAATATTTTATGGTAATTTAAGGATAATAATATTTTTCTTTTAGTGCACAGAGATGCTGATAGGGATGCATCCTGTGTCCCTGACGCACAAAAATCTAAAAGGATGCAGTAAAATCCTAGCCATGCATCCCAGTTTTTTTCTTTCCTTACCATTTCAAACTAACAGTAAATACATTTCAATAGTTTCTTAGTAGAAATGAATTACACTGGATAGGTTACAAGGTAGGAGTTAGATGGCTTTAGTTGGGACCCATAAATTTTCCCAGGACATATTCAAAGCAAATATGTGCATCCCGGGATGCACTAAATAAAAAAAAGCTATCAGCATCACTGAATGCGCACATTTTGTATTCATTTTTCATACTGGCTTCTGAATTATCTATCTATTGATTAGGAGTCTACATTTTTGTTCATCTATATTCTATTTCCAAGTAAACTCTCAAACGATACATTCATATCATAAAATTTTCATATTGTCAAACTTAGAAAAAGTAATAATACTTTAGGTTTTGTAGTCTCATCATTAATACAGACTAATTGAATAAACCTATAAAAGCTGTCAATGTTAATACACACAAAAAAGGAAACAAAAAGAAATTTTGAAGAAGTCATTAAAGAATATCAACCTTCTCCCAAAGATCGGAAATTGCAACATTATATTCTGGAGTCTGGCCAAACAATTTAGCATTAATTTATAAAGGCCACATGAGAAACAGATAAAAGGCTGAAACAAAAAACCCTCATTTAATACATTACAATAAAGATAATGAAAATAAGAATTACATACCTTCCCCCACTCGGTATATACATATCACAATTTCTCCTAGAGAGCCACTAATAAATAATTACAAAATTTAATAGTCACCTCCCAATTTGCATCCAATGCTAAATTTAATGATTCTAACTCTCATTTTTTGCCTCTTGACACCCACTAATTTATGCCACAAATACAATATGCTCAATTTATTACTAATTCTAAAATTATTCTCTATATACTAATATTGCAATATAACATTTTATATCCGATTTAAAAAAAAAAAAAAAAAAAAAAAAACAATTCATATTACAAACATCATTAATTTTTTTTTTTTTTTAGGATAAAAAAGTATACAAATATACCAGTGTTTCAAAGTAGTTGGTTAGTTTGTACAAAACTTTTTTAGACACACAATATTCTATTATTAACAAGTGTGAAATTAGTGGGAGTGAACTTATTTTGTCACAATTAAACTTGTTAATAGATAGCAAAAATGGATTGAATAAATTTTAAGCAGTGGTTGATGAGCACACAATTCCCAAACATTTGAAAGTAAGTGAGATGGGAAACATGGTCAATTTTTAAGTAGAGTACATCTGGTATGAATGGAGTTTTCTTTCTATTAGATTGGTTGCTTAACCAAGGCTAAAGAATCCATTCTTTCCTATTTATTCATAGCTGGGAGGAGAACAGATAGAACTTCAAGGGCATTAGCATGAAGAGAAATGTAAACAGCCTTATCCAAAATTTGAACTCTGGTTGCAGATTCAATTTCCTATGATGATAATTATTATGCAAAGTATACGCAACCAAGAATAACAATTTACTTAGTTTGTTTCCTATGTTTTTGCAATGATTATCTTTAAAAATATATTTTAAAAATTTAAAAATTCATACAAAAGTCAAATACAGTGGTACTCTGACTTACAAATTCTCCAACTTACAAATTCTCCCAAGTTACAAGCTATTATTTGATCAATGTTTTGCTTTGTGTTGAGAGCTAAAATTTGAGGTGCCAGCAAACTTCAAATATGCGTATGTTAATAAGTTCACTAAAAACATTTAAGTTTTCAAATTTATTTTGCCAAAGAAAATTTTTTATAAAAAGTAAGCATTAAAACATATTACAGCACATAATTCATTACATTCTATTTTATTATGTATACAATACAGTGACATTTTTCTTATTTAAAAAAACAAAAAACAAAAAAAAACGCAACAAAATTAGGGTATTGGAGGGGGGGCTGGAACGGATTAATTGCATTTCATTTTATTTCAATGGGGAAAATTGATTTGATATATGATTAGATGGAGTTGAGCAGAACTAATGAAATTTGTAAGTCAAGGTACCACTGTATCTGTCTTTAAAAAGGATATATTTAAACAAATGAATGAACTCATGACTGCCAGAAAAAATGCTACACAATGTGATAAGTTCAAATGTTGCAGCCTAACCATGCAGTTACTAGTTCTCCAATGAACCCACTATAACAGCTTAAATACTTACTGCCACTACTGCCAGGAAAAGTCCATTAAGCTGAGGGGGTATTTGACTGTTTCACTGTCCAATAGTTAACAATCTGTAACAGTCATTTCCAGACTGCAGGTTCAATCCTGGCTAAGGGTGAGAGTAACACAGAATAACAATTAACAATCTAATTCCTTTTCTATTCAAAAGTATGTCATCTCTCCATTATTCAAACAATCTATCATGTTGTAAGGTGAAGCGCCTCTTTTAGTTAGACAGTTAGCAATTTGATCATTAGATTTTATCCATGTTATTGAAGTGATTTCTTCCTTATCTAACATTTCTTTGATCCTTGCTATTTCAATCCTTAATCTTTTATCTGCCACAAGTTTAGTCGATTTAATTGCTTCAACCAAATCCTTGTTATCTACAAAACATTGGATGGGAAAAGTCTTTTGGTGATTATTGTTTAATAATTCAGCAAAGAGCATTGAGGTATTGAATGCATTATCAATCCCTTCTGATAGAGCAAGTGTTTCACTAGCTAATGTACTTTTTACTACTCTCTTCAATTTTCGGGATTGCCATGATATTGGATTCATCTTCTGACTATCTTCTTATTTTTAAAACATGTGGCCACATGAGAAATATTAAAGTTTAAACAAAATTCTCATTAAGTACATTAGAAAGCAAAGAGATCATCAAATTAAGAAATATCTCATCTTCACTTGAAATAGAAAATGGTTCAGATTGTATGAAATTATCTTGTTTACTGTTCATGATGATTTACTTGAAAGATAATAATATCTGTTCATTACTAGGTTACCAGTGCAGAGAATGTCAGATCCAGTAATATTATCAAATGATAAGTCATTATGGCCTGAAGCAGTGACTCAGAGTTGTATGCACTCCCACTAATGCCAAGGGTCAGTGTTAGGGTGCAGATGAAAAGCAATTATTTAGAATTCTAATTTGCAAAAAAAGCAAGCTTTGCTTACTTTAAAGACTTTTACAATTTTCCTCCCATTTGGTCATGTGCAGTACTAAGTTAACCTTAGTATGTATTTACCAAACCCATTCACCACAGGTAGGATGCGAGAGGGTTGCAAGTAAGGGGCATCCCTAAGTTAACTTTAGTAATTATAAAATGTTAAGTCATGAAATTGGACACATAGCATAGTAAATATAGGCATTGAGTTAATACAGTTCTAAGTGACAGTTATCTCTAGGCTGCAGGGTCAATCCTGGTCAAGGGGCAACAGTAACATAGAATAATAATTAACACAGCTTAACACTTGTACCCAGCTATGGTTAGCGGAATGAGAACACTATCCAGTCACTTCATATTATAAAATGAATAGTATTTCTGATATTTTTTTAATCAGGCTACCAAAGCTGATTTATCTATGTATACAATAAAAAGGCACATTAGAGACTTGAATGTGCACCAACCTATAAGAGCCCTTCAGACACTTCACTGGTCACCTAACAAGACAGTAACTAACAGTGTGTGATGCATTGAAATAAAAAATTTATAAAATATAACTGTCATATGTAAATTATACATTAATGTTAATCTAATTATCAAACTTATTCAATTCAGTATGTACTTTTTAAAGAAGTAATAAAATAATGTTAAAGTAAATAATGGCCTACAACATCTCATTCTGTCAATTAAAGGACAATTTTGAGATGTATTTGGGATATTTTTATATATTTAGCAACCCCTCCACACAAGTCGGTTATGACACAAGGTCAATTTCTTAAGCAGAATTTAACAGGTTTTAATTCAGTTTTCCTTCTCCTAGATTGGTTGCCTGAGCAAGGTTAAAGAGTTCAGTTTATCCTACTATTTACCCATAGCTGGAGGAAGAATAGTTGGATGCATACTTTTCCCAAAGCTATTAGTGCTTCCTATTGCCAAGTATTGAGGCAAAAATTACCTCACTTATTGAATGACCTTTGTATATTACAGTAAATGGCTTTAAGAACAACACTGTTGAAGCCAAACCATCCGGCTGAAATACATAGATGACACTTTCATCTTTTAGCACCTACCAGAAAGATATACAAATACTACTGAGACCAAATGAACTCAATAAGTCCTTCAATACAGTTCACAATGGAAAAAAGAAATGGACTATAAGCTGATATTTCTGGATGTACAAATAATTGCCATAGATTGGGAGGGGGTGTTCAAAACTCCAGTATATCACAAGCCAATATTCAATGACTGACCTGAATTTAGATACCCACCATCCATACAGTCTGAAGAAAAGGACCACCTGTTGTCTACAACCTCAAGTTAACCTAATAAATGGTGACTCAAACATACCAAGAGATTATCAATATTAGAAACACCCTTTAGAGTAACAATTATACTGCAAGAATAACTGGCTTCCATGACCAGAGGTACAGGGGTAAATGACAATAATTGGAAAATGCCAGAATCAAACCTTATACCAGATGCAGGTCAGAAAAAATTAAAAAGAGCTCAGTCGGTAAAGCATCCACCTTGGAACCACAAGGTTCTGGGTTCAATACCAGCCCTCACCAACTTAGCACATGAGTAGCACGGTTTGGATCTGTGTGGTAAAGTGGGAAGCTGGTCACACCATCTCAGACACAAAAAAAATCTCCCTGGTCTAGCGCTAGTGAAAAGGGGATAGACTCCCTCACTGTCTGGCTAATAGTGACAATAGGCCACCCTGACTACTTTACTTTTTACTTACAACATCAGAACAGTAATCAAATGCAGTTCTAACCTTCAGAGATATTGAACCAGAGACATAGGGCTATCAGTAGAACATGACCAACAACTATATGTAGAAACAAACTGCCCGTTAAAAGCCACAGTCCATGAAGAGATTATAAAATCAGGTATGGTTGATTATGTGTTGAAAAGTGTGCAGCTCATCAATCCCTTTGAAAAAAAAAAGTAAAACTAATAGATAGAACAACATTAGAGAATAAGCTGATTAAAAGAATCAGTGTATATACTAGACTGATAACCTATTTAAAAGGCCTAGCATAGAATTGGTTTGGTTTCTTTGTTTTAGGGCATATCAACCTTTGCAAGTTATCTAATGCCAAAGCCATCTTTGTAGAAGAACATTAGTGGTACTATTTAAGCCCATAGCTGGAGGGACCAGGGGGTTTATACCTTTTCTAAGGTATTACTACAAAAGTGAATATAATAGCACAACTGCAGTTCAAACTACAATATCAGTCCACTATGTTAGCCATTACACCTCAGGGACTCCCTTAAGTATAGAATTGAACACCATATCAATCTTGAATCAGTCAGTGGAAGAAATATAATCTGGCAAAAGGATTAAAAGCGACATCACAAGAATAAATTAACAAAAGATGAAATAACAGAATTAATTAATAAGATATCTTCTAGCAAACACAGTAGAATAATCAGCCAAATAATGCAATCTAATCTTTAGTATCTGCTCAACTCTATCATGTCTGACAAAACAAGAATAACTGCAAATCCTCAAAACAAAGAGATTGTTTTTCTGGTTTTGTTTTTTTTGTTTTTTTACAAAAACAACTTGCATGAATTTTACTAATTATTCATACTATGAGAATATACACAAACACATTTCTACATTACACTCTCATGGCGACCATGTGAAAATACACCATGTCTTCAATGCTTACAATTCAATGTTTTTTTGAGTCCTTATGAATATTGAATACATACTTTCATTGTTATTACAATTGATGCTCTGTCCATTTTGTTTATGCACTTGTGCATATATTTCAGATACCTTTAGCCGTCTTCAATTAATAACCTTGACATAGCAGCAAGTCCTCTTCAAGTCAAAACATTGTAAATAAAAATGTATTTCGAAACTTTGATTTTATAATATTATTAAAGAAAAAAACATCCTTGAGTTATTCTGGATTTACTTGATCACATTACAGACATACTTTTCTACAAGTATTTTTTTAAAGTAACATCTGGATCATAGAAAGAAAAAAAATCAGTGTTTACATAATTCATGAAAAGATTAACTATTGCTAAAAATAGGGAGAAAAGAGAATATATAACATATGTTCAGGATTATTAACATGTCATCAAGCTTACATTTTGTTTATACGCCTCATGAGTTATATCTGCTGTTTTACTATGTTGCTATCAATGAGACCAAGCATAAACAGTGAATTTACTTATATAGAATCAGCTCTTTAAATCTAATCATAAGGCCAATCTGGGAATTTCAAAGACAGACTTACACTCCAATTACTAAATCTATTTTGCAGATGAAAAGCCATATAGTAAGTGACCTAGCATTTCATTAATTTTTAATTTTTTTTTTTTTTAGAGAGAATCCATTTTACTAATGGATAACTATAATTGCAAATAATTGTAGACTTTTAAAATGTTTACTACAAGAAGTAAAATTGTATTTCTAAAAATAAACTGATTCAATATTATTAAAAGGGATTATTTCTATAACCTATTGGAGAAAAAAAAAAGGAAAAGTATAGTGTGGTCAGAAAGTCTTGTCAGCTCCTACAGATATTTTAGAGGTAAAATAATTACAATACAGCCCGAAATTCTAGAAAATAATTAAAAAAATTTTTTTTTTTTAAAGAGGCAAAATAATTACATAACATTATTATAACAAAAATAATGAAAGTTAAAATAATATGTAGGGGTGATGAGACTTTCTGACCACCCAGTACTATGGCACTCTTAATAGTGCCTATTGAGTAAATACCCAACAGAGGACTGAAGGTTGCTCTTATAAGAGCAAAAGAGGGCATGTCAGATGCTAATACTGCTGCTGCTATGGTAGTAGAAATTGACAAAGTTGGGGGTCCAATAAGAGAGTAAATCTTTCCAGAGCTGATGGTAGACCTTCAAAATACCTCACTTGTCTATCTATATACCATTGGACCAGAAATTGTGACAAAAATATTTTAACCCTATACTGTATTTTCTGTAGAAGACCACATTTCAATGTCCTAAGGAAAACTGGAAAGGTTTGGTTTCTTTGATTAATGGCATATCAACCTTTTAATGCCAAACTCATCCTTGTAGAAGAACAGTAGTGGTAATATTTACATAGATGGAGGAGGATGAGAGGGTTTCATATCTTTTCCAACGGTGTTAGTACAAAAGTGACCATAATAGAGCAGCTGGAGTTTGAACTCGCTTACTACAATGTTGCAGTCTGGCACACTAACCACTATACCATAGAGACTATTCTGGACACTCAAAAGTCATTGCTGGGTGAGACTATTTGAGCAGTTGTGATGGGATCTGAAACAATTGCTGGTGTTAAATGGTATAATTGTTTTATGTAAACTTTGCCTGTATCATTGAAACCAAGTGTTAGAGAGTTTAAATTTGGTAATGGAAAAAGTGTGCCTTCCTTGGAGCAAGTTGTTCTTTCTTGTATAGTTGTAGGAATAAAAGTAGACACTAATACAGATATTGTTGAGTCTGATATACTACTATTGTTAAGAAAGGTTTGGTTTATTTCTTTAATGGTATATCAACTCCCTATGGGTTATTTAATGCCAAAATTTGTTTGATTTATAAATGTTTGACTTTAATCATAACTATATTTTCTATTGCAATCATTCTTTTAAATCACTTTTTTTCATTGACTATAATCATTTGTTGCACAGTTGTATGGAATTAAGTATTCCTATCTATACTATCTGCTCACAGTTATATGGTATCAAGTATTCTCATCTAATAATTTATGTACAATTATATGGTTTAAAATAACTATTCCTATTTGATAATTATTTGTTTCCAGTTATATGGTTTCAAGTATTCCTATTTAGCATGAATGATTTGCAAGCAATTATAATGTTTCAGGTAAATAATAATAATCCTTAGAAAATAATTATAGTATCAAGTAACTAATCTTAATAGAAATAATTTGCAGTTACATTGTATCATATATTCCTATCTAAAACAAAATACTTTTCAAACAGATGTATTTGACCTATAGATGGAACTGCATCAGGTACTACCACTCCACTGTCAGCTAGGGCTGTAGAATACTGCACCTCTACTGAGGGGTAAAACCCCCCCTCCAATGGAGCCACCTATTCACTGTGGGTGGCGACACATGATGCTTAAGGATGGAATCCTGGTGGCTGAGCAGTTGATGTTATGCAACACTCCACTTTGGACCTTACTTAGGCTAGACAGCTGGACATGTCAAGCCCTAGTACTTACATGATTGTCCCAACCCTATTACCCTTTTTATTATATGTGCTAGAAGGCAGTGGCTGAGGGTCTCAGTGTCCTGGGTATGATATTAAACTGTATCTAATAGTGAAGTTTCAACTCTGAAGCTCTGGGGACTGTGGAGTACTCTTTCATCGCCATTATTCCCAGGTTCACTCTGACCCAGAGTGGTAGCACCTGTTAGGGGTCCCATCTCATTGATGTGGTAAATAAAAAAAAGTGAGTTTTAAAAAATGTGTAAATAAAAATAAAATTTAAAAAATTGAATACCATCAGGAATGAATAAAACAAAACGTCTTCGGCATAATATAACCCAACAAGGGTTGACATGCCGTAAAATTTAACCAACCAACCAACCAACCACCACTCCAGGTCAGACTAGTAAACCTGTGAGTAATGGCAATAAATAGGTACCCCATATGCCCCAAAGTTCAAAAACTGGAGCTTTACCACTAGATGCATTTTAGTGTCATACTCAGGATACTCCTTTTTAGGAGCAGTGGGTGGTCTTACTCCTTTGTAGGGGATACTGCTGGTGTATTCTAGGCCCCCATTAACAAGGTTTTCATTAAGAATGATTGCAATGAAGAAAGCAATAAGACATACACCATTTTCTTTCTTGGTAAAAATATGAAGCTGAATACAACTGAATCAGGTCACTACTTTCTACCAATTATTAAACCATTACCTACAAATGGTAATAATGCAGATGTATTGTTTATCAAGCAAATTCAAAATAAAAGCAATTAGAGAAAGTGCTAATTGCTAGAAAATTACATAAACAATTCAGCCATGATAGTAAAATAGTATCATTGGCAAGGTATAGTTCCTTCATGGACATATATGGAGGAGGAATAAAGCGTCCCATCATGGGTGGGTTGGGTTGGTTTGGTTGAATTTTACAGCATTTCAACACTTAGGTTATTTTATGCCAAAGATATTTTCTTTTATTCATTCTTGTTATTCAAAAATTATTAAACATTTTATCTATTTAAACCAATAGATGGGACCCTAACAGGTAATACCACACCAGGTCAGTTGTTGGTTAGATTTTATGGCAGTTATTTTATGCTGAATATGTTTGTGTTCTTCATGGTTACTCAATTTCAACATTTTTTATTTAACCCAGAGATGGCACCCTAACAGGTACTACCACTCCGGGTCAGAGTACTACCTTCGGGTCATAGTGGACATGGGAGCAATGGTGATGAAGGAGTGCCCCACATTCCCCAAACTTCCAGAACTAGAACCTCACCATCAGATAGATTTGTTTTGGTCCGTTTTGTTTTACGGCATATCAACCTCAGTGGGTCATTTAATGCCGATAAAGTTTTGAAATAGAGTCATTCTAATGGATACTCAATTTTTTTAATAAATACATTTTTCTATTTAACCTAACAGGTACTACCACTCATGATGAAATGGTTAGCAAATCAATCTTACAGATCCATTACTACTGAATAGCAAGTTAGATCCTCGTTCAATACCCCATACTTGCAACTTTGAGTACATCCTACTCATAGTGAATAGGTTGGGCACTAAATACCTAGATGGAGGAGTAGTGAAGGAAGATCTTTCAAAATAGTTTGATAAACGAGAAGAGAGCCACATTGGTTTAAATTCAGTTTTCCTTCTAGACTGGCTGCCATACCAAGGTTAAATAGTCCAGTCTGCCCTACTATTTAACCATAGATGGAGGGAGAATAGTTGGATTCATGCCTTTCCCTGGATTGCACAATGTGAAATGCAAACTGCTTTATCCAAGATTTGAACTCTTATCGTGTCATTTCCTACAACAATAACTGTTATACCATGAGCATCTTGTATTTGTATTCTTGAGGAGTTTCCATTTACATGTGATATTTTCCTTACATAAAAAAAACACTGTTAGGCCAAGACCTATTGTTTGGGCCTCTTTGGTGACACACTTCAATGAGCAAGTGACAATGGATATAATGGATATAAAAGATATTCAAAGTCATAAAATGCACCATATGATTGATCATGGCATTAGGTATAGTGTTGCTGAAAAACTTCCAAATAAAAAATGTTCTTCCATTACTAAATGCATTTTTAAATATTGAATTGCTCATTTCAGGACACTAGGCTATTCAGACAATGGAAGAGAGTTGAAACAACCAATAGCTTAGTGAGATATGGCTCATTATGTGAATGTGGTTGTTAGGATAACAGTTGCTCAGTCTCTCTGGTGTAATAGATTGTGTCAGCGTCATAATACTATTCTTGAAGACATAGTGACAAAAACAATGGCCAATGTTCAATGTGATTTTTATGTTGCAATTTGATGGCTTATTAATGCAAAGAATGCAATAGACAATGTGAATAGTTACAATCCAAACCAGTTGGTGTTTAAGAAATCAAACATCCCTACAATTTTGAATTGCAGACCTCCAGCTTCAAAGAGGTTTCTACAAATGAATTGGTTGCCAGTAATCTGAATGCAATGCATGCAGTTAAGAGATTATTTATTGAGAATGAGCTCCATTAAATATTCCCTTTTCTTCAGACTGTATGGATGGTGGGTATCTAAATTCAAGTCAATCATTGAATATTGGCTTGTGATATACTGGAGTTTTGAACACCCCCCCCCCTGCAATATGCACCATCAAATATGTCCAGCATTTTTACAAAAGTATCGAAATGCTTGGAGAAAAGGCTAGATGGGAACTACACAAGGATGCTGCTATCTTAAACAAATCTTGGAAGCAGCACCCCACAAAAGAGCTGTGTGGCTACTTGCCTCCTATCACACAAACCATCCAAGTAAGACAAACAAGACATGCTAGACACTGCTGGAGAATTAAGGACAAACTCATAAGTGAAATTCTCCTGTGGACCTAGGTAATTGAGCACTCAGTAGACTGAAAAGTATCTTTAGTTTGAAACTGAAAAAATTAACTATCATGTAAATAAGTGGTATTTGTTTACGGATAACAGTCAAGTAAATGTACAAGTTCTCCATAAAATAACAATTCAGATTTACATAGACACAAAGACAAGAAAAATAAAGCGCAGTTGATATATATTCATATGTCTGTGAATGTTGAGTAGGAGTTGTTTCCCTTAATAATAGCTTGTTTGTAGTTTATCAAGGTAGGTGACACTGGCAGCTAATTTATATGGCAGTTTTAGTTGGCCAATCAGGGCTAACCTCATTGCTGCTTTATGAGGAGATACCCAAAGGAAAAACTTGATGGTATGCAGACCTCCATGCTGAAATAATAGTTGCAATTGGATTCATCAAGAACCCTCCTTCAGATCTAAAATTAACAAACCATGTGTAGAGAGGCAATTGTCAAGTCACAACTGACTTGACAACCAAGTGCAGACAGATCAGACCTGTGAATTGATCAACTGTTATCACAGTCAGTTAAGGTTATCACAATTAATCCTATGACCTAAGAAGAGACAAGAAATGGCCCAGACTGCTGATAATACAACAGACCAGAAGTTCCCTTCAACAAATAGCTGCACATTTAAAATTCAGAAACATTTAGCTTTAGGAAGTATAATAATATTACTTTTTTTGTTATAAAAGAACAACTAGGTGGATTCTAGTGTGTGTGTATATATATATATATATATATATATATAATATATATAAGGTTAGGTAGGGTGCTGTGCATTTTGTAACAGCAAAGTAGACAAGCAAGCCATTACAAGTGAGAGTCTAATTGGGTGCTCCATATATATATACGGCCTTGTGTCCCAATTAAGCAAAGCTTAGTAAATATCCAAGGGCATCTCATTGTGGTGTAATGTTTAGCAAGCTGGTCTTGCAGATCCATTGCTACTGAAAAGCAAGTTTAATCCTTTCTGGATGCCCTGTACTAGTGACTTTGTGTCTCATCCTACCCATGCTGAACAGGCTGGGTAAATGCCCAGGATACCCCTTTAAAAGAGCACCCATGTGATGTAATGGTTGGCACGCTAAATTATCAGACCATTGTTAGTGAATTCAATTCTTACTGAGTGCCCCATACTCCTGGTTTGTGCCACAACTAAGCTTAGTAAGTAACTATATAAGGTTAGGTAAGATTGAAACTGACAAAACTAATCTATCATACTTTAAAACATCTGTAATGTTAATATTTTAGTATTAATATGGACACACTTTACAATCTTATCAGATAAAATCACCCCCACCCTACTCTGTGTGATTATGATAGACCAACCAAATTAAAGTCTTGTCAAATATAGACTTATAATTTCTGGATCAAAATATACTTTACAATTTCCTGTAATTATAATGCTGCAAAAATGTTTTCTAAATGTGATTATTTATCAGTTGATATACATTGGTGATTTAAAACTTGCATGTAACTTCATTAATAAAAATTTGGGGGAGGAGGCAGAATCAGAAATGACAAAAACTATGAAAACTTCTCTATAAAATTTAAGGAACCATAAAACAAACATTTTAAACAAATTATAAAAATAGCAGTGGAGAAGAGGATTGTTTCTAAGCCTGAAATAAAATATAGTTTTGAGCAAGTGATGGAGATGATCCAGAGGGATTTAAGATTGTTATCAGATATGGATACAATGTTAAAGCAAGGAGTTGAATCATACTCTCTTACCTAAAGTTTCACTTGTGAACCTATTTACCATAAACTGCAACTAGATTTCACCTAGAAGCATTGAAACTGTATTTATCTCTTTCATGTATTTTTACAATGTCTTCTTTCTTTTTCCCACATAAATTTATTTTTAATTTAGTTATCATCCTTCTTTATCATTCTTTCTTTTAATATATACAGTGATGCTGACAGCTATTTAATTTAGTGCATCCTGGGATACACGGATTTGATTTGAATGAGTCCCCAGGAAATTTGATGAGTCCCAACTAAAGTTTCTTAATAAATTGCAGAGTTTTTATCTATGAACAACTAAAGCTGTCTAACCCCTACCTTGTACCAGATACAGTGTAATTTGTTTTCAAGAAAATATTGAAATGTATTTACAGTTAGCTGGAAATGGTGAGGGAAGAAAAGAAAACACTGGGACACATGGATATGATTTTTCTGCGTCAGTGACGCAGGACACGTACCTATCAGCATCTCTGTATGTTTGCGTTATATATTATATATATATATATACACACACACACACACACGCAAATTATGTTCTTTTTACTGGTATACCTCTACTTTATATGGTTTAATCTTTGTGTAAAACCTCTATCATTCATCTTAATAATTGCATCTTAAATAAAACTTTTAAAAAACTTGAACTGTTACTTCAACAGATGGTATTTAAATCTACTCCTCCAACTACAAGAACAGATCATCTAACCCATTTCCCCCCCCCCTCTATTAGACCTTGAGACCATCAACTAAGATTCTTATCAATGTCACTAACAATCTGATAAGAATACATTGTTGATAACAAAACAAGCCAGACAGAAGTAAAAGGATCAGTAACTTGATGCTTCTTACTCAATAAACTGGCTCTGTCCAGAATACTACTATGAAATGTTGAAAAAAGAAAATCCAATATGGGCCAAACAGTCAGTAAATATTGATAAGTGTTTTTACATCATTTTATTATAGAAAGACGTGTCAATATATGCACAATGACATGTACAACTAAAAGAGGAGTTTAAGAGTTAGAACTCTCAGAGGTATGATTAACAAGCGTGCCAAGCAGACCCTAACTATAACAATATAGACAGCAGACAGAAATTGGACACTGGTCAGTTCTCTGCCTCATTGTGACTTGCAATTCAACCCTGACAATGATTCTCCTGAAGCATCCTTCTTTATCCATATCCAATAGCTAACTGCCCTCTAAAGTCAAACTGCCCCCTGGAATTTATTTCCTCTGCTGAATATATAGGATTTGACTTCCACCCTGTTGTACTCGCTTCAACGACCCAGTTCTAAAAACAAACAAAAATGACCTCTGACCATACTAGCATTGAAATTTCAATTTTATATGGACATCAGAGAAAATCCTTTTTCTGTTTTATTTATCATTTTAAAATTTACAAACTCAACCTGTTTAGTTACACCTTTCATGTACATACACATACATGCTACACCTATGTTTATACATACTCAAACAGATATGTATTCATATGCATTATTGCATATACACACCTAGGGACAGAAGAGCTTATATTCCTCAGTATAGTATACATAATTTATCCAGACATGGATAATATTTAGATAGTCTTTGTTGTATAGGTTTTGATCAACTAAACAAAATTTGAATACCCAAGTTCCAGAAATAATCATGGTACAGAATGAAGCTATTTAGCCAGAAATGTTCTACTTTATTTGATAGTGAACTACAACAAGAAACAGAACATAATGGTAGCATTATTCTTTATTTGGTAAACAGTACAAAACATACAAGCAGAGTCTCTAAAGGATTTGTAATGTCTAGAAAATTAATTCTTAGGCTTCCCTAGTATACTTATTCAAATTTGAAGATTTTTTTTTTTTTCAAATCACATCTGCTACCTGAAAACTCATTAATAACAAGTATACTTAAAAGGAAAGTCAAAATGAAAGCTTTTTAACGAAAAAAGGCAACATTGGCATTTTTACATTCCCATTATGTGGATATCTGGAATCTATAAACCAAACACTGCACATTTGTATTTTCACTATCAGTTCTGTTCACAAGCTTATCAGAGGTTCACTCAAACAACCAAAATGTTGATAAAATTAGAATGCATGCTTTGTCAATGCTAATAAATTATTTTGTGTGTTCATATAAAAAATAAAAAAAGTCTTTTGTTTTAAACAATCTATGTAGGTGTTAAATTTTTTTAACCATCCAGAACTAGAAAAAAAAATTTAATTTTCAAAAGAAAAAGAGATCTTTAATATTTATAAAATGTTCACATAGTAATACTAATATTATACAAAGAGTTGGACGGTTTGGCAATTTTGATACCAGTTTTTAATTTAGTATTTTTTCTTTCTAAGGAAACCATTCATTCTCTTCTCTAATGATGATTAATAGGTATGTGCAATTTTACTGAAGGAACGTAATATATTTTTTAAATTTCAAAACAATTACCAAAAATCAGGGAATTGTCCAATTCTAATGAAATTTTCAACATTTTATTCATTAATGACTTAATCTTATATGAAAAGGTTACTTTATTAAAAAGAATTTGAAAAAATGTTAGGATTGAGGGGAGGGGGTTTCAACATTTGATTGTATGCATCAGTATGAAGATGAAACGAGAAAAAAAAAATTGGTTTTGGGTTAAACCGCCCATTTCTAATACAATGTATCTCTTTTATTCCAATTACAAACAAGTTTTTTGTTCAAATTTTGTAGTGACTTCAATTATTTCATTACTACAAAGTTGGATAGGGCTAAATTTAATTTTAAACAAGTAGTAAAATTCCAATTCTAAAAATAGAAACAAGCTACTCATCAAACAAAAATATAACTTAATATACTTTTTTTTTTCACATAAATCTAGAAGAAAAATGTAAATTTTTTAGGAATTATTTTACAATATCTTGTCTATAGTTCTAACGCACATAGATTAAATATTGTTACCAATCTTAATGTGAAATTAGTTGAATAATAAAGACTCATGACAGATCTTTTTCATACTTTAAAAACCTGTTTGGAAACAAAACCACTAAAAGATAAAATAAAAATGACAAAATACAAATAAAGATACAAGAAAATTTATAGCTCTAAATTCCAAAAAGTAATTTTAAAAAATATTAAAAAGAAAAAAAAAAAAAATGCAAAATCCGTATCTAGATAAAGAATGAATTGTGACAAATGCAAGTTTTTAAAAATGCATTGTTATTTAAAATTTAACATGTCAGTGTGGATTTTCAAACTATAAAAGTTAAGGTTGTCAACATCTGAATTAACCTCTTATAACTTGTTTAGTTATTTGGGTCAATAGTATTATAAGAGATTTATGTCATTGCTTTTAAGTAACAGAAAATTCACAAATGCAAATATTACAAAAATGTCTAATACTGCAAAATGACTTAAGCACCAAATGCTAAAGAAATTTCAAAATGAATGAATTTTATTTTTTGAGGGTGGGTTAACATGATTTTAATAGTTAATCAATTCAGCTAATCCATTCAAAAGCCATGTTTTAGGATACAGTTTTACTATTATTGGCAACAACAGCAAATATTTATCATAAAAATAATATCAAAGGTATGAACTAATGGACAATAAAGACGCAATTTTAGACCTTTCTTAAACTGAAAGTTAATGGCCATACATAAAAACTCTTACACTTCAAAGCTGTATTTCCTAAACTTTGTTTGTGAAGAGAAAAATGAAGACTCATCAGTATTGAAGTTTATGTTGACTTAGCTATCAAAGAACAATCCAACTCCACAAAACAGAGTAAAGAAATCTGGACAACCAGAAACTGAAACAAAAGGACAATATTAGATAAGAAAAAAGAAAACTTTCTTTTTATAAATATATATTCTAAATGTAAATTATAAAGTGTGTTTTTTTTCTGTTATGACTATAACAATAACATTATCACTGTACTTATAATGGAGGAATTGAAACCATCTACACAACATTACTAAAATCAATAAGGACATTGCTGCAGTTAAAGACAGATTATGTCATACAATCTACAGTGAGAACCATCAGATACAACTGGTATGAAAAGTATCCAAATAAATAAAAATAACATATTACATGTATACAAAGTAATCTTTTCAAAAGATTAATCTTTCCAATATATTACTGTTCTTTTAGATGACCAAATGGAAGATATCCAATAATAAATTGATAGGGCATTATAGAAATGAGCCTGCAAATAACATTCTTGAACAGCCAAATTTTCAATTGGAACAGTTGTTTATGTTTTGTTTATTCACAGAAGAATATCAAACATAAAAAGAATAACAGGGGAATTATAGATAAACATTTTAACTATATGCCATAAAAGTAGCAACAACAGCAGAGAGACAATTTGGAAAGCCAGCAAGTAAAAATATTTACTCCTTTGAGGATTAAAAACAAACAATTAAGAGAGATAAAATTCTTTAACATTGCAAAATATTATGCTATCAAAAAGGAGGGACTTAAAACGAGCAGCAGGCTCCAAAATATATTAATACACTCGCCTGTCAAATATGCTGATTACAGTTGGAGGCATAAAGTACAACTTGTGCTCTTTAGGGATTGAAAAGAAAAGGAAAAAAAAAAAAAAACAGATCTTACTAAAAACCAAACTAAGATAACATTTATATATTATACTATATAGCAATATTTCAGTATTTGCCAAATATTACTTTTATAGTTTATCTTCCCAACATTTGGAATGCAATATATAAAAACCCTTCTTTTAAAACAACTCTTTTTTATATCATTATCCTACAGAAAAAATAAAATAACTCAATTCAAAGAATTTGTGTAATATTATCTTAACATAGTTATCCCTTATTTTACTGACGGATATGAAATGTGTCTAATTATAACCAAATTTCTTAGTTTAAATCTTGTATCTTATTGTCTAAAAGAAAAGACAATTGTTTGATAGTGAATTACAGAGACATGAAACATACAAGTAATACATTTACTTTGGCACTTTGAAGTAGTATTTCTACAAAAGGAATTCAAAATAAACATGTTCTCAGTACTCATGACTAACTTGTCTAAGCAAAGCATATACTTTGACTCATTCTAAGTACTTAGCTAATTTATAACAATTTAGACTCTTGTGGAGACTGACTCAGGGAAGCTGACAACGACAGAATTCTATCAGGTTGTAGTTCAGATTTATTTTAAGTACTTAAGAGATATTTTTATATTATACTAATATACCAATGATAAACCGTTTCTAAAAAAAATTTAAAAAATAGTACAAAATTATTTTTCTATATTTTCAAATCACTTGATTTGACAAAAAAAAAAAAAAAAAAAAAAAATGAATGCAGTTGAACATTAAAGAAAAGCATTTAATTGGATCAGATGAAATTTTCAAATAATTTTGTTTTTTGCTTTGTTTTTCTATCATTTTCAAGTATCAAAATTCAATGCTCATTAAGAAATCATGACACATTTTATCTCAGTATGAAGGAATCAGTTGACTAATGATTTATTGCTTCGGTTACTACTAAAATTTCTCTTTCGGTAAATTTTTTTCCCCTCCCTACCTTGTTTTTTTGTAATAAGATAAACTTAAAAAGTAAATGCTAGATCGATTAAGTTTTCTTAAATCTCAGTGGTGACATAAAATATTCTTAACCCATCATTCTTTTTATCAGTCTTATATTTATTTTTTTATTTAATAGAACATGTGTCAGGCAATTTTTACTTTTAAGATATTAAAACACAACTTGCTTCTAATAAATTGAAGTGCTAAAGAAATGTTCTGAGTGAAGTGTTTTAAGTATTACACTTTTCATTTTTTTTTTTTTTTATTTAAAATTATTTCAATAATCATTTAAAAATTTCTATAATTTACAGATCAAGAGTTTTGAATCCATAAGAAGCAATAATAGCTATTTTTTCTAACATTGCACCATTTGTAGATTTGATTTTAAAATTGAATGATTCATTGAAATAAATGATGCATAAAGAACAACAAAGTGCAAATTACAAAAGAAAAAAAGAAAATCATTCTATGATTAATAATTTCTTATGCAAAAAGAAAAGAAAAAAAAAATCAAATTAACAGTTTATTTCTTTATATAAAAACTTATAGTATTAATATAATTTACTCTTTTGTCTTGAGCTTATACAACTTTAATGTATTTTTATCAGAAAGTGAACTATCTTATCAGTAATATGAATTTATATCAGATGTATGTGGTCCAAGTCACTGAAACAAAACTTTGCAAAAGTATCTAAAAAGATGTGCGTGAAAACTCAGAAAAATGCAAAAGAAATTAAAACTGACATCAGCATAAATTTCCATATAGTTTTTATTTTAATAAAAACAACAATGCAAAAAGCAAGTGTCCAAAACTTTAGTCAAAGCTAGAAGATAAAAAACATTTGGTACTTAACTATTCTGTCCACATTGTATCCAGTAAAGAAAAGTATTCAAATAAACAAGTATTTTGCGCCACATCCACCACCCATTTCTTTTTTTAACTTTTCCACTTAAGAATTACAAATTTTGGCACCACCTATGCTACTTATAACCTAGTTCTCCATTTTATATTTGTATACTGCCAAAGGACAACTAGAAGTGAGAATATCTTATTGGCCAACAACTAGCTCCAATTACATCCAGGTTGTTTGTACTTCTAACATTTTTTATTGTCCAATGATAATATAGCACATCTGTTATATTTCTCAGTTCAATCATTAATAACCCACTCTGATAAGAAGATGTCATCTTTTATAAGTTTGATTGCATTTTAATTATCTGTTTTTTTGTTTTTGTTTTTTTTACAATCTCTTCAGGTGGATAGAAATCCTATCAAAATTCATAAAGTCTTAGAAAATAAATCTTAAAACAATTACAATATGATAGCATTTTTGAATAAATAATTATAATTTTAGTAAACATAGCATTACAATCAATAACAATATTAGCAATTATATTCCACAAGTTATTTTATAGTCACTACTTGAGATAAATTTTAATGATTGGTTTAGTTTCTTTGTTTAATGGCACATCAACCTTCATGGATTATCTAATGCCAAAGCCATCCTTCTAGAAGAACAGTAGTGGTACTATTTAACCAATAGCTGGTGGGATGAGGAGGTCCCTACCAAGTCTTAACAACTGTTCAATTTAATCTAAACTTTTTTTTTCTAAGTAAAATATTGTAATCAAATTCCATCTACAAATTTCTGGTTTAAGTGTTGGTGATACTTCTTTTCCCCTATTAAAAGGGCTCTAACCTTCTAAAATCTTATTTTGTCCTAGGACAATGAGCAAATTAGTTTGGTTCATTTATCAAAACAAAATGAAGCAGAGGATTATAGAGAGCTGTGAACTAAATGCATTCTGTTTGTACTTTATTATTGTAAATGGCAAGTGACCAGATAAGGTTATTAGAGGAAACATAACAAAAACATATGCACTAATTACCTGATCAATATACCCAAGTTAGTGATCGATTAGTGGCAATGTATAAACAAAATAAACTGATCATTGTCAAGAAAGAGTATTTGACTGAAGGGAATTAACTACTTCTAATATTCAGCACGTTTTTATTTTTAAATCTTATTAGAAAAGTATCTGGGATAAATTAATACAGTAATTGTAGAAAAATACAAATAAATTAGCTAAGGTGACTTAGTAATGAACATTCAAGTAAACCTTTCCATTTAATCTCTTTTGTACCATCTCTAAAATATTATTTCAAATACTTATATTCAGTCAGGCTCAAAATGTTTTGTTTATTAGAGTGAGACCACTAAAGTTCAAATAGTTAAATGCTTAAAAATAAAGTGAGACATTTCTTTCTTAAATAACTACATGTAAATATCTGCCAGACCATAACTCAGTATGCATATCATTTAAAAATATTGTAATATATTTTGACATTTAACATGTCTAGGCTATCTGAATTGATATATAGTTGTATGCATGCACACATACACAGACACACACACATGTATGTTATTACTGTATGCTGTTCACCTTCCTGACATTAGTACATTGTTCTATGTACTATGAGACTGATGAATTGTGGTGCACCTGAGCACTGTACGCAATAAAAAAAATTTTTTACATTATTATATCATTTTCTACTCGAAAGTGAAAAGATCTTACTTCAAAGAAAAGTGACTAAATTATTATAACTATGTATCTTGGGTATGAAAATGCTTATATTTGTTTAAACTGTTGAAATTCATATTTATTAAAGAGTATATTCGATATAGAGACCTTATATTCATTTTTATTAGGGGCACTGAACGAACATCATGAACTTTATTAATGTTAAGATTTTTAAACAAAACTCTTGCTTAACATACAATTACAAAACTTATATTTATTACATTTTTAATTAATATATTTGTTAATTATATTTGTTAACTTATCTATAAAAAGCAAAAAATCTTATTCCAATGCAAATTTAGCATTATCTTTTAATAATAACTATCATGAAAGGCTTTTCAAGTCATGATTTTCATATTGGAGTGACTAAAAGTTTATTCTGATTTTGTTATTAGATAACATTAGGAACATTTACTTTCAACTCATTTCATTAAAAAAAAATTAACTAAAAATATCAATTTTGATTGTATTGTGACAACTGTTATGTTGAAAATTTTTTTTTTTTTTTTATATTATTGAAACAATGGACATTTTTATTTTAAATAGGTGATAATGCAATTCAAGACTTGCACAGTTTATGAAGATACTGGGAATGATCAAGCACCAAAAATGGTTCACTTTTTTATGTTGGAAACTAACAAACTCAATTGTCAGGTAAACCAATTGAAATTAATCAAGATATTAAGAATAATAGATACAAGAGAGACAACACTGAAAATGATTTATACTAGTTTGGTTATGTTAGTTGCCCTGATTTGTGGCTTCCATAGAAGAGAGAGGGAAATATCAGACCTTATTTCCATTTTCAATTCACTAATTAAACAAAAATGTTCCATTTTTTAATGTGATGAAACTTAAAATATATAAAATAAAACTTGCTATCAAGGTGGAATTAACATATAGAAAGGCCAAAGACAACTTAATTGAAATTAAAACTATTTCATAGAAATCATTATCATCAGATTGAGCTGACAACACAGATACCCCTATCAGGTACTCTGTACAGCTCCCGACTGGTAGTGACCACACCTACGCTTCAAAGATGTCTGCAAGAAGAACATGAAGACATACCACATCAATACCAACACATGGGAGGTTGGTGCAGAAAACCGAGCAGCCTGGCACCTCCTTGTCAAACAAGGCACAAAAAGGAGTGAAAAAAAAGAGAGGAAAGAAGCCACCACAGCAAAGAGGGCCGGAAGGAAGGAGAGACAACAACAACCATCAGTTTGTATGCAGTCACTGCACCAGAGATTACCGTTCAAAAATTGGCCTGTTCAACCACTCACACAGATGCAGTTAAGAAAAAAAAATTGGACACTACTTTAGCAGACGAAAGGATGCCAACACACATAACTTACATCAGTAAGTAGAATAAAAATTATTTCAGAATTTTAAAAAATTCAAATCTTAGAGAACGAAAATTCATGAATGGTTTGATAAATCATTTTAAACTAGTATCTATATAATGATATCTTAACCAAACTATTATCTCACTGCCAAAACAAGAAAATGTAAAAGGTTAACAGGAGACAGCTAAAATTTCCTGTGTTTAATGTATTCTTAGTAAGTAGAAAATGGTTAATGTGTCATTTAGTACAGTGAATGGTAATTTTTACAACAAGCAAAGAGAAAAAAGGGTGAAAGGAGAAACAAAATACTACCAACTATTTAATTGAATCTTTCCTTTGAAGATCAAAAAGATAAAACTTACTAAAGTGCTGGCAGGATATTGGTTCAAATATAGTTGCAAGATTTTTTTTTAAATTACATATAAAAAATATACATATATAAATACCTTAAAATAATTTTAATATTCACGGCTCTTGTTAGAATAAATTACCTTATGGATAGTATGTATAAGTGATAAGATTTACACATATCAAATTTTAGGCAGGATGCTGGAATTTATATGCCAATGAGTTAGGGTTTTTTTATGAGGGGGGGGGGGTGTTCTGGAATAAAGATTAAGTTTTTAATCCATCTGTCAAAACAAAGAAAATCAAAGAATTATGAATAAAGACTCAACAAAATGATTTTAAAAGATTTTGGAAACTGATACTTTCCATATGACTATTGGACTAGGGAAAATTAGCTCAACTGAATAAAGTTCCATTTTGTAAAATAAACATTTAAATCACATTTTGACTAAATGACAATTTTTGAAGTTGAATTTACTACATTAATTTTTGAATAAATGTTGGCAATTTAAACTAAAGGCATTTTACAGGGTAGAAACCATACAAGTCAAACAGGTTTTATCTTTGGTTAATGACATATCAACCTTCATGGGTTATTTGATGCCAAAGCCATCCATGTAAAAGAACAGAAGTGTTAATATTTAACCCATAGATGAGGGGGGGTTCATACCTTTTCCCAAGAGTATTAGTCTGAAAGTGAACATAGTGCAACAGGAATTTGAACTTGCTTACTACAATGTCACAGTCCAGTATGTTAGGCATTATGCCACAGGGACTCCTCCAAATCAAACAGACCCAGCATAGACAGTACTATAGTTATCAGTATTTAAAGAGCAATAGCAGTATATAGATATACCCAATTGTAACAAAAATAAAGGAACAAAAAAAAAAGTTTAAAAAAATAAAATAAAATAAAAAACACACCAAAATCACTGGTAAATTATTGTATCATTTACTAAATATTCTCATTTGAATTTCAGCATTTCAGTTAAACTCTTTATAACCGGATAATATTACCTAAGTCTCACTAAGACTATTTAAACTAATAGCCTTCATGAATGGTCATGATTAAAAAGGATTTCATGATAAAAAGTGGACACGAGATATTTAAATTAATACAATAGATAACAAATTCCTATACGTAGTAATTGTAATGCAGCTGATTTTTTTTTTTAATCTCCTTGATTTCTTTTAAAAAACATATTTAAAATATGGAAGCATCATCAAGGTCATGCCGACAGCACAGATCTCCAGGAGATTTTCCTCACAACCTATTGACCATAGTTCCTGAAAGATCCTCTGCAAAGCATCCAGTATCTGTGCAGAGCTGATCGATGTAGGTTTTTGGCTAACTCACACTGGTGTGCCCATGTGTAGGTGCTCATAGGAGATTGTTACTTATGAGCTCGTCCACTTGCAATATATTATTTTCAGTTTATGAGACCGGAAGACAAATACCTTATTTGAAGATAAACAAGGAATCTTATTTTCTCAATTCATCAAAAGAAAAATATTTGCTACAGAGGCAAATAATAAGCCAATCTCCTTGTAAATAACATTTTTCAATTTTGTTATAATCAAATTAACTTTGTATTTCCACATTATATATCTTATTTTTATGATAGTAAATCAAGAATATTTATATTTGATCAGGCGCATGCTTTTTCAATTTCCTATTATGAAAAAACTAATATATATATAAACAGTATATACAATATTCTTATTTCTAGATAAATTAATACTAAATATAATATTGATTTTTATGCAACCCACTTTCTGTAATAAGAAAAAAATAAAATGCTTGCCTTTTGGATCAATGGAGAGTTCACCAAATGCAGACAGAATTGTTATACAAAAGGCAGTAAAGCAAGAGAAAAAGGATCATGACTGTTTCAGGCAGTCATAAAATGTCAAAGTTTATTTTGGAGAAGTCATTAGAATGTCCACAATTTTTCTCACTGGTTGGAAATGATTAATCAATTTTAGTCTTTTCCAGCATTTAACAGGTGCTTGTGTCCATTCCCGTTTTCATCATCGACTGCAGAATTATCATTAAAGGTTAATATCAAATACAAGCAATGCCAACTCATCCATGGGAATAATCATGTGTGTAAGAACATGTACTGTCTTTTCAGAGTAACTGGAATTGTTTTAATTATTTATTTATATATTATATATATTATATATATATATATATATATATATATATATATATATATATATATATATATATACACACACACACACACATACCAACCCCACTGCACAAGTAAGATGTGCCATAAGGTCATTTTCTTAAATAGAATTTAACAGGTTTGAATTCAGAATTTTCATTCTCCTAGACTAGTTCCCTAACCAAGGTTAAAGAGCCCAGTCTGCCCTACTATTTACCTATAAGTGAATGGAGAATAGTAGGATGCATATCTTTCCCAAGGATATTAGAGCTATGTGAAATGCAAACAGCTTCAGCCTGGATTTGAACTCATTTTGCTGTGTCCATTTCTTATGATGGACCACTTTACCATGTGCCTCCACACACACACACACACACACATTTCCTGATACATTATATAGAAATTATGTCTGATCCAAGTCTTATCAAAAAAGAAAAAAAAAAGTGCATTTAAATTATTTAAAAACTAATTACTATACAAATAATATGGAACCTATTGTTTTGAATCAAGTGGCTTATATAAAGGTGTAGTTTGTTTAACTTAAATATATATTTCAGTGATGAAGATATATATATATATATATATATATATATATATATATACACACACACACAAAAAAAGAAATGTTTACAAATAAGCTAAATTGTTTAAAGAATGTCAAAATAGTATTCTAGATGAAGAGAGGTCAGCCAGGCTCACAATGATGAGCACACATGAAATAGAGGATTCAGTTAATACACTCATTTTGGCTGACAGAAACATTTCTGAACAACTGAAAATTTCTGAGTATACAGCTCACAAAATTGTGCATAATGACCTTGCCTTTTCTAAGATCAGTTGTCTTTGGGTTTCACCATGACAATGCAAAGCCTTATACTGCATCAAGATCAGTCAGTTTTATTGGGAACAGCCAATATATCCTCCTTATTCCTAATTTCCATTTGTTTGGCTCCTTAAAGAATTTCTGTGTGGAACAAAGTTCTTTAAGCAATGATGAAGTAAAGAGCACTGTGAGTAAATCACTAAAAACCTCAGTCCAAAGATTTCTATCCCAAATCAATACAGAAACTTAATTTTTTATGGGATAAATGTGTTTTAAAGAATGTAGATTATATTGAAATACAAAGCAGTGATGCTGATAGCTTTTTGATATTTGAATGAGTCCTCAGGAAAATTTATGGGTCACAACTAAAGCCATCTAACCTTGTAACATATCCTGTGTAATTTGTTTCTAAGAAACTATTGAAATGTATTTACAGTTAGCTTGAAATGGGGAGGGAAGAAAAAGGAAAAACACTGGGACGCATGGATACGATTTAGATTTTTGTGCATCAGGGACGCAGAACGTGTACTTATCAGCATCTCTGACAAAGAAATTATTTTTTCCTGGGTGAAAATTAGAATAAAAATCCAAGTTCTTGGCTTCTTATTCTAATTTGGAAAAATAAGCATAAATGCATCAAACTATATCATCATTGGAGATGGTTTATTAGCTATGCTGATATACCATTGGGTGTTTAAGAAGTACATTCATACACATGAGAATAAATCTATTGATTAAAAGTATTGGTTTATAAACCTAGTGAAAATTATTAATCCTACTGTGGCAACAAACAATTTTTCTACAAATTCTACTTTGAGTGAAGAAAACTCACATTATAAAAATCAAAACTTCTTTCTGTAAAATTACAGTCATGTAGGCCTTATAGCAAGTTTCACAGGAATCCCAAATATTTTTTTTTACAAAAATCTCATGTAGATAAATTCTAAATCCAATTACACCTGAACATTTACCTCCATATTGTGCAAATAAATTAAATTTCAAAATAATTTCAATTTTTTTTTATTGTGCATACAAGTAGATTCATATTTTTAATATTCAATTTACTGTTTTTGAAATTTAATCTATAACATACCAAAAGGAGACTAATGGGTTCTATGGGTTACAGAAAGATGGATCTACAATCCAGTTATTCAGTAGCATTTAACTATCACTGAATTTTCACATATCCAAATCAACTTTAATCATCTCCAACACAGAAGGACAGAGTTGGTCTCTTCTTATTCAGTTTTGATTTCCACTGTTACTTCAATTACCTACAGTCATCAACCCCAGAAATAAACAATTCATTAAGTTTTATTTAATTAATGATTATCCCAAAGAAAAATAGTGATGTTGACAATTTACATATGCAAAACAGATGCTGTCAAAAACTTCCTTTGAAGTGAGAAGTAAAAGTTTGTGACATAGAGAGTGGGAGCAGACATCTACAGTTAGGACAAATTTATACATCACATAACTTATAGTATATTATTATCATCATTATTATTATTCCATGTTTATTTATTGCTGTAGATTTTTATCATCATTTTTTATTACAGCTTTCAAATTATCATGGTGGTGTGGCCTCTTGCATTTCTAAAATGAAACCTTACATTGTAAATTTTGTTATGGTTTCTTTAACAATTAATTTTATAAAATGTGAAAAACATAAGTTGAAAATATTTACAATTAGATACTAAATTAAAAATTAATAAAATATAAAAAATTCATTCTTTAATGAAATAATCATTTTTTTTTTTCAATAACTAAGGTTTTGGTTGCATTGTTTAATGGTATATAAACCTTTGTGGGTTATTTAATGGAATTTAAATCAATCCTTGTAAAAGAACAGTAATGGTATTATTTAACCTATATAGATTCACACCTTTCCCAAAAGTGAATGTAATAGCACAATAGAAGTTTGAACTCATTTACTACAATGTTATCAAAATCCAGCATATTAGCACAGTCACAAGGACCAACCCTACCAATAACTAAATAGATTATTGAAAAATAAAATCTCAAATTTTATTTCAACAAAAAATGTCAAATGCAACTTGAAAAATATACAAACATCAGGATGTACATGTATATACATGATTCTCATTAAAAAATTGTTTTTTATCTTTTAAACCACAACTCAACTATTTATTAATTTATTTCATTTTTTTTCTTGTATTAATACCATTATTACTTTTAGGTTTTATTGAAATTAAAATTAAGTGATATTAAAGGATAAATGAGAATGCCAGCAAAATTCAACAGAATTGTCCCTTTTATTATTTTTTCTTTAAATTAATATAGCCATTATGTTTAGATATGTTCTTCATAAATAGACAAATGAGGTTTGGTTTGGTTTTATTTTACGGCATATCAACCTCAGTGGGTCATTTAATGCCGATAAAGTTTTGAAATAAATCAATTCTTAATGGATAATACAATTTTGTTTATCAGCTCATGTTTTTCTATTTAACCCATAGATGGGACCCTAACAGGTACTACCACTCTGGATCAGAGTGGACCAGGGAGCAATGGTGATGAAGGGGTGCTCCACATTCCCCAAACCTCCAAAACTGGAACCTCACCATCAGATAGAGTTTAACGTCATTCCCAGGACATGTAGACCATCAATCACCACCTTCTAGCACCCATATGATAAAAAGGGGTTGGGGCTTGCCATAAGGGCAATAGGGTTGGGAAAATCATATAGGTGCTAGGGCTTGACGTGACCAACCGATTGATCGGAGGGGGGCCTCTCCGACCGCCCATCTAGCCCAAGATAGGGCCAAAGTGGAGTATTGCAAGTCATCAACTGCTCATCCACCTGGGTTCTATCCTTAAGCATCACGGGTCGTCACCCACGGCCAACAAGTAGCCCCATTGGGGGAGTCTTACCCCTCTGCAGAGGTGCAGTCGGTACATTCTAACGCCCCAGCCGACAGGGCGGGGACAAATGAGGATAAAAACCTAACTACCACAGAAAAGAAAGTAATTTATAATAAAAAAGACAGGTATTAAATACAACAATTTTAATATGATCATTTAAAATGAAGCAATCCTGTCAGCACATGAATGGAAATTTCCAGGTGTTAAAAGCTTAAAATTTCAGCTGCTATTCAAAAACTGAAAAGCTTGAAAATAGTAGGATTACAGTTGGCTTATTTATCAGCATTGAATTAATGAAATCAAAAGGTAATAAAAATAAGATACACACAAAATATATATATAAGTTGTACTCCAGTTTACATACCATATAGATTTTTTATTATTAATATTTTCAAGGGTCACAGACCTCTCTAAAATCCACATACTAAAAGGACAAATCATACTGTTTTAAAAAAAGAAAAAAGGTATACACACTTTTAAGAATACAGTGGTACCTTGACATACAAGTGCCCCAACTTGCTAGTTATCTGAGTTACAAGCTGTCACTTGGTCAGTTTCTTGGTTTGTGTCGAGTGCTAAAATTTAAGGTACCAGAAAGAACATTTAAGTTTTCAAATTTATTTCGCCAAAGAAAAATAGTATTTATAAAAGAATAAACATTAAAACATATTACAGCACATAATTCATTACATTCTATTACATTTTTATACAATACACACAGTATTGTATAAAAATGTACTTTTCTTATTAAAAAAAATGTAACAAAAAAAAATTAGTGTTTGGGGGAGTTGTCTGGTTTATTTCAAATAGGGGAAAATTGATTTGATATATGAAGGAAAAAAGGAAATTAAACTTGTAAGTCAAGGTACCAATGTACATTTATATTAAAAAGGAGTAGAATACTTATTGAAGAGATTTGCTAGATTATATAAGCACATTGAGA
The DNA here is from genome assembly GCA_023376005.1 of Doryteuthis pealeii. Classification (NCBI taxonomy): domain Eukaryota; kingdom Metazoa; phylum Mollusca; class Cephalopoda; order Myopsida; family Loliginidae; genus Doryteuthis; species Doryteuthis pealeii. Next base: position 120,732,275 of record CM042139.1, read on the forward strand.
GAATGTTAAACATTACATTTTCCATTCTTGTAGAAATGTTTTTTGTAGCTTTTGTTTTTATGATTTAAAAAATATTAATGTTAAAAAGAAAATGTTCCAAGAAAGAATGCATAAACAAAAGTATGAGAAAAAATGTTTCAACATTTGCAAGCAGAAGATAAGCATATCTTAGTTTTTTATATAACTAACAAATAAGCTTAGGGGAATGGAGGGAAAAAAACTGTAACTCTTTATGTGTAGATGACAGACAAAATTCTAAAATATAGTGACATTTTGATTATTTACAGAAGAAAACTAATTTAATAAGGAAATGAAGACACACAGATGAAGAAAAAAATGTATAACAAGATGTTAGTTATCATTTTTTCTCTCTTGCAATATGACTTATATTATTCTAACATCAGAGTTTCTTATATATATATATATATATATATATATATATATATATATATGCTGTCATCATTGCTGTGAAAAAAAAAAAAAATGGGTTGCTTTCCCTGGCTAATATTCTTAAAAGTACAGTATGCAAGCTTTTGTTCATTGCTGGTGAAAATGCATAGCCAATAGAAAAATCTTTTTTGTAGCTGAAAACTTGCTCTATCCAGTAGTGCTATTGTACCCCCTATTGGGATTTCTATGAAAATAAATGAAATATATCTTTCAGAGCACCACACCACCACCCCACAATATATAAATATTCAATTATTATCTACTTCTGTAAGAATGACACCAACGAACAATGAAAATACTATCTATGACATTGATTTATTACTCCTATTCTGAAATATAAGGGCAGTAATTTCAAAGATGTTTTTTTCTTTTTTTAGTTTTATCTGGAAAAATGCTTGAAGGAGTAACAGAACACTTTAGTAATATGAAATGTTCTTTACACATGTAAGCGAAACAGCAGGAAGACAGGAGATTTTGTTCACATACAAAATATTTGCCTTTAACCTTAGTTTCTATAACAGAATGAAACAGTTTTATGACTTGGTTACTCAATCACCAGCTTATCAGGACATAGAGGAGTGCAAGAAACTAGTCAAACAGGTTTTGGAAAGAAGTCACCAATAAGACATTAGATAATATGAAAAACAAATAAAAGTAAATCAAAACGGTCTTTAATATACAAAGTGATCTTCCTTCATTCTTAGCAAAAGGACTTCTTCAAAAGAAGATTTTTTAGTAGATAAACTTCAATTATAAAATTTCTTTCTAAAAGAAATATAACTTTTATAAATAAGATAACATAAAATTTCAAACATGACTGCTGATACAAGAGATATATTTCTATAGTTGTATAAGAGTTAGAAAAAAAATAAAAATAAAGATAATTACACACACCATTTTTTTTTTTCTCTCTTCACAATTTCTTTTTCTCCAGATTTAATATGGATCTTTTTTGCATATTAAGAATCTATTCTGCTACAATGTTTCCCCTTACTTCTTTTTTTTCCCTATAACTGTTATGTACCAAAAGTTGGCATGGGAAAGCAAGTTCATAACCCAGAAGCCTGGTACCAAGAGTGTGCAGATTTAGCATTATGGTAGAGTGTTGATAAAGTAGAGAAATTTGGCAGTTTAGCAGAGAAGCTAAGAAATGGAGGCTTACAGAAAAGCAAGGGACAGAATCAACCTTGTACCATGTGGATGAAAAACAGACTAAAAAATCAGAGAGAAAAATTTCCAGAACTATCTAGATAAGTGACACTTCATTTCTCAAAGCCCGAATTAAGTGATCAATGTCTTCTTTATGCCAGGAGACATTCCCTTTAGTTATTCCTGGAAGGGAAGGTTTCTTTTATTTTCTGTTTGTGCTTCGGGCAGGACTTTTTATTTTAGATGGTTTGCATTATTCTATATGCAAACTGTTAAACACTGGTGTTACTTAGTTTTCTATTGTTCATATTGTCAATAAAAGGTAGGGAGTTCTCAATTTCCTCCTCTATCAACTTTTTTTCATCTCTTGTTAAATATATTGCACTCTGCCTTGTCTAAGAAAGGAAAACAGCCTTTTCTTTGTGTTGCTTAACACAGTAAAAAGGATTAATGAAGACTGTTGTGGAACATGCAGAGAGGTTAGTGGCATTTGTAACAAAATATATAGATCTCTCAAACACACATACACACATGATCTATCTATTAAGTAATGAGATTCATTGTATAAAGAATTATTAATTTTATCTCTATCAAATTCATTTCCTTGGAAAGCCATATACTGATAAAGCCATTATTCCCATTCTTAGAACTAACACTTCCTTCAATTGATTCATCACAACCAATTGAATGTTCTCAACAGTTCCTAAATTGTGACCATAGCTGGGTTTTGATTTGGGGGAACAGGAAATAGTCACAAGTTTGGCTTAGTTTCTTTGTTTAATTGCATAGCAACCATCATGGGTTATTTAATGCCAAAACCATCCTTGTAGAACAGCAACAATACTATTTAACACACAGCTGGATATTACTCAGAAAGTGAACATAGCATGACTGGAATTCGAACACGCTTACTACAATCTTGTAGACCAGCACGTTAACAATTATGCCATGGGGATACACACACACACACAGTCACAAATACTCATATACCGGATATAAAGTGGTTGTAGTACTACATAAATTTTTTTTTTTTTCCCCAAACTCATTCATATAAAGTGAGGTTCTTTGGAACCATTTCTGCATAGATTTTCCATACATTCAGAGATCTTTGATTAAATGTCATTCACATTTAATTCATTAGCAAATCATTGATTAGATCTGATGACCAACCATCATTTTTGTTTCATTTTCCTTTCAGCTATCAAAAAATGCTTTTGCACCATTGAAAAACAACAAATAAAAACTGTCTGGTAAAGAACTTGATTACCTTAAGCTGTTTTAAATTGTTTCTGTTGCATTGTGCAGCAGTTTAACACATAATTAGATTAGATAACACTGCTTCCTATATTCTTATATTTCATTTATATGACACACTTAACCAAACACACTAATCCAAGATTACTCAACTGAAGAAAACATCAGCTGAATGTTTTCATGTGTTCAAGGTTGATCAGTTGCTTCAAAAATCAGGGTTGACAAATTGAAAAAGAAAAATCAATCTCATTACTTTCTAGACAGACCTAATAGAATGAAATATATACCAGATACTCAATTCTAGAGATATTGGATCATTAAACTAAAGTGATCACAAGTTTAAATCTCAAACCAATTTTCACTAGAGAATGTAGATGATTTGAAGAGCCATATTTTGAAAAAAGAAAACTTTTTGCTTCTATATTCTCCCATACAAAAAATGTTTAAAAGATAAATTTATTGATGATGCAGCATGAAAAGTTTTTAAAAAGCCAGCTTATAAAACATCTTATTTGTACCGGTTGACTATTAGATATTTTTTTATTAATATTAATTTTTTATTACTTTCAAAACTATATAATCATAGCTGTGAGGGAGTGTCACACTGACATCTTAAAGAGGCATAAATAATTTGGAATCTGATAGCTAGAAAACATTACAATTTCTAATTGGAACATCAAAATTTTTAAAACTCTGGCAACTAATTTGGAAACCATTTTCACATTAACTTTCCATACGTAATGTTTTTGTAAATATATTTTGAACAGTTTCAAAATAAGTACCAGATTTTCCCACGTTTTATACATTTGTTCTCCCCTTTTTTAATTTTCAATAATTTAGTCAGTAAAATTTTTATTTTTACACTAAATATTTGATTAAAAGAAAATAAATCTAATGAGAATTGATTCAAGGTTTATATATATATATATATATATATATATATATATATATATGTGATGCTGATAGCTTTTTATTTAGTGCATCCTGGGACGCACATATTTGCTTTGAATCAGTGCCCAGGAAAATTTATGGGTCCCAACTAAAGCCATCTAACTCCTACCTTGTAACCTATCCTGTGTAATTCATTTCTAAGAAACTATTGAAATGTATTTACAGTTAGCTTGAAATGGTGGGAGAAGAAAAAAGAAAAACACTGGGATGCATGTATAGGATTTTACTGCATCCTTTTAGATTGTTGTGCATCAGTGACGCAGAGCACGTACCTATCAGCATCCGTGTGTATATATATATATATATATATATATATATATATATATATATATATATACACACACACACACACACAAATTGCACATTTCATATTTACTTATAACTGTCATGGATTGGAAACATCTTTGATCACTAAAATTAAGAAATGTTATACCTCAACAGAACTGAATAAGCTGATCAAGTAGGTTTATTATACATTAAGATTACTGCATCAATGAACAAATTCATAAGTTAAACACTAGAAAATAATTTCCGTTTTTCAGTAGAAAAATATTGATCCATATATATATTCATTAATTTATGATTCATTAATTCAATAAGCTTAGAAAGAAGCAGAACCTTTTATTCCTTTATCTTTCTTTTTTTTTTTACATCAAGATTAATTATTAATAACATTTGTATTGTGTATAACACAAAACTGCATCTAATGGTGAGGTTCCAATTTTGGAGCTGTGGGGAGTATGAAGTACCCCTTCATTGTTATTACTCACAGGTCCACTAACTCAGAGTGGTAGTACCTGTTAGGAGGGGGGCATCTATGGTTTAAATAGATCTGTTTGCAAGTTAATGTATTTCTATCAGTTTGTTGATACACAAAGTTAAAATTATTTTTACCAATTTATAAAAACCAAACCAAACAAAAATATTTACCAACAAAAACAAAAAGACAGGATTTGGCATTGAGTGACCCACAAGGGTTGATATGCCATTAAATGAAATAACTAACCAACCAACATAAAAATTATTTCTACCAATTTATTAACATTGAAGTCAAACAAATAATATATATAAAAAAAACAAGATTTGGCATTAAATAGATATTTAACACCAACCAATCATTAATATTATTCATTTTAACTAGTATTTTACTTGATGTTAATTTCGGTTCTTTAATTAATTATAATGAGATGCAATGTTTAACATACTTTGAGGGAGTCTAATTACAGTTTCTAAAAAAATGTAGACTTATTTAAGACTCCACCAAATCAATATGTGAACATTCGGTTACTCCTGCTTGTATCTAGAAATAGAGACCTGCAATCAGACTTTTCATAAGGCATGTTATTTTTAAATAGACTACAAAAATCTATAAACTCTACAACATGCTACAAAATGTTATCTTGACCTGTTTATTCTAAATTAATGTCATTAGATTAAAAGGTTCAAATTTGCTTAAACAATTTCTTCATTTTTAAATCTATTTGAACAGATTTAACAAGCTGTTGCTTTATATATAAGAAATAATGTTAGTTATATTTCATACTTTAATTTAGATAATGATATCAAGCGATAATAGTTGACTAAACTTAGCTTATAATTTAGTCAACTATATCAAATTATAAAAAAGTATTTAATTACTTGTAACTCATCACAAAATGCAATGTTAAGTATCTGAAATTTATTAAACAAAGGGTTTTAATCATTAAAATGTAGTCGATTCAAACTAACCTAATCCTTGGTTTCTCACAAGGATTTTACCATATATTCTCTGGCTTTCCTAGGGTATCTTGCAAAACCGTGAATTTATGGATCCATCCATAATTTTCTGCTTTGATTCTCAAAAATCAATTTCTCATTTCCAGTGACTATCTTATCAAAAAAGAATTTTTGTTTATGTGTTGAGCAAGAAAAGAAAGTCTAAAGTTAGTTTGGACTAATTTCCTCTGCATAGTAAGTGACCACTTTTGAATACTGTCCTGATGTTATAGGTAGTACATATTCTCTGAATATTCTCCACCACACTTTGGATATATAATAGAGTGGCTAGGGTGTGTTTTTTGTTTCATTTTGTGAGCTTATATCTACTGGTGGTTGCAACTAAAATGTTCAAAAGTGTAGCTGTTTGGAAAGTGTCCTTTATACTGGTCACATCTCTTGTTTGTACATGTTTGAATTGCTATATATTTTGCTCCAAAGAAAACATGACCAAGAAGTGTGTGTATTCCAAGCAGTTGTCACAGAGAGAACAATGGTGAGACAAGAGTTACCTCTTAAAAATAAGACTTTAAGAACATCTAAAAGCTGTAACACATGGATACACTTTAAAATCCAGTACATAGAGAGAGGGAGAAAGATAAAAGGCAGAACACACACCAACCTTTTATGGAATAAGGTCAAAATTCAAAACAAGGAGTAACCTAAGGTTGAAAGAATCTGCCCATATATAATGCTCAGATAAGTCATCCAGCAGACCAAGCGTAGACATTAATAGCTTGTGGGGAACCATTAACTATTAAGGAATAAGCAATGAACTTGGGGTTCAATTCCATTCTTGGACCCAAGAGATGGAAACGTGTGCAATTTCAAAAAGAGGTTATGAGTTCAGTGCCTAGATCAAGAGTGGACAATTCCAAGAATACACAGATGTATATGCTATGTGTATGGGGGGTGGGAGACACACATGCTCACCCAGAACGGGATTTGACATTGCAAAACAAAGAAACATGGTCAAAATAGTGTGAGAAAAAAAAGATAGAAATTAGCCTGAATCAACCAAATACAATGTCTTTAGTTTACTTAGCTTTTTATCATTTATACAATCAACTAAATGTAAAATTCAGAAGCCAAGAAAATGGGTTTTATATAAATTGGAAAAAACAACACAAATTACTGTTTAAACAATCTTTTTGCTCAACAGAAACAAAAGAGGAATCTTTTTGATAAGTGAGTCACTGAAAATGACAAATGGATTACAATAAAAAGAATTAAAAAAAAAAAATTATAACTAAATCCAGAGATCCTAAACATCCTTCAACATCTTAACCAAAACAGAATAAAATGCAGTGAAGTTGTTTTCTGTGTTTGGTTGGATTCAAAGAGAATTATCAGGAATTGCTGACAGCTGAACAAATTGTTATACAAAACTACAAACAATTGTCTCATTTGAAAGATGCATTGGGATAGAAAAGAACTTCTTTTTGAGAACAAGGAAATCAACTGCAGATTCTGCTGCAAGATGACAATAACCATCCAACATGATACAACAAATGCAATGCACCAATCAATCAAGAATTGAAAGTTTTTGCTGCACATGTGATGTATTACTCGAGACATCCTCACCTTCTGTTTATCATATATTAAAATCCACGCAACACACAATTTCACTGAAAGATTGCATATGGTCAGAGAAAGACAGGAAAATTACTTTAAAGTCTGAATAATGACACTATGAATGTATGTGAATAAAAAAAATTAAAAAGAGAGTTTAACACTAGATGCATAAACATACAATATCAATTACAGATGACTAGAAAATTTTATAGAATATTTTTAAATTCTGAATCAAAAATTCTTATACAGTCAACATGAGAATAATATGAAATATTCACAAAACAAAAGTGAAGTTAACTTTTTAGAAAGCTATTAACCATTAATGTTTATGATTGGAGAGAGGGGAAATTCAGTATGTTGGACAATATCTTTTACATCACATACTCACTGCAGTTTTTTCCTCATAACATTTCTACTATTCAATTGAATATAGGAGAGCTATTTTTTTTTTTTAATTTTTATAAATTATATAAAAATAAATATTATATAAATGTGGACATCTTTTCTCTCTCAGATTTTCTGGTTTGACAGTTTCCTGAACTGACTGAATTCCAGCTTTAAAAAAAAAAAAAAATACAAATTAATTACTTAACCATATCAATTAAAATACTTGGTGTTTTTTGTTTTTGTTTTTTTTGGGGGGGAGTAACAAAATAAAAGTATCCATAGATATCTTAATAGGTTGAATGAAAGAAAAGAAACATGGTGGCATTTTAAATTTTTACATAAAACTATAAATAAAATACTTAAAATTGTTTATTTGAATAACAATGTAGTTTCAATGCATTTTTACTGACTAAAATTTTAGTATTTAATCAGCTATTTAAACAGCATTTAGGATAGTTCATATTAATTAAATCAGTAAATAAGAAAAGTAAAAAAGAAAGTGAAAACTAGTTTCAAGATCATTTTAGATCCATTTCAATTTCAAATTTCACCAATATTGCATAGAATACCTTCCATTTTTATTCTCTCACTTTCACAGTGTATTGATCTTTTATGGCATAGCCAGAATGAAAGATTTTTTCTAGCCATGACAAAAAACTCACTCTCCAAATTAATGCCACTTATCTAACTACTAGTAGTAGTAGTAGTAATAATTCTCATTAATACCCATTGTATTGTTTTAATCTCATTTTCATTGTTTCGTTACCTTTATATAGCTTTACCATATTACATTTATAATAATTTAGCTTATTTAATAGTCAGAGATTATTTTCTTTGTATAAAAGGGGTTACAAAAAAACTCACTACCTCGTCACAGACATCAGGCATTTTTAACATGGAACAATTCACAATCTAAAATTTTGATAGCCAATTCAAAAAAATAGATTGATGTATGTTGAATATCTGATATTGTTGATATAAACTGCACACAACAAAATAAAAAAATCTTTACTAGATTCCTTACAATTCCTTAAACCATTATTATATAAGTTATTCAAACTATTAGGTTGGTTCAAAAATCATTGAATGTTTTTTTATTATTTTAAACTTCCAAATATTTTGTAATGTAAACAAGAGCCTTGAAGAAGTGGAGATTTGAAGACATCTTCTTGCAATTAATGACAACTAATTGAAGGTCATTATTGCAGCCGACTGTAAAGATTTGTGGAGTGATTAGTATCCAGCTGTGTTGCAAGCTGAGTATGTTCTTTTTTTGTCTGGTTACTGGATGCTATTAACAGCCTTCCCATGGAGGTGAGTATGATGTTTATTCTACACAGACAAATGAAAAACAATTTAAGATGCAAAGGAACTAAACATCCAACTGTCCAACATTTGTACTAAATTGGAAAAGCAAACAAATTTAAATTTTTTTTTAAATAACTGTTTGCCACACAAGCTGAATGTAAAAAAAATTGCTTTTTCAAAGTCAGCTCTTCACTTCTTTTGCACACAACAAAATGATCCATTCTTTGATCAGACTGTAACATGTGATGCAAAATTGATTACTACAACTAATGGTAGACAGAGTGAAGTATCATGCCAAAACAGTTGCTTAAAAGCAAAGCAGTATAAAAAGGAGGTTATGACCATTGGTGGGTGACAAAGGAAATCCTCTATTATAATTTCATGAATTCTGGTGATACTATCAAAATAGAGAATCATTGCCAGAAAAATAATCAAAATGCACCAAGAATTGCAGTAATTAAATATAACATTGATCCCTAAAAAAAGGAAGCAATTCTTCTCCATGTCAATACCTGATTGCATATCATGCAAATGACTCAGCAGAAAATGAACAGGGCTATAAAAGTACATTAACCCAGCTTTCTCATGAGATCTCTTCCTCTCAGCGACTCAAAATACCTTAGAAGAAATCGTCAGTTCACAAAATAAATACACTTACTTATTGTTGGCAACAATGTATAAATTCTAATGGTTTTTATTTCAATTAATACATTTTATTATTTGATATGCTGCTTTAAATGTGATGGTTTTAAAAAAATCATTTTGCCACCAATCGTATTCTCATTATTAAACTATTCAACAATTATATAATTGTAATGATATAAAAATAAAGTGACAATTCAGTTTAAATAAATTTGAAATTAGATGCTTTGGTCATTTAAATAAATTGAATTAAAGGTTTTAAATAAACATTCTGCTGCTGTGGACTAACCTATCTTACCTTTTCTTAGAGAGTAAATAAACTAGTCCAAGACTACTTGTGTATTGCTGTTTAGAGTAGTCGACAGAACATTACAAGAACTATCTACTTATAAACTCAATTATTAGCATATTGTTGCAAAGTACTTTGTTAACGAGAACCCTTACTTAGATGTATACCGAATGTTCTATGTTCTATGTTCTAGTATACAACACATTCTCAACCTAAATGATGTATTCAGTGATGCTGATAGCTTTTTAATTTAGTACGTCCTGGGACGCATGGATTTGATTTGAATGAGTCCCCTGGAAATTTGATGGATCCCAACTAAAGTTTCTTAATAAATTGTAGAGTTTTTATCTATGAACAACTAAAGCCATCTAATCCCTACCTTGTACCCCATACAGTGTAATTCGTTTCCGAGAAAATATTGAAATGCATTTTACAGTTAGCTGGAAATGGTGGGGGAAGAGAAAAACATTGGGATGCATAGATACGATTTTTCTGCATCAGGGACACAGGACATGCACCTATTAGCATCTGTGTATTGTTAGTGGAAAGATTTTCCTATTAAGCAAGCTAATAAAATAAGCTCCTGTTAAAACATAAGCAACTCTTGAAATGTTTGGAAGATTTTTGGATCTATGATCACTGCAACTATAACAAATCTACAATCCCCTCTAGTATTAACATAGATATTTACATACAAGATAACTTAGCTTTTTCTATAAAAATTCATCAAATGACTTAACTCAAAATACAATTTACACAATAGACCATGTCTTTTATGTCATAATAATTATAGTAATTATTCTATTTATATAATTATATAACTTTTAGCGTGCAAGCACTGGAAATATTGCCCTCAGGCACTTGAGAGGAAGGAGTTAAAAGTGTTCTGTCTGTTCATTGTGTTAATACTCTTTCTCCAGATGATGTTGTATAGGAGGAGATGAAAAGAAAAGCTGATAGCAATGTCAAGTGCAACATTTCATTATGCTTAAAGAGACACGTTCAGTATGAATCAAGCAAAACACTGAATGTGGTCAAAGTGTTAGCCTGTGAATGACTACTTTTATAAAGATATGCAAAAAATGTCCTTAAAAATTAATACATACTTCATTAATGATCAGGATTATAATCTTTCCATAGTAAAGTCAAAGCTGAATTCAAATTTTCTATTACTGCTTTATACTAATAACAGCTATTACTTGATAAAATAGGCTTGATTGAAGCAAATTTACTGAACACCGCACAAAAAATTATTAAGTTAAAGAAACATGGGCGCTACTTGGATATAAAAAAAAAAATTCCAATTATTTTTCTCGCTAACATCTACTTCTGACCATTTCTTCAGATAACAAAATTTCACATTGATATTGATTACATAAGTATCAAATTTAATGATTCAATCTCAAATTGCAGACCCTAATATGATCATTCAATATTGCTTTTAAATATTTAACCAGGTTCAAAAATCTATCAATACCTCTAGTTTATTGAACTATGTTAAACCACATGAACAAAATGGCATGTAGAGAAATACTAAAATTTGAATGTTCTCACTGGATTGGTTATTTTGTTTTAAGGCATATTGAGATGGAGGCATATGGTGTAATGGTTACAGTCATAGGATATGGACACGGCAAGACAAGCGACTAGGCTTTTTGCATTTCACATAGTGCTAATACCCTTGGGAAAGTTATGCATCCAACTATTCTCCCTCCAGCTATGGGTAAATAGTAGGACAGACTGGGCTCTTTAACCAGGGTATGGCAACCAGTCAAAGAGAAGGAAAACTCAATTCAAACAAAAGGTGCTCCTTCTCATTAGTCAAAACTACTTTGTGAGCTGCTCATCCCCTTCCTCCAATCTTAGAACAATCAATCCTTTTCAGATCATTTAATGACAAATCAAATCATTTTGATAAACAAAGGACAAGTTGCTTGCAGTTTTTTTTCATTTGAAAGCAAACAGCACCCCACGAGGAAACAGCTGTATGGCAACCTGCCCCCCCCCCATATCACAAACCATTTGAGTAAGATGGACAAGGCATGGTGGACACTGCTGGAGAAGCAAGGATGAGCTCATAAGCAACGTTCTGTGGAAGCCAACACACGGACATGCTAGTGTGGGCCGCCCACCAAGGACCTATATTGACCAACTATGCGAAGATGCTGGATGCTACGCAGAGGACCTCCCTGGGACAATGAATAATAGGGAAGGTTGGCAAGCGATTGTCATGGACATCCGTGCTTATTGCGTGACATGATGATGATGATAACATTCAGGGTATGCATAATAAGTAAGTAAAGTCATCGGGGTGGCCTAATGTCAGCCAATCAGCGAGGTAATCTATCCCCTTTCCCCTAACGCTAGACTAAGGAGATTGTTTTTGCGTCTGAGGTGGGGCACCACACCTACCCTCAGCTCCTTACTTTACCGCACAGATCACTGTGCTACTCATACACTGAGTTGGTGAGGGCCAGTATCGAACTAGGAACCTTGTGGTTTCTAGCCGAATGCTCTACCGACTGAGCTAACCCGCCCCAATACAGGTAAATGGTAAGGTAAATAAACTGTTGTAATATAAGAATGTGCTGCCATTCTTCTTTGAAAATTATTACTGAATGCTGAGGTCATGTAATTTAACATTGCAGTTTTCTTATAAATTACTTCCCATTCTGTCTTTTTATGATATCTTTCCTTTTTATGTTATCTGGAATATTCTTAGATTTTAATACATGAAGTGAAGGAGAGTTAAATGAAATAATTATATTATAAGAAAACTTAGCAAGTGAAAGACACAAATATTCATAAAGAAGCCAACAGTTTCAGGCTTTGGTGTAAGATTTTTGTTAATAAATTCAAATAGTTAAGAGATTTTTTTAAATAAAACAGTTTTCTTTATCATGAAATTCATAAAATATTTGAGATATGGGGAAAATGACACTTTTCTTAGGCTTCCAAAAAGTTTTATCATCAAGATCTTGAGACTTAATTCCTCCTCAAGATCATTACTAGTAGAGAGCATAGGTTCAGACTCATCTGTGAAATCTACAATGATGCCTTTTTCAACAAGGTGATGTTTATGATCTAATTCCCTTGGTGTCCATTGGTCACATGATAATTCAGGCCCTTAAACATCCTCTTTGGTCCCATTTGTGGAGTGAAAAGGGTGTTTTTCATTACTGTTCATAGAACAGAATAGAGACCATTTTTTTCCAACTTCGGCATGGCATTTTATTGCCTCTCCCCATGAAAACCATTGATAAGTATTTTATCATTTTATTCTACTTTTTCTTACACTTTGTTCATGGATAGCACAGATTTTCTTGACTCTCTCACCATTCATCCCTATCAGCCATCACTCTTAGCAGGTCCTCGAGTTGATGAATGCAAGTTTTTGCTGGTCAGCCAACACTGGTGTGTTCATTGGAGAACATCATTTATAATTTCATTCCTGCTTCACCAGCAGAATTCAGCATGTCTTGTTCATCTTTTTGAATGGCTTGTGAGATGGGAGGTAAGTGGCTGTACAGCTGCTGTTTCATGGAGGTGTGGCTTCCAGGATTTGTTCAAAATAGCATGCAGCATCCTTGTGTAGTTTCCATAAATCCTTAATTGAAAAAGTGCTGGGAACCCAGTGAGTATTAAACTCACTACAGTTATAACTGTCTTTAAGACTTGCTTGCTCACAATGTTCAAGAACAAAATGTACCTAACAAAACAAGTAAAATTTCTGAAATAGCATTAAATTTCATACAGTACCTAGCATATCTACTATATAAATGGTAGTTCCGGGGTTTGTGTATAACCAGTTGGCATCTTTACAATGGATTAGGAAAGAGAAAATGTTTCAGTGAAAGAAGAGGAAGAGGAGATACTACTTCCCTTCCTATTTTTATACAGTTAGATACTCTTCGATCTCAAACTTCCTTGGCTTATTCACTCTGAAGAAAGCTGGATGCAAGAAGGACTTATGACTTAAACAGTTATTGAAAATTCAGTATGGTCAGCCAGGTTCACAAGCATTTTCAAGGCACACTCTGAGAACTGTGAACAACCCCACCTTTCCTGGGTATTACCAGGTACTGCAACTAGTATATTATACATCAAGATAAAGTTTAAAAGAAATGAAACTTCAGTGAATAGTAATAGCTGAGAGAAAGGCAGATAAAGAACATTCTGATCAAAACTGTTACTTGCAAACCCAACAGAAATGTATTTGCTCTAAAAACAAAGATAGGAAAAGAAATTAGAGTCATTTTTGTTTTTTGTTTTTGTTAGAGACACAAAAGAATATGAAACAATTTCATAGACTTTTACAACTTTTTTTTTTTTTAATTATCCCTATTAAATTTCAATAAGCTGACAATAAGGAATTAACCTACAAGTTGATTCTAAAATACTAGTAGGCCAGGGTCAGTTAATATTACTGAACTTAAACTTACTCTTTAGAATCAGTTTGCTTAAAAGCTTTGAGATACTTATCAAGTCAAGTAGAGTAGGTTAATAATAATTGATGTTATTAATAAAGTGTAAAATGTAATGTACTCTTACTTCAGTTATGAATCAATTCCTACTTTCACTGAACAAAGAAATGACTCATATATAAATGTGAATTAAAATAAAGGCAGCAAACGAAAAAAAAAACACTTGTTAAAACTGACAACTGCATGATTTTGTAATGAGACAATGATTTCGTGCTGAGCAAAGACAGTAAGAGACTTCTGCATTTGGTGTGTGTGGGGGGGAGAGGGGGTAACCATTGGGGTTCAAGAATAAGGGCCTTCAAAAATTTCCAGGAACAGTAGTTCCTCTTAAAAATATAACAGTTTTGGTACTATTTGGTGGCATACAAGACCTCTTAGGGCACCTCAAGTGGTTTATTGGTTAGCAAACCAGATTAACAGACCATTGATAGCAAGTTAGATTCTCACTGGGCACCCCCCCCCCCGTACTTCAAGGCCTTGTGTTGCAGCTAAGCTTAATAAATAACAAAACCTCCACCTCATTTGAATTTATTGGTAGTTTATGGTGTCCAGGTAAAAACATTAACCTACCAAACCATGGAAGACCCAAGATATAGTTTTCTAGCCATTGAAAAAAAAGGGGGGAGGGGGGGGGGGGGCATATGTAATATTTCCCCCCCTCCAAATACAATATGTTTGATTTAGTTTTAAGTAGTTACCACCAAAATGGGCGCTGAATTTCACTTTAAAAACGAATTAAAATTAATTAAATCGATTATTTATGGTCAAATTTTTGTTTAAGTTGAAAAGTGGTACCATAATGAGCCTCAGTAAAAAAAGCAAAATAATATTATTTATGATTGATAAAAAAAAATTACCAAAAATCAGGGAATTATCTGATTTTAATAAAATTTTCAATGTTGACTTCAATGAATTTTTTATTTTAAATTTCTGAATCATTTCAATCAAACTGATTCAATGGAAACAAATTGAAATTCATTTAAAATAATTACCATTCGCTGCATCCATATGAGCATTTAGAGCAACAATTTATATACCTAATTAATACATAAAATTCATTTAAAATATAAAGTGCCTAAGTTTAAGTTTTAAATTTCATATCTTTAGATTCTAAAAACAAATAATATTTAATAACAAGCCTACTTTAGTATTGTTATCTAATAAATTTGAGAAAAAACTCAATTGAAAAATTAGGCCCCCACCCTTTTAAACAGAACAAATATTGATGTACAATTTTTCACTGATAATCTAAACAATTATATACCTGTTTATGTAAATAAAAGATTTACTCTGTTTATAGTAAAAAAAATTTACATTTAATTTTCCGTACTTATTTTCTACCAAAAGAGTTCCTTTAAAAAAAACATTTTTGTCTTTATTTATACTGTAATTAGTTTCAAATTTATATAACCCCACCGATATTTTGCGCCCCAAAAATAAGGAGGGGGGTCAAAGTGACCTGGAAAAAAATCAGAAAGTTTTGAAATAATTGATGCATTAGAAAATTCATTCATTGATAAATCAACACTGAAAATTTCATTAAAATCGGATAATTCCCTGATTTTTGGTATTTTTTTCAATGGGGGTAAATTGATTTTGTAAAATACGTCTATGGCTCAAAATTGGTGGTACCCAGCAACATTTCCATTTTAAGAAAGATACTGCGGAAAAGAAATCCAAACATTTTATTATCATCATTATTATTTGGAGTCGGGGCTACTACACAATTTGAGGATTAGTTGATGCGTATGTTGTCCTCTGGTTGATAACTACTATGCAACAACAGGCAGCAGAGCGCAGGAGGAAATTAAAAATACCAATGAATGAATGAATGAATGAATGAATGAAGAGCATCACCCACCATCTTTGCAGTCAGCAGACAAATTAAAAAGACATCGAAATAGACAACTGTAAAAATGGGACAGAAATGAAATAAGTACACGCAAAAATAATTGAGAATTTTTTTGTTTACAAGTAATAAATGAAGTGTGTGATACTTTTTGCAGGGTGCCTGAAAAACTTGCGGGGGACAGAATCAAAACAGCGACAAGTTACCTAGAGATGAAGGACTGAGGTGTAACCAACTGAAAAAGGGGCTATTACCCTTATTATCAGTGGTTCGTTTTTTTAATTAGCATCGTTGTTCAGTATTTTTTTTTAATCTTATTAAAAAAAAATATTAGGAAATTAAATTTTAGTAATCTTAGAGATTGTAAAATATATACTTTGCTGTTATTTTTTTTTTCTTCAGTTACTCACCCAAAGAAAGGTCATTTTCTTTACATTTTTTAATATTTACAATAAGAAGAGCATGTTTATTGTTTACTAGGTTACTTACCAATAAATATAAGTAGCCGCTTTTTTCAGTAGCGTTTAATGATTTTTTTTAAAAAGCCATTCAATGGTAAAAATTGTTTGCAAGTATATTTCAATACTGCATGTTTAATAATAATGCTTAATATTACATTATTCAATGTGAAGTAAATTAAATAAAGGCTCTCTCACTACAAAAATACAATCTAAATTTATTTCACACAAAAATGACTTAGGGCCAACAGTCACCCCCCGACCCCCAAATAGCATAAGGGTTGGGTCATTCCTGAAAAAAAGAGGGAACACAATAAAAGTATTTCTCCATTAAAAAAAAACACGGGATCTGAACATGTTAGCTTGTTTTTTTGTTTTTTTAATGATAAATTAGAATTATTATCATTTCTATCGTTCAAATTCAAAGTTTAAACTATGAAAAAAAAAAAAGAAATTGAAAAATTGAAAATAAATAAATGAAATGTATTCTTAAACATTTAAACAATTATTACTCGAGAAATACGAAATAAAGAGTAAATTTATAAATATTCGGTTAAATGTTGATGAATTAACAGGTAATAACAAGGAAAATGTGATTAATGAAAGATTAACAAGTCTATATACATGGCCAAGGCCAAACATACAACAAAAGAGAGAGAAGAGGAAAAATGAACACCACGTCGAAAAAGCAACAACGCCTTCGTTGGAGAAGGTAAAAGTCCAGCTAATTTGTATAATTCTAACAATAACATTGCATTAGAATTTAAAGTAAAAAATAAAATATAAAGACCATATGTTAGTGAAACATCGGACCAGCAAATTCTAATAATGACAATAATCATAATAGGAATGAAGTGAAGTATGAAACTTACTCCTTCTTCTTGCAGAGGATTTGCCGTGTGTAACTGGTTAAATATCGAACGTTCACCTGACCCTCTCCGCAGTAGTTTTTTTTTTCTTTTTAAATTATATTAGATTCTTTTCCACCACAATTTGAATTCTTCAAATTATTTACCAGAAAACAAAAATTAATAATTATTTTTGTAATCTAAAAATTTTGTGATCTAATACTTACTTTTACGCCATATCGTTATATTTTGGTTAGTTTATTCTTTTTTTTTCTTTTTTTTTAGGGTTCAATTCCTTGATTTTTGGGAATGTTAAAAAAAAATAGTAAAATAAAAATACACAATAAAAAAATGTGCTGAATAGCGTAAATGAAATAAATTCCTAAAAAAAATAGAAATTCTGGTCTATTTTTGTCACCTATTGGAAGTTTATTTTTAAGTAAATAATTGACTTCACCAAAAATCTTCGTAAACTAAACGCGTAGCATCAAAAATCCAATATTAGGAAAAATAATTCACTCTACAAATTACCAATCATCACTATCCACCCACCAACTCACCTAGGTTTTTTAAATGCGCAAATTTTAAAATTGATACATTCATGATAATTCTTTAATCATTTTTTAAGTTTTTTTCATTCATGGTATTAAAAATAAATAGTGAACATGTTTGGTCAAAATTTAAGTCACAAAAGCTAAACTTTTACTAACGAAGAATTAAAAGTAAAATAATAATGAATGAAACAAAAATAAAATAAATAAAACCGATGATAAATGAATGAGGTTAAATTTTCTGGTTTTATAAAGTTTTTGTGTGTGCGTTTTTTTTTCTTTTAAGGGAAAACTGGACGAAGTTATCAATATTCGTTTCCTTTTCTTTTAAGAAAAATGATAAAGATAACTTTGATACAGCCTCTTATCTTTCTTGCTTGCTCTCAACGGATTTTCAAATATCAATGACCCTCACTCACAGAATACATTTTCTTGTCTGATGATTTAAATTCATATTTCATTAGTTATGTCTAATTAATTCGGTATTATTACTATTAATGTATTTATGAATATTCATCTGCTTACTATGGTTTTAAAAAATAATACTGTGAAAAAACAAAGTCATATTTCCAATACAAACCTTTCAATTTCCTTTTTTAAGACAAGATACAACAGTGAACACGTTCAACAATATTGATTATTGAAGAATATGAACCAACGACATTCGCTTACGAATGAGCAACTAACGAGTTACTAAGAATATAAAATTCAGAATCTACATTTCAAAAAATAAAAATAAATTTATCTCAAACATCGTTTCTTTTTAACTTTTTTTAAAAATTAAATGCTATGTCCAAAATAAAAATACAATACAAAATTTGTACCTACCTAGGTTGTTTGTAATTTTAAGAAGTCAATGGATTCTTAAATGTTTCCTCCTCTGCCTCTAAATAATTAAATATTTGTTTTATCAGCAGTTCGTCTCTGTGGCAATTTTTTAAAATCTCCAGTTTTTTCTCCGTTTCAATGAAAAATAATCATTGTATGTATAAACGAATACACACTTGTAAATCCACCTCATGAAATGACAGCAAGTGTCTGCGAAAGAGATTAATAATAATAGTAGTAGTAGTAGTAGTTGCTGTTGTTGTTGTTGTTGTTCTTCTTCTTCTTCTTCTTTTCTTTTTCTTTTTCTTCTTCTACACTTGAAGAGTAGTCACCGTCCCTGTGGTCACTTTTGCCAGGCTCCTTTTTTGTGCACAAAATATTAATTATTAAATTTTTTTTTTAAATGTATAATAAATGTAATAAATACGTATACATACATCTGATCGATTTAACAAAACTATCTGACAAATAGTTTTGCTATTAATCATACCTTCCAGTGAGTGAACAAGCTCTATTTATTTATTTGTTTTTGTTCTTTTTTAAATTTCGTGTACTGAAGTAGTTGTATGCAGCCTTTGGTTTTTTGTTGTTTTTTATCAAATCATCAAGTTTGTGTTTCTTCCTTCTTCTTAAACGTTAGAGTTTTCTGATGATGATAATAAAGTCCTTAAAAAGGGGTTGTATGATTTTGTCCTTTTTTTAACTAACAAAATATATGCATTTTATAATTCAAGTGGAAAATAAAAAGCAGACCTGGGTTAAGCTAACTTTGAACACGTAACTTAAAGTGGCCCCTAAATTAAAAGATATGCATAGAATCTATGCATATCTATAGATATTAAAATACTCTAATGTTTTACTTGCATGCATACAGTAAAGGAAAGTGATTAATTTTTTTTTCTTTTTCATTCTACCAGATAGCAAATATGTTTCACCTTTTTCAGGGATACCTACAGATATCAATAACTTCAAATGTTTAAAAATTAAAGTTAAAGATAAAATAGGAATTTCCAAACTTTTTTTTATCCCTCTCAACCCTTCAAGTACCTCATGAGTTAGCGACAATGTTAAAAGAAAACAAATGGTACTAAAATTACCAATTAGTTTTCATCGTAATAACAAAACGAAATAACTAAAAGATAAGAAATAAAAACCCTTCGAATGTTTTAACAAGATGGGGGTAGGGAGGAATATTACTTTTTTTGTTTGTTGTTTGTTTGTTTTTTTATTTCAACTCAATAAGTCAAATTCTGATTTATTTACATTTTCTAAAATAATGCCTGAAGATGAGTAATGACGTCATATGTCAAAAATTGTAATATATTACAAAATTTCACAGTGTTTAATTGTTTATGAGAAAAAAAGTATTTTCTAAAAAGGATTTTTTTTTTAATTAACAAAACCATTTATTTATCAAATTAGTGAATTGCATTACTTAGACATTTTACAAGCCCTATGCCTAAAGAGTATTTTTTAGATTAAAAAAGAAATGGTTATCTAAGCTCATAAGTGACGTTCTCCTGTGGACACCTATACATGGACACACCAGTGTAAGCCGACCAGCAAAAACCTACATCAATCAGCACTGTGTAGATTCTGGATGCTGCGCAGAGAACATCCCAGGAGTGATGACCAATAGGGACAATTGGCGAGAAAATCATGGATATCTGTGCTGCTAGAACGACCTGATGATGAATATATTTTCAAAGAATGTCAAATGTGTCTGCAACCCCTAATTTTTCATGGCCTCAAATGATAAGCTCTCATTTAAAAGCTACATTTTCCAGATTTACTAAATTTGTTTATATTTGGAAATATTTTTAGCTCAATCGGTGGAGAACCCGATTAGGAATCGCAAGGTTCCTGGTTCAATACCGGTCCCCGCCAACTCAGCATATGAGTAGCACAGATTGGGTAATTTGATATGTGCGGTAAAGTGGGGAGCTGACGGTATGTGTGGCACTCCACCTCAGCAAAAACAATCTACCTGGTCTTGCACTAGCGAAAAGGGTATATACTCCCTCACTGTCCAGTCACTCTGCCAACTTTACTTTATTCATGTGAGAATTCTTCCAAGCTATAACCGTATCGGTGCTACTGTATGACTGCACCAATTGGACTTTAACAAAACATTTGGAGAAAAGGCTAGATGGAAATTCCAAAAGGATACTGCATGTTGTCTTGAATAAATCCTGGAAGTGGCACTTACCTCCCATAACAAAAACCATCCAAGTAAGATGAAGAAGACATGCTGGACACTGAAGGAGAAGTAAGGATGACCTTATAATTGACATTCTCCTGTGGACACCTACACATGGACACACCAATATAGGCTGACCAGCAAAAATGTACATTGATCAGCTCTGTATGGATACTGGATGCTGTGTGGAGGACTTGCCAGGAGCGATGACTGATAGGGACATATAGCAAGAGAGAGACATGGAGATCCGTGCTGAGAGCACAACTTGATGATGATGATGATGATTTCACACAGAAGCTTATGTTTGTTGCTCATTATAGATTGTTGGTTGGTTGGTTGGTTGGCTGGTTGGTTCGAATTTACAGCATGTCAACCCTTGTTGGGTTATTTTATGCCAAAGACATAAAACATAGACAGATTTTTTATTCATTCTTGATGAATTGTCCGTCTAGCCTAAGTAAGGGCCAAAGTGGAGTGTTTCATGTCATTGACTGCTCAGCCACCGGGGTTCCATCCTTAAGCGTCACGGGTCGCCACCCATGGCCAACAGGTGGCCCCATTGGGGAGGTATTGCAGAGGTGCAGCCAGTGTATTCTAAAGCTCCAGCTGACAGGGTTTCTAATTTTGGTACAATAACCCATTACTACATTGTTTCAACCTCTCAAAACAACATTGATAACATAATTTTCATCTTGTAACTTTATTACCTCATCCATACGAATAACCAATTGTTGTCACATTAAGTCAATAAATCCTTGACATAAATGTCAATGAAACAGTGTCAACCACAGTTTTCCCTTCATTTTTAATTTTATCCAAGTTTGCTCTGAATTTGTGGTGCCCCCAGATGTTGGCACCCTAGGCAATTGCCTAGTTCACCTAAAGGTAAACACTGGCTCTGACAGTAAGCACATTTCCTATGAGAGTAAATGATGAAGGAAACCAAATAAATCATTCAACTTTTAATAAACCTCCTGGCATTTTGACAGAGAAGTAAGCACACTAACAATATGGCAATGTTAATGAACAATACTTGGTTGAATATACCATTTCCTGGTACAGTTGTAAGATAATGGGGGAGGGGAGAGCCAGAAATGTAACCTGATATGTAAATTAGCACGGAAAAGTTTTATAAGGAAAAAAAGAATTATGTGTTAGATTAGAATGGAAAAGTTTAAGGATGAATCATCATAAGGCCATATAACATTGTTTCTATTGGATGAGAAGTGAGACGTGACAAAGTGGGAGCGAAGAGGAGTAAGAAGTGAGAATGTGAGATGAGTCTGGCATGATGCGTTGAGAGAGCCAGACATGCCCTCAGCAGTTGTGACTTGGGGGAGAACAAAAATCTCATGAGAAAAAATAAGTCGACTTGTGTTATTTAAAAAAACTCTAAATGGCACAAGGCAAGATGTCCCTCAGCACCCCAAGTTGGTTTTTCAGACTCCAAACATTCAGGAATTGTCAGCCAACTCAGCATCGGCTCAGCAACCAAGATTTGAGCCTCTCCAACGTAGTACAGAAGAAGAGATAAGTATACAATTAATTTTACTATCAACACGTCATCACTCCCTTACTGAAGTAAAGGGCATAATGTAACACAGTATAACTATAAGGATAATTCACAATGAAGTGGTAAGAAGGATATTTTATTGCATGAGCAAAAAATATAAATAACAAATATGAAAAAATATGACAGAAGATACAAAGTAGAGCTTATACATAGTTGCATAAGAGAAATGTCCTAATATGAAAATAGTATTTTCACAGATAAAATTCTTGAAGCTGCTGGTAAAAGCAGGAAGTAGAAACACTTACATGATGGAGCATGTTCTTGTGCGCCATGCAACACAGAATGCTCAGGGCTCAAAGCCCCCCTGTCCTGTAGACAGGAGACACAACTGGTGCATGTTTTTCTCTTGAAGATAGAAGGTAAAAAGGGACCTTTGACTTTGGTGTGTCCACTTTATACTACTGCTTGCTACACCACCTAACGCCTACTGATAGACATGGAAGGTAATTACCTCTAGGGTCCCCTATTGTCAAATAGGGGAACTATGGCAAGTAAGGAGTGTAATCCCTACAGCAAGAAATGTTTCACTTTTAAATTGTTGGTAAGATGCTGAAAATTCAACAAGAGGATCAAGACAGATGATATCATTGAAATCATCATACTCATAATTTTATTTGTGTTCCCTCCAAGTTTGTTGTTAAAAATATTCCCATTCAGTCTGATCCTTGAATTTTTGCTCAATGTCTGAAAAATATATGTATCTATTCAACCCCTCTGCCATGGGCAGGATGCAACACATGGTCAATTTTTAAGCAGGTTTCTTTCTTTCTTTGCCTACCAAAT
Source organism: Doryteuthis pealeii (assembly GCA_023376005.1). Taxonomy (NCBI): domain Eukaryota; kingdom Metazoa; phylum Mollusca; class Cephalopoda; order Myopsida; family Loliginidae; genus Doryteuthis; species Doryteuthis pealeii. Next base: position 120,755,609 of record CM042139.1, read on the forward strand.
TACCCCTACAGCTGTACCAAGTTTTCTTGGTATTTTTTACCTGTAGAATGGGATATTTCAAAGTTCACTATCTATTTGCCTCAGAACTCATTCTATTCAAATTAAGTCTAATTATTATCATTATAATCTGAGTCCTTCAGTTCAATTATAATGAACTAATCATCAGTTTTTGTAGTGGTGGAGAGATCCGATGTGACCAGTCTAAAGTAGGCAAAGAGTTAATAGCATATCAAACTTCATGGGTTATTTAATGTCAAAGCCATCCTTCTAGAAGAACAGCAGCAGTACTAGTTAACCATAGCTGAGGGGATGAGGGCATTCATACTTTTCCCAAGGGTATTTGTCTGAAAGTAAACATTAATGGAGTTCAAATTTGCTTAAAGTCCAGCATGTTAACCACTACACCACAGGTAGGATACGACACAAGGTTAATCTTTATGTGGGTTTCTTTCTTTGTTTAATAGAATATCAACCTTCATGGGTTATTTAATGCCAAAGACAATGGTCTTGCTTGTTGGTCTTATTCTTCCATTCACTGACCAATCAATGTTGATAAATACTCACATTCTTCGCCTTTGAAAGCCTGCTTCCACCAAGATACCTCAGATACTAAATGGTTCTTAATCTACTTAAAACCCCAAGTGAAGACACACCAAAACATGAATTTTATTTACAAAAAGAAAAATTTGAATGAACAATGAGGGCATGGAAGGGGTAAAGGGTAACAAAAAAATCCCCAAACAAAGAGCATTCAACTAAACAAAATGTAACCTGAATAGCTTAAATATATCTATTTAAAGCTTCTTAGAGTGCACAATCTTGAGTTCAAATTAGAGTTAATCCTAACAGCATGTTAACCTGACTAGGGTTATTTTATGCCTAGTACACTCTGGTTAGCTCAGTTGCTAGAGCATTCAGCTGGGAACCACAAGGTTCCTGGTTTGATACCGGCCCTCACCAACTCAGCGTATGAGTAGCACAGGGATTTGTGCAGTAAAGTGAGGAGCTGATAGTAGGTGTGGCACTCCACCTCAGATGCCAAAAAACAATTTCCTTAGTCTAGCGCTAGTGAAAGAGGATAGACTCCCTCACTGTTCAGGTGATACTGACTTTAGGCCACCGAAGGCTCTTACACTCCTTTTGGAGGATCTATTTGTCTTTATATGTATGTGTGTGTGTATATATATATAATATATATATGTGGAGAAATGTAGACAAACACGGTATGTTAGAAATGGATGTTTATTGTAGGTAGTGATGTCAACGTTGTAATGTTTCGGTCTGTTAGACCTTCTTCAGGACTTTAGGATAGAGTTCTTGCTTCAATGGTGAACATTTTCATTCTAGTAAATTAGGAGGTCGTGAATAAGGGGGGGTGGTAGGTTGTTGGTGTTAGAAGAGTCGGGAGTGTATCAAAATGGATTCTGGGAGTAGTGCCATAGGTGTTTGGAGATGTGGTGATAACCAACCTTATGCCACCCACCATACATACATACATGAATCACCACATCTCCAAACACCTAACACCTGTGGCACTACTCCAGAATCCATTTTGATACACTCCTACTCTTCTGACACCAACAACCGACCACCCTCTCCTTTTTCACGACCTCCTAATTCACTAGAATGAAAATGTTCACCATTGAAGCAAGAACTCTATCCTAAAGTCCTGAAGAAGGTCTAACAGACCGAAACATTACAACGTCGACATCACTACCTACAATAACATCCATTTTCTACAACATCCCATGTTTGTCTATATTTCTCCACATACTGTCGGATTAATTTCCTCTTATTTCTCCATATATATATATTATATATATATATAATATATATATATATACTGGGGTTGGACAAAATAATTGGAACACCTGTTAACTTCAAAAAATTCAACACTTGGCAATCTCTTTCAGTGAGCTTCGAAGTTCTGCTGGAATTACTCTTACTGGTGAAGATTTTGCCTTGCTTCTCAAATTTTGTCATGGTCCTTCATATGGTAGCTCTTGAAAATCCAAAGAGTTCAGCTGTTCGGGTGACCTAAGCTCCTGCAATTTGAACTCCAACAATTCGCACATTTGCGAACTCTGTGAGGTCATGCATCTTACCTTACTTTATATTGCAGTAGGATCTGAAAAAGAAATAATAATTAAATAAGATAAATAAACCAATCTTCAATAAAAAATAAACAATCAATATGAAATTGGGATGGATATTTGTAATATAAGTAAAATTTATTTATTAAAAGAAAAAAACACACAAGTTAGGTTCCAAAGAAAATGTTTGATTTTATTTTTCTCACTTATATCAAATGTAAAATAATCTTTACTATGTATTATTTGGATTATTCAGACTATTTTTGGAACTTATAAAATTAATGTTCTATTTTACCTAGAATTTTTACCTTTATACTTATGAATGATTTTTTACCTTGACTCATATTGTTTTTTATTTTGTTTTTGTTTTTTTCATAAGTTCCAAAAATTCACTCTGAATTGTCCAATTGGCACAACAGATATAGGCATTGAGTTAATACAGTTTTAAGTCACAGTTATCTCTGGCTGCAGGTTCAAGCCTGGCCAATGGCGACAGTAACATAGAATAATTAACACAGCTTAACACTTGTACCTGGTCATGGTTAACAGAATGAGAACAGTCTACCTCTGTGGATGAAATAAAGGGTTTGTTTTGAAGTTCTGTGAAGGCTCTCAATTACTACATGAGGGCTCTCGAGTTTGACAAGAAGGTTCCTGAGTTCGAAGAGAAGGTTCACGAGTTTGAGAAGGTTTCCGAGTCCGACAAGAAATACCTGAAGAAGGCCAGAGGGCACATCGACGGAAACGTTTGTGTAGATAACAATAAAGATGAGGCTAATAGTCCGAATAATACAAATAATACTCTCATCCATACGAATAACCAATTGTTGTCACATTAAGTCAATAAATCCTTGACATAAATGTCAATGAAACAGTGTCAACCACAGTTTTCCCTTCATTTTTAATTTTATCCAAGTTTGCTCTGAATTTGTGGTGCCCCCAGATGTTGGCACCCTAGGCAATTGCCTAGTTCACCTAAAGGTAAACACTGGCTCTGACAGTAAGCACATTTCCTATGAGAGTAAATGATGAAGGAAACCAAATAAATCATTCAACTTTTAATAAACCTCCTGGCATTTTGACAGAGAAGTAAGCACACTAACAATATGGCAATGTTAATGAACAATACTTGGTTGAATATACCATTTCCTGGTACAGTTGTAAGATAATGGGGGAGGGGAGAGCCAGAAATGTAACCTGATATGTAAATTAGCACGGAAAAGTTTTATAAGGAAAAAAAGAATTATGTGTTAGATTAGAATGGAAAAGTTTAAGGATGAATCATCATAAGGCCATATAACATTGTTTCTATTGGATGAGAAGTGAGACGTGACAAAGTGGAGCGAAGAGGAGTAAGAAGTGAGAATGTGAGATGAGTCTGGCATGATGCGTTGAGAGAGCCAGACATGCCCTCAGCAGTTGTGACTTGGGGGAGAACAAAAATCTCATGAGAAAAAATAAGTCGACTGTGTTATTTAAAAAAACTCTAAATGGCACAAGGCAAGATGTCCCTCAGCCCCAAGTTGGTTTTTCAGACTCCAAACATTCAGGAATTGTCAGCCAACTCAGCATCGGCTCAGCAACCAAGATTTGAGCCTCTCCAACGTAGTACAGAAGAAGAGATAAGTATACAATTAATTTTACTATCAACACGTCATCACTCCCTTACTGAAGTAAAGGGCATAATGTAACACAGTATAACTATAAGGATAATTCACAATGAAGTGGTAAGAAGGATATTTTATTGCATGAGCAAAAAATATAAATAACAAATATGAAAAAATATGACAGAAGATACAAAGTAGAGCTTATACATAGTTGCATAAGAGAAATGTCCTAATATGAAAATAGTATTTTCACAGATAAAATTCTTGAAGCTGCTGGTAAAAGCAGGAAGTAGAAACACTTACATGATGGAGCATGTTCTTGTGCGCCATGCAACACAGAATGCTCAGGGCTCAAAGCCCCCCTGTCCTGTAGACAGGAGACACAACTGGTGCATGTTTTTCTCTTGAAGATAGAAGGTAAAAAGGGACCTTTGACTTTGGTGTGTCCACTTTATACTACTGCTTGCTACACCACCTAACGCCTACTGATAGACATGGAAGGTAATTACCTCTAGGGTCCCCTATTGTCAAATAGGGGAACTATGGCAAGTAAGGAGTGTAATCCCTACAGCAAGAAATGTTTCACTTTTAAATTGTTGGTAAGATGCTGAAAATTCAACAAGAGGATCAAGACAGATGATATCATTGAAATCATCATACTCATAATTTTATTTGTGTTCCCTCCAAGTTTGTTGTTAAAAATATTCCCATTCAGTCTGATCCTTGAATTTTTGCTCAATGTCTGAAAAATATATGTATCTATTCAACCCCTCTGCCATGGGCAGGATGCAACACATGGTCAATTTTTAAGCAGGTTTCTTTCTTTCTTTGCCTACCAAATTACCCCTACAGCTGTACCAAGTTTTCTTGGTATTTTTTACCTGTAGAATGGGATATTTCAAAGTTCACTATCTATTTGCCTCAGAACTCATTCTATTCAAATTAAGTCTAATTATTATCATTATAATCTGAGTCCTTCAGTTCAATTATAATGAACTAATCATCAGTTTTTGTAGTGGTGGAGAGATCCGATGTGACCAGTCTAAAGTAGGCAAAGAGTTAATAGCATATCAAACTTCATGGGTTATTTAATGTCAAAGCCATCCTTCTAGAAGAACAGCAGCAGTACTAGTTAACCCATAGCTGAGGGGATGAGGGCATTCATACTTTTCCCAAGGGTATTTGTCTGAAAGTAAACATTAATGGAGTTCAAATTTGCTTAAAGTCCAGCATGTTAACCACTACACCACAGGTAGGATACGACACAAGGTTAATCTTTATGTGGGTTTCTTTCTTTGTTTAATAGAATATCAACCTTCATGGGTTATTTAATGCCAAAGACAATGGTCTTGCTTGTTGGTCTTATTCTTCCATTCACTGACCAATCAATGTTGATAAATACTCACATTCTTCGCCTTTGAAAGCCTGCTTCCACCAAGATACCTCAGATACTAAATGGTTCTTAATCTACTTAAAACCCCAAGTGAAGACACACCAAAACATGAATTTTATTTACAAAAAGAAAAATTTGAATGAACAATGAGGGCATGGAAGGGGTAAAGGGTAACAAAAAAATCCCCAAACAAAGAGCATTCAACTAAACAAAATGTAACCTGAATAGCTTAAATATATCTATTTAAAGCTTCTTAGAGTGCACAATCTTGAGTTCAAATTAGAGTTAATCCTAACAGCATGTTAACCTGACTAGGGTTATTTTATGCCTAGTACACTCTGGTTAGCTCAGTTGCTAGAGCATTCAGCTGGGAACCACAAGGTTCCTGGTTTGATACCGGCCCTCACCAACTCAGCGTATGAGTAGCACAGGGATTTGTGCAGTAAAGTGAGGAGCTGATAGTAGGTGTGGCACTCCACCTCAGATGCCAAAAAACAATTTCCTTAGTCTAGCGCTAGTGAAAAGAGGATAGACTCCCTCACTGTTCAGGTGATACTGACTTTAGGCCACCCGAAGGCTCTTACACTCCTTTTGGAGGATCTATTTGTCTTTATATGTATGTGTGTGTGTATATATATATATATATATATGTGGAGAAATGTAGACAAACACGGTATGTTATAGAAAATGGATGTTTATTGTAGGTAGTGATGTCAACGTTGTAATGTTTCGGTCTGTTAGACCTTCTTCAGGACTTTAGGATAGAGTTCTTGCTTCAATGGTGAACATTTTCATTCTAGTAAATTAGGAGGTCGTGAATAAGGGGAGGGGTGGTAGGTTGTTGGTGTTAGAAGAGTCGGGAGTGTATCAAAATGGATTCTGGGAGTAGTGCCATAGGTGTTTGGAGATGTGGTGATAACCAACCCTTATGCCACCCACCATACATACATACATGAATCACCACATCTCCAAACACCTAACACCTGTGGCACTACTCCCAGAATCCATTTTGATACACTCCCTACTCTTCTGACACCAACAACCGACCACCCTCTCCTTTTTCACGACCTCCTAATTCACTAGAATGAAAATGTTCACCATTGAAGCAAGAACTCTATCCTAAAGTCCTGAAGAAGGTCTAACAGACCGAAACATTACAACGTCGACATCACTACCTACAATAAACATCCATTTTCTACAACATCCCATGTTTGTCTATATTTCTCCACATACTGTCGGATTAATTTCCTCTTATTTCTCCCATATATATATATATATATATATTATATATATATATATATATACTGGGGTTGGACAAAATAATTGGAACACCTGTTAACTTCAATTAATTCAACACTTGGCAATCTCTTTCAGTGAGCTTCGAAGTTCTGCTGGAATTAATCTTACTGGTGAAGATTTTGCCTTGCTTCTCAAATTTTGTCATGGTCCTTCATATGGTAGCTCTTGAAAATCCAAAGAGTTCAGCTGTTCGGGTGACCTAAGCTCCTGCAATTTGAACTCCAACAATTCGCACATTTGCGAACTCTGTGAGGTCATGCATCTTACCTTACTTTATATTGCAGTAGGATCTGAAAAAAGAAATAATAATTAAATAAGATAAATAAACCAATCTTCAATAAAAAATAAACAATCAATATGAAATTGGGATGGATATTTGTAATATAAGTAAAATTTATTTATTAAAAGAAAAAAACACACAAGTTAGGTTCCAAAGAAAATGTTTGATTTTATTTTTCTCACTTATATCAAATGTAAAATAATCTTTACTATGTATTATTTGGATTATTCAGACTATTTTTGGAACTTATAAAATTAATGTTCTATTTTACCTAGAATTTTTACCTTTATACTTATGAATGATTTTTTACCTTGACTCATATTGTTTTTTATTTTGTTTTTGTTTTTTTCATAAGTTCCAAAAATTCACTCTGAATTGTCCAATTGGCACAACAGATATAGGCATTGAGTTAATACAGTTTTAAGTCACAGTTATCTCTGGCTGCAGGTTCAAGCCTGGCCAATGGCGACAGTAACATAGAATAATTAACACAGCTTAACACTTGTACCTGGTCATGGTTAACAGAATGAGAACAGTCTACCTCTGTGGATAGAATAAAGGGTTTGTTTTGAAGTTCTGTGAAGGCTCTCAATTACTACATGAGGGCTCTCGAGTTTGACAAGAAGGTTCCTGAGTTCGAAGAGAAGGTTCACGAGTTTGAGAAGGTTTCCGAGTCCGACAAGAAATACCTGAAGAAGGCCAGAGGGCACATCGACGGAAACGTTGTGTAGATAACAATAAAGATGAGGCTAATAGTCCGAATAATACAAATAATACTAAATATCAAGCCTCATCTAAAAAATTCAGAGAAATAATCTTTACTACATTTTCTGTTTGTATTATATAACAAAGTGATATAATTCTTTCCAGCTAGTAGCAAATCATCATAATCTTTCAATAATAGAAATTAATTTCATATTTATTAGTTTTTATAAAAAGAAGTCTGGGTGCCCCAGGGCATTTGCCCCCTTATAAATCTAGCCCTGTCACAATATTTTAGTCTTCCCATTTATCAGTATTCTTAAAATACTTTCTTTTTTTTAACAATGCAGGGTGCTTGACATTTTTTTTTTTTTTTTAAGGGGAGGTTGCTTCAGGTTTCTGAGGGGAGGTTGCTTGTTCTTTTGCATTCACTTGATACTGGCAGTTGCTGTATGGCCTCTACCACACTTGTATGAGTGTAGAGTCCTTGAAATGTGGAAGTCTCAAAGCAGAAAGGTAGACAAGACGAAGAGGTTATCACTTGCTCCCATCACAGGAAGGAAATGACAAACACATTGTTATAAGAAACCTACTCACATTTATTTTGGATGTTACAAGTTCTTTTTGGAACAAAGTCTCATAAACAGGAAGACGTAAGTTGTTTTTTGTTCAGTTGATGGAGAAAAGATTCATTCTTTTATAAATCATCATCCACCCAGAATGGAGAGAGGGAGTGCAGCCTATGGTCATATTTATGATAAGTAATTATAAAATTAGTTTTATCCTCAGTCAGTAGAGCATCTGCCTTGGAACCACAAAGTTCTGGGTTTGATACAGGGCCTCGCATGAGGAGCACAGCTTGAATCTGTGTGGTAAAGTGGTCAGATGAAGGTAGGTGTGGCACTCTACCTTAGATGCAAAACAATCTCCCTGGTTTAGTGCTAGTGAAAAATGGATAGACTGCCTCACTTAGCTAATACTGACAATGGGCCACCCCATCTACTTAAGTGCCCCTTTCCTCCTAAGGTTTAAATCTGGCTCTGACTAAGGGTGTGTTGGGAATTTGCCTTTAGGTAACAAGAGTATGATGAAGGGAAAAGCTTCAGGAGAATCACATAGATTCCTGATGATCAAGACTGGCTTTTTATGCCAATTCCAGAAATATTATCTTTATTTGTTATATTGAAGAGGTTGATGGGTTTGGGAGTTAGGCTTGGTTTAGTTTGGTTTGGTTTGGTTTACAGCATATCAACCTCGGTGGGTCATTTAATGTCGACAAAGTTTTGAAATAAATTCATTCTTAATGGACACTCAATTTTTTTATAAACACATTTTTCTATTTGACCCATAGATGGGACCCGGACAGGTACTACCACTCCGGGTCAGAGTGGACCTGGGAGCAATGGTGACAAGGGGTGTTCCACATTCCCCAAACCTCCAGAACTGGAACCTCACCATCAGATAGAGTTTAACGTCATTTCCAGGACATAATGACCCTCAGCCACCATCTTCTAGCACCCATATGATAAAAAGGGTTGGGGCTTGCTATAAGGGCAATAGGGTTGGGGCAATCATATAGGTGCTAGGGCTTGACGTGACCAGCCGATTGATTGGAGGAGGCCTAAGTAGAGTGTTGCATGTCATGGACTGCTCAGCCACCTGGGTTCCATCCTAAAGCATCATGGGTCACCACCCACGGCCAACTGGTGGCCCCATTAGGGGAGTCTTACCCTCTGCAGAGGTGCAGTTGGTGTATTCTAATGCCCCACTGACAGGGCGGGGTAGTTAGGCCTTGTGGAGATAAGTCACCTTGGTTAAATTGAACTTAACGGACCTAAATTCCACCATCGTAGAAAAAAATACCAAAAATCAGGGAATTCACCAAATTTAATGAAATTTTCAGTGTTGATATATTAATGAATAAAAGATATAATGCACCAGTTATTTTATTTAAAAACTTTTACATTTTTTCAGGTCAGTTAACTTTGAACCATGTGTGTTTGAGAATCTGTGTTACGCCTCAAAGATACGTGGTTCAAAGTTAACTGACCTGAAAAAATGTAAAAGTTGTTAAATAAAATAACTGGTGCATTATATCTTTTATTCATTAATATATCAACACTGAAATTTCATTAAATTTGGTGAATTCCCTGATTTTTGGTATTTTTTTTCTTTTGGCGAGGTGACATACAATGGTGGAATTTAGGTCCATTAAGTTTGATTTAACCATCACCTCTATGTAAGTACTTACATATAAGTAAGAAATAAATGTTGTAAGCAATTTAGAACATCACCTCATATTTCCAACCATAACAGCCCAGCTTCCTGATATTGACATCTGGACTGTTAATCTTAAAAAAGTTTTCGTTATTGAGTTAACAGTCTCTTTTGAGGAAAATCTTGACTGGCACATCAGCGTAAGTTGAAAAAATTTGAAGATCTACAAGAACAATGTGTCAGAAATGGTTGGATAATGAATGTATTTCTTATAGAAGTCAGATACCGAGGATTCATTACCAACTCAACCTCTTGACTAAACTTGGACTTTATCCATCAGACAAGAGGAAATACATAAAAAATATCCAAGATAAGGTTCTAATGGCATCAGCATGGATATGGCAATCCTACAGTGTGACAAAAAAAACCAACAAAGTCTGGTAGTATTGTGAGATACTGCTGGGGCGCTCTGGGTTAGTAGTAATGATGCTTCAGACCCGAAATCATGCCTGAACCCAGAATCATCATCTGATGAAGGCTTTGTTGGATGCAATACTTCTATTTAAACAGCAGTTGTTGTATGAATTTATTAAGAAAAGACAGGTATTAACAATAATAAATAAATATATAAAGCTATAAACATACAATTTAAAAAAAAAGGTTTCTGAAGAGATAGATAAGCAATGTTTCTGTGTAAACTCTCTTAGATACCAAAAGTCATTCAAAGATATTCCTTTTGTATGTGTGTGCATGTATGTTTAAGTGTTTCAAGGGAAGTGGAAAGTAATATACAGTGGTATTTAAGAATCTGTTAATGTGTAAGACCCTGGGGATGGAGTGGTATGAGGTGAGAGGTTGGTAGGGTGTTAGAGTGGTAGAAGGTGTGAAGTTGGTAGTGTGATGGCATGGTATAAGATGAGAGGTCAGTAGCATTGCTGAATGAGACTAACTCGTCCTGTAATCTGGTGTCCTCTGCCTATAATTGAAAAGGGTATCTTATTTTATAGTCACTGCTGAATCAAAGTGGATCAGCCAAAATGACTTTTGTATTCAAGCACAAACACTTTTGATTGGTTTTGAAAAATACTATTTTGTATCCATTTATTTTACCAGAAGGCTGTGTGGAGCCTCCCTGTGTACAGACCATTTTACAACACAATTTTCTTGAATGTTGCAAAGTGAACATTCGGTTCCCTGTATTGTCTATTTAGTACTGCTACAACCTACCCCCAATATGGTTGGCATTGTAGCGATTGTCTTTCCTTGCTGGGATGGACTTGAGTGGAAAAGTGTTATCTTCACTTGCCGCAAGGACTTGCCACTAGATGGCATTACTACCTGGCTATTTAAACTCAGACCGGGAATCTCTCTCTCTCTCTCTCTCTCTCTCTCTCTCTCTCTCTCTCTCTCTCTCTCTTTATCTGGTATCCACAAAGATGCACTAGACAAGTTGTGTCTCTGTCCATTAAAGCTTGAGGGGTCTTGCCCCCCAACTATACAGTAAATGACTCTTCTATTCTCTATTTAATATCCTCAAGATTAACTCTACAAGAACTCTTTCCTTCCTTCCTCAGGACATTTGTCCTAACTGTCTTGTATCTGTATTTTATGTTAAATGTGCTCAGACAATAAAGTCTGCATTTTTTATGTACCTCTTTGTTGGATTTTGCTACAAAAAAAAAAATTCACCTATGTTTGAAGGTTTCTCTGAAGCCTCCTAATGTATTATAAGAAGTGGTTTTAGCCACTAAAGCTAAAACCACATTTAATTCTTATAGCATCAAAAAATTCATTTTACAGGCTAAAATTGTTTACATTAACAGTTTCACATAACTACACAAACTTTATAACAGTTTCTTCACAAAAATATTTCAATCTGAAGAACATTTCAATTGATTCAAATTAATCTCTTTTATAAAAAGAATTTAAAATTGTGAATATCTATTTACCCACACAAAATTTGTCTAAATCCTTTTAATTGCTATTAGATAAAAGCTGTTATAAATCTTTGTATACTTTGTCTTCTCACAACAATAAAAATAGTTTAGTTTTAATACGTCTTTACCTTTTGAACTTTTACTACTAAATAATACTTGATAATCCAAACCACCCACAGTTTTGTTTGTTTCATTTTCTTAGATACAAAACCGCCCTGAAGATCTATAGAACATAACACAACCGGATTACTCAAATACAGAATATATGTATATATATATATATATATATATATATATATATATATATATATATAATATACTAATCTTATTAGTAAACCCTTGCGATAAGAAAAAAAACTGGCAAATAGTTTGTTAGTAAAAATATACTACTAAACTTCACCTGGGGAAAAAAAATGAAAAAAAGAAAAGACCAAGAGGGTTGCACCATCTGAAAATAATCGATTAACACTATAACACTTGGCCAAAAGAAAAAAATTTATATATAAAAATATATATATATAAACCGCTAGGATTGTCTAAAGCTAAAATGTAAAAAGTGCTCGCTACCTAAGTAGAGCAAATAATAAAGTTAAACCTAATGAGTCAGATATACCTACTAATAGTTTCGTTTAGTAGCTCATCAGGGCAAGAATTTCAGATTCTTGCTCTGATGAGCTATAATGCAAAACTAACCTTAGGTTTAACTTTATATATATATATATATATATATATATATATATATATTATTTTTATCTTTGCCTATTTGAGTGTTATGTGAACTCAGATAAAATGGAGTTCATGTGTTTTAAACATACTGGGTAGCAAGACTCTGAAATTAGTAAATCAGTTCACATACCTAGGTAGTAATATCCCATCTACAGAAAACAATGTGAATATACACATAGGTAAGGCATGGACTGCTATAGATAGATTATTGGTCTTATGGAAATCTGATCTCTCTGATAAGATAAAGTGAGAATTCTTCCAAGATGCTGCCGTATCAGTTTTATTGTATGGGTGCATGACTTGGACTCTAACAAAACGCTTTGAGAAAAAGATATTTTGGAACTACACAACAATGCTGTGTGCTGTTCTGAACTTATCCTGGAAGCAGCACCCCCCCAAAAAAAAGCAGCTATATGGCTACTTACCTCCTATCATACAAACCATCCAAGTAAGATGAACAAATGCTGGATACTGCTGGTGAAGTAAGGGCAAACTCATAAATGATGTTCCCTTGTGGACACCTATACATGAACACACCAGAGTGGGCCGACCAGCAAAGACTTACATTGGTTATATATATATATATATATATATATATATATATATATGGTTTGAAAATCACATAGCAATAAAATGTCAGTAACCAAGCACTGTTGACTATGTTCATACAACTCTGTGTGTATATATATATACTAGACAAAACGTGACCCGTTGGGTTACCCGTTGCGCTCTAGGTAGATAATTGGGGATTAGGAAAAAGTAAGTTTGCAAAGCGAATTAAATTTTTAAAAAAACATTAAAATCATTTTGTAAGATTTTGACCTAATTTAAGCTACAGGCTGTCTAGCTGCTGAAACTTAACATACAAATATGTTTTGAACTTCTCCAATCACTCTCTTTACGCTCACAGAAAAACTAACATATATAACAAGGAAGTAATCAAGATATACATAGAGAGTGGGAAAGTGACAGGCAGAAGGTGAAGTAAGAGACGGGTCTGTTTTTGACTTAATTGCAAATTACGACTTATTAGAACTAATTAAAATGGAATTTTTTTCAAACATAAAAAGCCTATATGTATGTATGTATGTATCAAGATTTGAAAATGCAAAATATACTGGAATTGATAGGTTGCATACATTTTATTACAATTCATGAGAGGTCATGAATTGTGAACAGACCTGTAGCTAGGAATATTTGAATTAGAGTCTGTTGATTTAGAATCAAGGGAGTCTATGGAAAATTACCAGTGATGATTATAACCTTTTGATCCCTTGAAAATGCGCCATGACAGACACATGAGAATAGTTTAGAGTTAGATTCGATCCAGCTTAGAGCAAAGGAATAGCAGAGGAATAATCAAATATGGGCTAGAAGAAAATAAAGCTTGATCAAGCAAACCGAAGTCTTATTATGTTTATTAAATGAAGAAACAAGCAATGTTAAGCCCAGCAGAGGCATTAGCAAAAAAGAAATCAACCCCCGGCAGATATAAAGGCCCAAAGAAAATGGTGTCCAACGAGATAGAGTCAACAAGTAGCCTAGATGAAGAAATAGAATTAGCAGAAGCAGTAAGCAGAATATGAATCAAGTAAGATCATCTCCTCTCTAATCTAAATCTCTGTCTCTCTCTCTATTATATACCCGACTATGGCAGAAGAGTATATATATATGGTATACAACAATTTAACATGGGTCTCAAGGCCTTATAGGTTTTGTGGCCTGCAACATTAGGCTTTTCTTTTTCCTATATAGTTCAGCACTAAAAAGAAGAAAATATATTTATTGAATTTAAAAAGCATGTTTACATTATCAAATATATTTATTCATATATAATGAAAATATGCAAACACATCAAAATACAGCGTTTATATTTAAATAACATTTTTTTGTACTATTTTGGTACATGATCTACAAGTCAAATTTTATTCTAATATGCAATCTAAATATCTGATTTGTTTATCATGGCTTGAATAAAACATTATTATATTTTTATACTTTTATTTGAAAAAATTAAAAAATTTTCAATATCATAATACCAAAATTAAAATTTTACAAATTTGACCTTTTTGATCTCGATTAAGAAAGGACATGTTTTTCATTTACACCGTCAATATCCGGTTGTTTTAACAGACGATTTTAAGATATTTAAAAAAATTATAAAACTAACCCCTAGCCCTAACCCCTAACCCTAACCCCTAACAAACACCCGGATATTGACAGTGTAAATGAAAAACATGTCCTTTCTTAATCAAGATCAAAAAGGGATGCCTAAAGGTAATATGGTCCTTTGAAAATAAACTTATAGGCAAATGAATAAATACAGAAATAAAACAACACACAAACACACACACACACTATTTTCAGCTTTACCTATTTGAGCATTATGTGAACTCAGATAAAACAGAGATCATGTGTTTTAACCAAATACATCAACCGAAAAAAATTTTTAAAAAGAGAGATAATAAAAATTTATATCATAATTAAAATAAATCAAGATTAAGCAAATTAGGGTTAGGGTTAGGGTTAGGTAAATTGCATACCAAATAATTTTCATGAAAATTAGGTCACATACCAAAGTAGCACCCATTTCTTTTAGCAATTTCAAATTATATTTTCACATGAAACAACATTTAGGTTAATACACACAAAAGTAGACAATAATTAATATTTTGGACTATTAAACTTGACATGACATGAGATTTTGGTATTATGATATTGAAAACATTTTATCTCCACCTAAAAAAGGTTCCTTTTATAATGCATGTGTAAATGTAGGTATTTACCCAACCTGTTCAGCACAGGTAAGATGTGACACAAGGTCGCAAATTTGAGGCATCAAGCTAGGATTGAACTTGCTATTCAGTAGTTATGAATCTACTAGTCTGCTAGCAAATACACCATGATAAGATGCCCTCATATGTAAATGTAAAAATAAACACAAGGGATCCAATAAACTTTTAGATCTGACTAAAATTTTGAGTTTCTTCTTTACTTTTATTTTATCTTGTACAAGATTGCCATTATACCTACATTATTGAAATTTTGCTTAAAAATTGTGTTGTAACTTTTGGGGATTAAAATAAAATTAAAAAAACAATATTTTATAATGTATTTTATCTAGGATCAAAATATTGTTTCTTGGCACTTCTGTTTATGATCAGAATGTAGTATTCATACCTATGGAAATCCCATTGTTATTTTAAAAACTATAGAATATGTAGTTGAAAACAATTATTATTTCAAAGATTATAAGACTTAATTCTCCCTAAAAAATAAACACAAAATAAGAAAAGCTAAATATATCGATGAATATTTTGATTTTAATTTAATTTATTTATTTCTGTAATTTATAGGAATTAAATTCCTTACTTTACACAATAACCTCCTGTGTTTCTCCCATTAGTGATTTGGTGGCATTCCAAGCAGTCTAATAAAAAACAGAAGTGCCAAAATCAAATCCTTTTTGACCATTTAGCCGTGACAAGGTAACACGCATATTTGCATCTCCTGTCTACATGAAAAGGAGGCTTCTTACCCCCATAACCTTGTGTAATAATACAGTACACGAGAACACGTGCTCAGCATGTAAGTCTTTATACTTTACTCCTTTAAACAACAACTTCAAGACTTTACTTATGCAAAAACTATTTGCCTATAAGACAATTCTTCTATATAAATATGTATAATCTATTCTTTGTATCTTCTGTTATGTTTTGTATTTCTATTCTATTAAGTTTTCTCAGTGAATAAATATCAATCTTGTTAATTCGTTGGGAATTGTTTTGCATATATAATATGAAGGTAGGATGGATGGGTTTAGGATCCGATGATATGATGTAGATAGAAGGAAAGTGGTCAAGAAATGAACAACTCAAAACAAGTCACAGGATGAAATAATTTCGTCCGAATTCACGCGGACGTCTTCAGTCAGAGTACTACTCTGACTGAAGACGTCCACGTGAATTTGGACAAATTATTTCATCCTGTGACTTGTTTTGAGTTGTTCATTTCTTGACCACTTTCCTTCTATCTACATCATATATAATATATATATATATGTTCACACGAGGGTATATCTTACTACAAACAATTACAACTAAAAAGTGTTGGCAACGAGCTATAGTTTCCAAACCAACAACTATGAAGACAACCTACACACATCAAAATCATAGCACCCCATAGTAGAATGAACATCATACTCACCTTCACAGGAAGGTGGTGACTAGCATCCAGTCACCAGACAAAATAGA
Source organism: Doryteuthis pealeii (assembly GCA_023376005.1). Taxonomy (NCBI): domain Eukaryota; kingdom Metazoa; phylum Mollusca; class Cephalopoda; order Myopsida; family Loliginidae; genus Doryteuthis; species Doryteuthis pealeii. Next base: position 120,772,116 of record CM042139.1, read on the forward strand.
TAGAGAGAAACCGAATACACTCTGTAGCAACTGACAGGACATGGTCAAGTGTTCAGTATATATGGATAAAAATGTACACACTAAAACCACCACTCAATCAAAATCCTGGAAATAGACTTGACCATGCCACATAGTAGAATAGCCCAAGCTGCTATTTAAACCACTTACCAAGTCTAGATTCTCAGAAGCAGATTCAACTTGCAAGACAGTTAAATACTGATCAGTCTGCACAAATCTATACACCTATCTGCAAAAACAATATTTAATTGGATTTTCATAGGTACAAATACTACATTTAATACTACTGAGAACTGTGAAGGAGTGGAACTTTGATGTACATGCCATTAAAATTAATCAATCAATTAATCAATCAATCTTTTTGCTACTGGCTTTTTTGTTAAGTATTTTCCCAGTATACATAAACACATACACACACCACACCACACCACACCACACACTCACACACACTCACACACACTCAAATGAAAATAGATAAATACATACTATAAGATTGTCTACAGATAGGTATATATATGTATATATATTGACTTTCTGCTGTCAAGATTGGCAATTTTCATAACAACATTCTACTATTACAACTGCTGCTAAAGCATTAAGATAGGAAACTGGTTTGCCCAAGTGCTCCTCCAACCACCCTCTTCTTCACAAATGATTCATGGACATGCCACATACAAGGCATTTTTTTTCCAATTTGTCAATTAGGAGGTGTTTATGGTGCAATGGTTAACATTGTGAGAAATGGACATGGTAAGCCAAGTTCAAATCCTGGACGGGGCTGTTTGCATTTCTGTTAGTGCTAATACCCTTGGGAAAGGCATGAATTATTCTCCCTCCAGTTATGGATAAATAGTAGGGCAGACTGGGCTCTTTAACTTTGGTATGGCAACCAGTCTAGGAGAATGAAAACTCTGAATTCAAACCTGTTGAACCTGGCTTAAGAAATTGACTTAGTGTCACATCCTATGGAAGGGTTAGTAGAAATATGTCACTTCCCTTTTTAGTAGGAGCTACAACATTCTTAGTTTTACTTCTGCTGTTTACCTGGAACTGCATGTTTAGCATATTATATAAACCCTAGTTTTTATGTATAAAAAATTAACTTAAATAACAGAATATAAATTATCTGAAAATATTCCAATTCAAACCTGTTAGACTCCACTTAAAAAAAACTGACCTTGGGTCACATCCTGCTCATGAAGTGGGGCTGGGTAAATACATATATTTGTCAATGAAACAATGATGGGAGAAGTGGATTCATACCTTTTCCAATGGTATTAGCATTAAGTGAACTTAAGCGACCTCAACCAAACTGATTAGGGAGTCTCAAATTAATTTCACACTCCCCCAGAACTCCTGAACTGGATTGATTGATTTTAATTGCATGTCAAATTGTCTGGGGTTATTTTATGTCTACAGGTTAGTAAATTGCATTCATTGTACATCTATATCAACATTTTTTTGTGTAGTTGTTTCTTAAGAGTTTTTTTGCACAGTTATATGATATCAAATATTCCTAATACAAGTAATTGTTAAACATCTGCAGAGAGACAAAAATAATTATCTTCCCTTGGATTGTGGGCGTGGCTTCCCTCATTTTATGTCCATTGGTCACATGATAATTCAGCCCCTTAAAACTTTCTCTTTTGTCCCCAGTCTTCAAACAGATAACACCTATCTGTTTTCAGTCCTGGCTCGTGGAGTAAAAAGGATAAGTTTTAGTTCTGTTTGTAGAACAGAATGGAGACATTTTTTGTGTATGTATTAACCAACCCCTCCACATGATCAGAGCTTATGGTCTAGTTACATTGAAAATACTGGTTTCCTCTAGATCACCGAAGTTAAGCAGCGATGAGCCTATTCAATACTTAAATGGGTGACCATTTAAGCAACAACAGGTACTGTAAGAAACCGACTGTTGAAATGACTTGATTCAACATTAAATGACTTGAAAAGGGTTGATATGCCGTTAAACAAACCAACAAACCAACTAACCAACCAACCAACCACACGATCAGGATGTGACACAGTCTATTTTTAAGTGGTGTTTACAGGTTTGAATTCAGTGTTTTCCTTCTCCTAGACTGGTTGCCTAATCAAGGTCAAAGAGCCCAGTGTGCTCAACTATTTACCCATAGCTAGAGGGAGAATAATTGGATTCATACCTCTCCCAAGGGTATTAGTGCAATGTGAAATGCAAACAGCTTTGTCCAGAATTTGTACTTGGGTTGCTGAGTCCATTTCCCACAACAGTAACCATTACACCATAAATATATCTACTAACTCCTCTGCATGAGTAGGATGTGACACAAGCAGAGTTTAACAGGTTTGAATTCAGAGTTTTCATTCTATTAGACTGGTTGCCATACCAAGGTTAAAGAGTCCAGTCTGTCCTACTATTTACCCATGCCTGGTGGGAGAATAGCTGGATTTATACCTTTCCCCAGGGTAGTATTGCTATGTGAAATGCTACCAGCCTCGTCCAGGATCTGAACTTGTGTCCATTTTCTATGACGATAACCATTACATTTTTTTTTTTTAGCTGTCTCTTAAGAGTTTTTTGCACACAGTTATCAAAATAATTTTTAAACATCTATTTGACTCAGAGATGGGGCCATAACTGATACAACCTCTCCAGGTCAAAGTGGACTTGGGAGTAATGGTAATGAAGGGGTACTCCACACTCCCCAGATCTTCAGACCTAGAGCATCACCATCAGATGCAGTTTACTGTTATACCCAGAACATCCCTTGGAGTGTGGTGGGGAGGGGTCTTACTTCTCCACAAAGGATACAGTCAGCATATTCTAAGCAGTCTAGAACTGGAGTCTCATAACGTTTGTGCAGTTTAGTGTCATAACCAGAACATGCTTTTTTGGGGGGGTTGGCTGGTTGGTTAGTTGCTTGGTTGGGTTTTATGGCATGTCAACCCTCGTTGAGTTATTTTCTACCAAAGACGTTTTTGTTTTATTCATTCTTGTTGGGTATTCCTTTTTTTTTAAACTCAATTTTTTTAAACACATTTTTATAAACTCATTTTTTATCTATTTAACCCATAGAAGGGACCCTAATAGGAACCACCACTCTGGATCAGAGTGGACTTGGGAGTAATGGTGATGAAGGGGTACTCCACATTCAACAGAGCTCCAGAATTAGAACTTCAACACTAGATGAAGTTTAACATCATACCCAGTACACTAAGACCATCAGTCTTCTTGCACATGTATGATAAAAAGGGTTGGGGCTTGCCATAAGGGCAAGAGGGCTGGGGCAATCATAAAGGTGCTAGAGCTTGATGTGACCAGATGATTGATCAAAAGATGCCTCTCCAACTGCCTATCTAACCTAAGTAAAGGCCAAAGTGGAGTGTTGTTTGTCATGAACTGCTTAGACACCAGGATTCCGTCCTTAAGCATCATGGGTCGCCACCCATGGTCAATAGGTGGCTCCATTGAGGGGATTTTACCTTTCTGCAGAGGTGCAGTCAGTGTATTCCACAGACCCATCCAACAGGGCTATTTTTTGGTGGGTAGGGTGTGGTGTAGAGTCTTACCCTGATGCAGAAGATACAGTTGGTGCATTCTTTGCTCTGTCGATTTTTCTAGCTTTCCTGTACTCCTTTTTCTAATATTACTTTATTATTTTATCTTTTCAACTGCAACGTTATATCTTTTGGTTGTGTGAAATGTGCAACACAAAACTATCAAAAATGGAAAATTAATAAATATGAAGCTCACTCAATCATTTATTATAGGAATGTAAATTTTTGTACTCGTTGTTAATGTTATTAAATATTTTGGTAGTTTTTCTGAGATAACAGCACACACCACCCAGCTAGTTGCATCATGATATGGCACTGGGCAGATGGTAAGATAATAGAGAAGGGTTGAAGAGTGTGTGACATTCCAGACACCATACATCCTGTGTTTGGTTTATGGTTAGAAGTTGTATTTATAAATTTGATTAAAGGAATTTATTTATAAAAAGGGAGTTTTGTTAGAAAAAAATTGTAGGAATAAATTTAAAATTTGAATAAAGGAATTCATTTACAAAAGGGAGTTTTGTAAGAAAAAAAATGTTGAAATAAATTCCTTTAATCAAATTTAGAAATTATTTACAAAAAGGCAGTTTTGTAAAAAAAAAAAAAAATTGTAAAAATGATTTTTAAAATTTGGGTAAAGGAATTTATTTACAAAAAGGGAGTTTTGTAAGAAAAAATTGTTAAATAATTTTTAATTCAATAAACATCTTCCCACTTAAAAAAATAAAAAAATAAAACAGTATAAAATATCCTTTGAATGCTAAAAATCTTACTTCTTGATAAAGATGAATCCTCAGAAAAATTTATGAGTATTACTGTTACTAGAATAGTAAATTCAGAATTGGGCAGTAATAATGCCCATATTCCACTGTTAAATACTAATTGCTTCATTAAGAGTAATTTGACCCTTTCAGGTATGGACTACCAGAATAAATATCTTCAATTAGATAAAATGTGTCTAAATTTATTCTTTCTTATTTCTTTTATGATTTTTATACAAATACTTATATTAGGTTTGGTTTTGGTTTTGGTTTCTTTGTTTAATGGCATATCAATCTTCATGGGTTATCTACTGCCAAAGCCATATTTATAGAAGAACAGTAGTTGTCCTATTTAACTCTTTACCAACCAAATTTCCTCCACCACTGTACCAAATTTTCATGGTATTTTTTATCTGTATGATGGGCTATTTCAAAGTTCACTATCTATTCACCTCAGAACTCATTCTATTCAAATAAAGTTGAATTATTATTTTAATCTGAGTCCTGCTCAATTATGATGAACTAACCATCAATTTTTGTATTTTGGTGGGATAGTGGTTGTGAGCAGCTTAAAGTAGGCAAAGAGTTAACCAATAGTTAGGAGGATGAGGGGATCCATACCTTTCTCAAGAGCATTAGTCTGGAAGTGAACATAATAGCACGACTGGAGTTTGAACTCACTTACTATGATGTTGCAGTCCAGTATGTTAGCCACTACACCACAGAGAATCCTCCCTTATATTAGTGTTAATATCTTTTTTTGTACGCCTTTTAATCTTTACTGTCCTAACACTCCTTCAAATATACTGTATGTAACGAACCTCATCTTAACCTTTGTTATCAATAAATCTCTCGTTTGTAACTTCCATCTGTTATGCTTCTAGCCAGTTTCCTTTTTTCTCATTGAAGTCACCTGCTAGCATGGGTTTCTGTTGGTGGGGTGGTGGTGTCAAAAAGGACACACACACACACACACAAATATATATATATATTTACCAACCCCTCCGCACAAGCAGGATGTGACACAATGTCAATTTATCAAGTGGAGTTCAACAGGTTTGAATTCAGAGTTTTCCTTCTCCTAGACCGGTTGCCTAACCAAGGTTAAAGAGCCCAGTCTGCCCTACTATTTATCCATAGCTGGAGGGAGAGTAGGATTCATAACTTTCCAAAGGGTATTAGCACTAAGTGAAATGCAATTACCATATATATATATATATATATATATATATATATATGATTAAAAATGAATGGTTTAAAATAGATCAACTTAAGTTTCTCACTGAACGTGAATTTTCAGGGTATTTTTTGTCCTCTATCATTCTACAATATATAGGTGGATTGTACCCATTTTCGATGTAGTGTGTGCATTACATACCCGTTTTTACAAACTCTGCCTAGTGACTTCAGGTATTATGTAGAGGATAAAGACGGATGTATAATTCACCAACTATATCGAAAATTGTATATATTGTAGAACGATAGAGGACGAAAAATACCTTGAAGATTCGTGTTCAGTGAGAAACTCGAGTAAGTCTATTTTAAACCATTTGTTTTTAATTGTCTATTTAGCTCTTTTAATTGAGCACTTTTACACGTTTATAGTGCAAAAATCCTGAAGTATTTAAGGTTTTATCTTTATTTACTTTGTGGATTTTAATCGTCACTACGATATATATATATATATATATATATATATATACTAGCAAATATATGCACCCTCCGGGTGCAAGTATTTAAGTTTTAATGTAATAAGATATTGTATTAAATTAGAAAGGCTAATGAAACTAAATAAGAATGCAGATAAAAAGATTGGTAACAGAGGGGGGTATAATCGAAAAATAGAACAACTGAAACTTACTCTTCCATCACTCCCGTCTTTCATAGTTATTTTTTCTAATTTAAGTATTTAGTGAAAAGAGGAAGTAAAGAATAAAATGACAGTTATTTTTTCTTGTTAATGGATTTCATTTAAGATTCATTGAAGAGATTTTTGCTTATATTCATTAAAATAAAACCAAACAGTTAGAAATCAATAATACTAAGCACATATTTATTAAAATCACATTTTTAATATCAATATGCAAATTAGCCTTCCCGTTCACACAGTAAACCGCTATTTTGTTGTATATATAAATATAATTGCATGGAATCAGTATGTAGATAAGGTCAACAGTATTAATAATGTAAAACAATTTTATTAATAATTGAGGTTTGAATAAAAATGCAATCATGGAGGATGTGATGTCAATAACTATGGTAATTGTGACATGAGTAGTAATATAGTTTCGGTTACAGACAGAAAAACACACAATCTCCATTATAATAATATATATATATATATATATATATATATATATATATATATATTACTGGTAACTCTGTTACATGATAAGCATTCCACCTGTGGAAAAGGTGCTGCACTGACTGACATTTGGAGGGTAAGCAAGTATGACCCACTTGATGATCTGTCACTCTCAGAAGTCTTGATCTAAAAAGATATGTAAATGACCTGTTGAGCTCTAGTAGGGGAAAATGACCCGTTGATCCAGAATCTAGGGGTAAAATGATCTGTTCCTCTTCCCCCTGTGTGGATGCTCATACCTGCTAGTTTGAGTTCAGCTAGAAATGTCACCCCTTGAGAGGACACAACCACCATGATTTCCACTGTGTATCATGAACATACTCTTTTTTCTTACTTTTCAGCCATTAATCTTATTTTACAAAACATGTTGAACTAACATTTAATACTACATTGTTTTTTTTGTTTTTTTTTTTGGGGGGGGTTTACCTCCATATTTTCTGACAACTTCTTGTTCTTATTTTTCAAAGATGCCATATGATTCATTAATTGAGTAAACCCCAAAAACAAATCTGGAGCCGGAGTCCCTAAGGTGGTTTGATACTGAACTCCAGTGTTACCCAGCAACTCCTGCGACACTGCCACTGCCAAATTGCATTGACTTCTTACCTTTCCTTTGGATCACAGCGGCAGTGTGGAGAGGGGGGATTTGCTGTCTGGGCAACAGCTCATCCTCCATACCAAATCACCCAGGCTATGTAGTTTTAAAAAACAAAACGGCATCTTAGGAGCGAAGGACCCCTACATCTGCTCCTTTCAGCTAACAGCCAAAATCTGTCCTAACTTAATTTCTGTTCTCACGCCTTCCCATTGGTGGAAGTCGGAGGTGGGTGGGGTCAAGTAAAGGTAATTATCTGTCAATAATATAACCCCCTCTGATTTTGAATCTTGAATGAATTTCAATTCAAAATCTAACTATACTTACAAACATAATTCGTAGGCTACCCACGAATTATGTAACAATTATGCAATAGTTTTATTCCAACATTATTATTATGAACCCACGCCATGTCATATCACCTAAACTTCTTTAGTTTAATGCTTTGATTGTGTCTAACTGGCAATCATATAAAATAATCACAAGACAAAAGCATCACTCTTTTATTTAGAGATAAATTCTGCAACTATTACTTTCTTTTTTAGTGTTTAAACTCCATGAGAAAATCTTTTCCCATTCTGTTTAAGACCCCTTGTTTTCTTGCAATTTTTACCATATTCACATTATGTTCATTTATTCCCACAGTTATATAATGACTTCTAATTTTCTAGAAAATCTTATGTAAGATTTTAAAAAGAAAATGTTATAATAAAGAAAGAAGAAAGAAAATATCTCTTGGCTGAAAAATTGACTGAAAGAAATACATAGAAATGCAACAATAAGATATGTAAAATGTAAGGAGGGTCTGGTTTAAAAGAAGCAAGTATTCATTGGAGCTCTTTCTATCTCTATATATAAAAAAAAGTTATGTCTGTCAGTCTGTCTGTATGTTTGTTTGTACAATGACCGAGAACACCTCCTTTTATAAAAGAAAATTGGTGGGGATCAGCAACAACCAAAATTGAATAAAATCCACTCCCTATTTTTGTCTGAGAAGGTGGGAATTTTTACACACCATTTTCCAAAAGAAAAGCTAATTAAAAATATATGGTATAAGTCAATGATATATCAAAAAATTAATTTAATAAATAATTAAAAACTAAATATCCTACCAACCTTTCACCTCATACCACACCAATTCCAGTGTCTTACACATCTCTTAAATACTGCTGTACATTACTTTCCACTTCTCTTAAAACACTTATGTATACGTGCACTTACATGCAAAAGGAATATCTTCCAATGACTATTACTATCTAGGTGACTTTATCCAAAAACATTGCCTATCTTTCTCTTCAGAAACTTATAAATAATGTATATTTATAGCTTTATAAAACTTTTGTTATTGTTAATACCTGCCTTTTCTTATTTACTTCTTTTTTTATATGTGTACTAATATAGAGATGACATCTCCACAAGGCTGATCCTCCAAACCCATTAACTTCTTCACCACAACACAAAATTAAATGACTAAAAATAGAATATTACATAAATACATTAGAAATTGGTCCTGCAAGTTAGGTATTAAAATCATAAAAATGATTTCAAATTAGATATTTTACTATCAATTATTGAAGATTACCACCAATCTTTGTAAAAGCTTCTATGATTCTCTACAAACAGTAAGAAAAATAAAACCAAAAAAATCAACAGAATTTAACTGTTAGGGTTTGTCCTCCCGCTGTTAATTCCACTTTACAGAATTCTTCCATGGCTTTTGTGATGAAGATTATGACATTGTCAGATATCTTGTACATTGTTTTGTTATGCATTTTTAATCATATTTTTTAATTTTATTATTATTATTAGTAGTAGTAGTACTAGCTATGGGTAAATAGTAAAGCAGACTGGACTCTTTAACCTTGGTTAGGCAACTGGTCTAGGAGAAGAAAAACTCTGAATTCACACCTAACCTGTTAAACTCCTTGTGTCACATCCTGATCATGCGGAAGGGTTGGTAAATACGTATATAGACTGGGGTTTTTACAGTAGAAAAATCTTTTCATTATTTTTCTTAATTCTTAAGATAATTTCATGAGAATGTTGAAGGAGAGGGTAATAAAATTAAGCAATCATTATCAAATAGGATGGTGCTATGCAAAACCATTATAAACTTACTATCCTATACTTGTTTTGTTAATGTCCATTTGGTGCAACCATACAGTAGTACTGACATGTCTACAGTTTGGAAGAATTCCTGTTACTCCTTGGAGAAAAAGCTAGATGGTAACTAGACAACAATGCTGCATGTTCTTTTGAAAGAATCTTGGAAGCAGCACCCTACACAACAACAGCTGTATGATCACTTACATCCCATCTCATAAACCTTTCAAATAAGATGAGCAAGACATGTTGAGCACTGGTAGAGAAGTAAGGATGAAGTCATAAGTGATGTTGAAAAATTGTAATATATAATACCTAATAATATCCGTTTTGATTGCATAAGGTTCAATTAGCAATAACAAAATGTTGGTATTCAAAAAAATATTGTTAAAAAAGATTTTGCTTAAAAAGAAAGTCAAATTTTAAAAGCATATCAAATTAAATTTGTTTTCTTAATAGCAAATATTCTCTTTCAAAATTATTAATTGCATTTCAACAATTCTCCTATGGACTCCTACACATGGACACACTAGTGTTGGCCGACCAGCAAAAACTTACACCCATCAGCTCTGTGGAGACACTGGATACCATTTAGAGGACTTGTATCGCAGCCAAACTACTACGCTGCTCAAAACTATAGTATCTTTCACCCACTTTCTGATTCTTCCCTGTACCATTCAGCAGTCAGATGACCGAGCCTTCAGTGATGCTTCGTTTCAACAAGAATCATGACCTTGCTAACTGACCGTAAAACTTACAAATATTCATTTTTATGAATATTATAGCATATACCGGTCAGTAACAATGTCAACAAATGCTAACTAACAGTGTTAACAACTCATCTGAAAAGAAATACGACTTGAACCAGCAGCAAGAATTTAACTCTGATTGCCAATACAAAACACCAAAAGCACTATGTTGACAAACAATAATAGCAGATAATGCAGACTATTTTGAGACTCCAGGAGTAATCGGGTGGTTGTGAGTTATGCTCTCCAATCCAGGTGCCTGACCTGGTACACCTCGCAGTACAGCATTCACTATTTCCATACCTTGAACAAACCCGCACAGGTTACCACCGGGCACCAAAGCAAGTCCACCTGCGTGCAAGTAACACATTACTACACACTTGTTGCACAGGTTCCCGTTCGTTCCCGATCTGATCACTGCCTGGCCATGATCCAACCTTGCCTTCAACTCAATCCTTCTCCTGCTGACAACCCGGTTTCCTGCCAATCACAGCTTGGCTTTCTTGCTGACTATGTTCCTGCAGTATCCAGAAACTACTAGCAGATCACACATGCTCTAGCCTGCCGACAATCCAGTCTCCTGCCGACCCTGATCCAGCACTTATTCCAGCTTGCTGACGATCCCGTCTCCTGCTGACTACAATCCAGCTCTTCTCTTGACAAACTGTCCTTTTTAGGACCCTCTACCAACTAATTGTCCTTGTCAGGACAACACACCCTCAAAGTCAATCTCTTACCAGCTACAAAATCCTATTTCGGTTCAGAGATCTTCAACCCTGACAAGATGTCCATTGACCTTGTCCAGCCTCTTCACATTGGTTCGCCCTTCAGCATATTTACAACCTCTGGAAGACCTGTCCATTGACAATGACCAACGTCAGCTTCCCGGCCTGGGATGCTGACAACCAAACCAATAAAGAAATCAACAACTACACTATTATGCAGTAAATAAACATTTCCGTAATTGTTATACCTAAACTTTTGTGTCTGTCCTCCTTTGCCTGGTTTGTGTCAATCAATTCTTTTCTTTTCAAAACGTCCACGGGTCCAGGTCCTTATCAGCTCCATGACAAGTGATGACTGATAGGGACAGATTGTGTGTATGAGAGAGAGAGTGAGAGAGAAAAAGAGATAAAGGAATCAGTATTGTCGGCACACCTTGATGATGATGATGATGATGATGATGATGACTTTTGTTACTTGTTTAAAGTTTATCACCAGCCATTAATACTTGATGCTAAATCCCTTTGTATTTATTGAATTTACATAATTATTTGACCACTTAAGCAATAGCAGGTACTGTAAACAGCCTGAGTCCTCTGTTGATCCAAATGACGATTCAGCAATAAGTGACTTGAAAGAGGGTTGATATGCCCTAAAACAAAACAAAACATAATCATTTGCACCTACTAAATCTATTAATAATGGAGATTGTCTGTATTTCTGTCTGTAACAAAAACTACGTCATAGCTCTACATCACAGCTTACGTCACAATATTCTTATGCTATATACACCCAAAATTTGAGTAAGCAATTTTAAAAATTGTTTTTTACTCAAGTCCCTTCTTTTTTTTTACAGCAACAAGAAGTTAACTAAAAAGTTTACAAATAAATAAATACCTACGATTTTGTGTAAAATTGATGTGGAAAATATTCAAAATAATTGTTTGATTATTACATGCACGCAACATTTTATTTGAGAGGGATGGGGCTCAGTTTTCATTTCAAATTGTTTTTTTTTATTTTTATTTTTTCACTTTTTAATAAATATGAGGATTTTGCTTACTTATGATACAAACCTCCTGACATTAAATTTCTAACTCCCACCCTCTCAGACAATGTCTTTCAAAAATTAATTTTTACGACGCCCGGTGATGTTTTCTGTTGCTAGTAGCATTAATATAGCTGGAGTTATCACCCTTGAGAAATTGAATTATTCATGGTGGGTGTAAATGCAAACCCCACATAAATTTTATTAATCTGAAAATTGATTCGTTCTCGAAGTTGTGGCATTTTATCAGCATTGTGCCACCAGAAAAACTGTTGCTTTTACGATAACATTTATACAAAAATCAGTTTATACATAAAATGAAAACCATTTGCTATCAAATGGCATTCCAGATCCAATGCAATACTCCACTCTGTGGAGAACAATGATTATTTATACTTTTTTGTAAAAGTAGCTCCTAGAATATTTTCTTCTTTTATGAAATTAACTTTTACTGGTGTAGTAGATTAAATTTTATTGGTAGCATTTTGGAGCTTTAGTAAATAGTCTCTGATGTAAGTTGGTTTCAATCATTTTCATGTGTGGGGATTAAAATAAAAAAAAAAAATAACAATCTCCCATGAGTCTTCAAACAGGAAGTACCCTCCGAGCATGTGCAGGAAAAAGGACCCACTTCTGACCACCAAGATAATCTCACGGCCATTCAGACTTAGGCCTTGACTGGGACCAGACACTATTACTGGACAGAGAGAAATTTCCTCTCCACATGGTGACTATGACCCATGAGTAAAGCCTGAATCCTAAAACTGCCTTTTGTCTTTGTCTCTTCCTTTTCTTTCTTTTAATTCCTTTTCAGCACAACCACCAAATAATATGGGGTTAAAAGGAAACCTGTGAACACGCAACAGAAATAACCACAGACCTTTAAATCAAAACATTAAAATACTTGTCACCCCACACGTTTACATTTTGATTTGACAGCAGTCAACTAGCAGGGTCACTTACTAAACACTAGTCCTACTTAGAATTGATTATCCAGTTATATCTTTCACATTTCTCTCGCAAATCTTTATAGCTTTCCAACTTACAGGGTGTTCAGGATAAATTTGACAGTTTCATAAGGAAAAAGAAAAAGTGCTTGGTAACTACAAAATTTAATGGATTGTGAAGAAATTCAACAGGCACGGAAATGACACTACTGTCAACAAGTTTCACTCAAAATAACCACCATTAGCATTGATCACAATCCTGCTCTGGAACCTGGAGCAAGCTGATGTTACAGTTTCCCTGGGAAAGATCTCAAAAACTACCTTAATTCTGTCGATTAACTGGGCTTTTGTAGTACTGGCATGGCAATTGGTGTCTTTCTCAACAACAGCGCCACATACATAATAATCCATGGGGATAAAATCTGGGGAGTTCAGAGGCCAAATATTGGGACTGGTGTAGTTGTAAAAATTTGCCGAATCCTGCATATGGCCTACCATTGACTACCTATTTTATCCAGGGCTTGACTACAGTGTTTAGCAACTCGATGTGGGCATTTGAGGGTCCTCCAACACTTTTTTCTGCAGATTTTCGAGGAATTCTGCTGAACGAACGCAATCAGATCGTCCGTTATGTTGCTTTCTTCTAGCCACAGCCTCATAGTCTCCATCGCAATTCTCCACTTCATGCATGATTGTTTTTACAGTGTTCAGGGAGCATTGGGCAGGAACTATAACCTTATTTTGATGGCCGGCGCAGATCATCATGATACAAGTTATTCTATTCCATGATTCAGGTGGGTTCCAGTCATCCATTCTATCTTTCATCACGTATATGAATGAAGAACGGTCCAAGCTTTTAAATGATGTGTAGTGTGCATCAATACCTCCAACCTATAGAGAAAAATAACCAAATATGAATATGTCAAATTTATCTCGAACACCCTGTATATTAAGGAATCCAGTTAAAAAAGTTTTGCAAGAGGAAACATGAACACTTTTGGGATCAACTGATCAGAAGAAAATCAGCCCTGTTGGTTCATGATGGGTTCACCTGTTGGCTGTGGGTGATGCTTAATGATGGAATCCTGTTGGATGAGCAGTCCATGACATGCAACACCCACTTTGGCACTTACTTAGGCTTAATGGGCAGTCAGAGAGACCCCCCTCTGATCAATCGGCTGGTCACATCAAGTCCTAGTACCTATATGATTGTCCCAACCCTATTGCCCTTATAGCAAGCCCCAAACTTTTTTATCATATGGGTGCTAGAAGGCAGTGGCTGGGGGTCTTCATATGTATGATGTTAAACTCTAACTGATGGTGAGGTTCCAGTTCTGGAGGTCTGGGGAATGTGGAGCACCCCTTCATCACCATTGCTCCCAGATCCACTCTGACTTGGAGTAGTAGTACCTGTTAGGGTCCCATCTATGGATTAAATAGAAAATTTATTTACAAAAAAGAAATGAATTTAAATAATTTTCTTCTAAACTATTGCTACGAATCTTTCAAAACTTTTCCAGCATTAAATAACCCACCGTGGTTAATATGCTGTAAAATAAAACAAAACAAACTGTGGGATTGTCTGCCCTTATTTGGCTGGAAGAGTTATCTTCCCTTGTGTTTCTGGTCTTGACCACCAGGTGCTCTGACTATTTAAGCAGGCAAGCGCCAGTTTTGAATCCTCTCTTTGGTCTCTGGGACTCCACCAGCACAAATGGGTTGACATTGGTCTACACCCTTCTTGTGTGTGTGTGTGTGGGGTTCACCTCCCCCCAACACAACGTAGTAAGAGACTTTGCCTTATGGACTCTTCATATCTTCTATATGTACATTTATGTATCTCCTTTATACTTCCATTTTGTATCTTGTCTTCTATATGTGTTACTTATGTATCTACTATATATCTTGTATATTTTTCTTCTCTACATTCTCATATATATTAAAGTCCATTGTTGTATTTAACACCCATGTCGGAGTATTGTTTGTTCATATGTGTACCCCGTTGGGAGGCCTCTAAGCCAACCAACTAATCATAATTAACTTTATTACCTTTTTGAATCCAACAAAACATAATCTCAACTGCATAAGTGAGATGAGATTCCAGATCTAATTTGATACTCCACTCTGTGCAAACATTGAACAATTGGGACCATATGACCTCTAGGCACCCCTTTTTGATCTCGATTAAGAAAGGACATGTTTTTCATTTACACAATCAATATCTTGTTGTTTTAACAGATGATTTTTAGATTTAAAAAAAAAATTAAAAAACAAACCCCTAACCCCTAACAAACAACCGGATATTGACGGTGTAAATGAAAACATGTCCTTTCTTAATCGAGATCAAAAAGGGGTGCCTAAAGGTAATATGGTCCAACAATTGTTTGTACTTTTTGTAAAAGTAGCTCTTAGAATGTTTCCTTCTTTTATAAAATTAACTTGTATTGGTGTAGTAGACTAAATTTTATTGGCAGCATTTTGGAGCTCCAGTAAAAAGTCTCTCAGATAAGTTTCAGTCATTTTTATACTTATATTTTAATTTGACAGCAATCAACTAGCAGGGTCACCAACTACACCAGAGCCATACTTAGATTGATTCATATTTTCACACATGACAGTCATTGTTCCAATAAGAAACTACTAACAAAATAATGAAAAGAAAATGTTATGCTAACTTGAATATAGATCTCAATGTATTTCCTCTATTGTGGATTTAAGAAAATAATTTCTCAAAATCTTTACCTAAGCAAATCTCAAACAACCCAATAAGCAGTTATCTTTTGTGTTTATTTAGGCCAAGTAAGGGGTTTCCTTTTCTATTCATAAATTACATCAATTTAACATTGTAATTTTTTTTGCTAAGTATCCCTCTGTATGATATCATAATAATTTGTGGGGTATTAGTTTGAAGCTAACACTCACATTCCTATAATGCATTATGTTATCCAAAAAGAAGTAACCCAACACAGAATATTAGGTAGGGAGGAGACAAAGTCAGTTTAAACAGGTTAACAACATTCAATAAGAATAACATACAAGGATAACAATGGTTCAGTCCCAAACCACAAAAAGGACACAAAGATGTTCAAAGGAACATGATAAAGTGTAAGGTCAAAAGCGGTTGAAACCACTTACAGATATTCCCTTGTTTCCGAAATCCTGGTAATACTGGGAACAAGGTGGACTCACATGCTTATTCGCTAATGGAGAAAGAGACTCATATCTATTTTGTTCCTAGTTGTGTAGGAAAAAAAGAGAGAGAGAGAGAGAGAGAGCTAAGAGCTTGCATTGTCATGTGGCCAATGGACATGCGATGTGGGAAGCCTCGCCTCCAATATCAAAAGGGAAACAGTTCTATTTTGTGTCCCAACACTATGAAGTCAGCTACACATGTATTAAGAGGATAGTTGGTATAATAGACACCATTCTTTTCTGTACAAAAGAGACCTCTGTTTTTCCGTACAGAATCAATCTTATCATGAAGAAATTATATAAAATGGTAGTTTGAAAGTGATCATCCTAAATTTGGCAGATTTACATTGAAGTAATAAATAAACTGCTTTAAATACAAAATACACAAAATAATTTCTTTACATCTGATAAAGAGAAATCATTTTTTAATATTAAACACAGACGCCTCTACATCTAATTTATAGAAGTTATAATTAATTTAAAATCAATGAGAATGGGAAATACTCTATAACTAGCATTTAATGATTACCTCCCTTCCTTTATTTGCTTAGAGCATCTTAAAACATTGTGATAACAAAAATCTCGCTATGATGTGCCATTTTTGCTGTATTAAAATAACATGCATAGAAAAATTAAATTTTCATCATATATGTATTTACCAACCCCTCCGCACGAGCAGGATGTGACACAAGGTCCATTTTGTTAAACAGAGTTTAACAGGTTTTGAATTCAGTTTTCCTTCTCCTAGACTGGTTACCTAGCCAAGGTTAAAGAGCCCAGTCAACCCTACTATTTACCCATAGCTGGAGAGAGAGTTGGATGCATACCTTTCCCAAAGGTATTAGCGCCATGTGAAATGCAAACAGTCTTGTCAAGGATTTGAACTCGGGTTGACAAGTCCATTTCCTACGACTCTAACCATTACACTATGCACCTCCAATTTTCATCATATAGATCTCAAATAAATCAATAGATAAATATGGAGAAGTACTCATCTATAGATTAATACTGGTGTTCCTTAATCTTCAAATTGCAAAAATGTAAATGCAGATTATCTGGTGTTGCTTAATCACAGATTTCTTATTTAACCCATTTTATTTTACCCAATTCTAAAAATTAAACATTCCAAATGGTCTTGCATCACTTAAATGCCCAACGTAAAATTAAAATAAATTAAAAAATAAAAAATAAATTTCATGTCTCTTTTATTTGCAATATTGAAATTGTGAATTACGGAATATATTTTGGTAATTTTGATCTTATATTGTCCTGGCCTCCTGTCTTAATTTAGGCTATGTTTTAGTGAGCCAGCGTCAGGTGAATTTCCAGCTCAACTTAGATATTTTCTGAGTCGTGTTTTTGTCATTTTTTTGTCGGCAAATTTATGTAGATATTTTAAACGCCTTCCCACAGACTTTTATCAGTAAATCAATGTAAATATTTTATAACTCCCCTTTTAAGACAGAGTGAGAGAGAGTTAAATCAGAGATTATTGTACTTTTTACATATTGAATTTACCAATAGCTCTTAAGTAAACATATCAAATGTTGTAATAATTAGATTAGCATACTGTGGTATATCCACAGGTCCTGCTAGTTTGATAATAATAGCATTTAATACTTATTTCCCTTGATAAATAATAATGATCTGATGAGAATGAACACAGATCCACAAGCACTTATTATTAAGCTGCATATTGGATTGGAAATTGCTTTATTCCTATGCTAGAGTTAGTATTAACCCAACCCGTCCATCACAGGTAGGATGTAACACAAGGTCCCCAGTATGAGGCATCCAGCGAGGATCGAACTCGCTATTTAGTAGTAATGGATCTGTGAGACTAGCTTGCAAACCATTACACTGTGATGGGATACCTTTCACTATGCTCAGGTATGCTAACACAATTTCGCTAACAAAAAATGTGCTATTTTTTCTGCATCATGTAATGAACCAGAATAGTTTCATTCTAATATTCAGGGGATATTTACTAAGTAAAGTAAAGTCGACAGGGCAGCCTAAAGTCGGTATCAGCCAGTCAGCGAGGGAGTCTATTCCCTTTTCAATAGCGCTAGACCAAAGAGATTGTTTTAGCATCTGAGGTGGAGTGCCACACCTACCATCAGCTCCTTACTTTACCGCACAGATCCCTGTGCTACTCATACGCTGAGTTGGCGAGGACCGGTATCGAACTAGGAACCTTGTGATTTCTAGCCGAACGCTCTACCGACTGAGCTAACACGGCCCTAAACGCATTGTGCATATGTTACCAGCACTAAAAGTAAAATGTAAAGTCGATGTAGAAGCCCAATTACCGTTGAGTTGAAAGACAAAGGTAGCAAGAAAGCCGTTAACTCAAATACTGCATTGCCACAAGCGCAAGTACAAAGTGATGGCTTATTTATCCAAGCACCTAACCTCCACTAAAGTCAGCAGCCAATCAAGACTCAGTGAATGGTATCGCCCATATGCAAATATAGAATATTCGTGAGTGTCATATATACCAGCTGCTGCTCATGTTAAATTCATTCAGACTTAGCTGGTTGTCTACTTCAACAGCTGACTGACTGTCTGACTTCAACAGCATTCTGACTCACTCACTTTAACTGTTAGCGGAGGAGCCTATTGTCACTATCAGGTTGACAGCAAGGGAGTCTGTCCCCTTTTTACTGGTGATAGACCAGGGAGATTGTTTTTGCATTTGAGGTGGAGTGCCACACCTATCATCAGCTCCCAACTTTACCACACAGATCAAAGCTGTGCTACTCATGTGCTGAGTTGGTGAGAGCCGGTATTGAAACCGGAACCTTGTGTTTCCTATGCTACTTTTCTGTGTAATCACCATTAAGATTAATGCATTTGTTTCATCAGTCCATGAGCACATAAATTCCTTCCTTCAAGAATATGATAGTAAATCCAGTGTTTTAATATGACTATACAATTAAAATATTGTGACTTTTTCCATGTATTTATTAACCAACCCCTCCGCACATGTAGGATGTAACACATGGCCAATTTCTTAACTTAATTTCTTAAGTGGAGTTTAACAGGTTTGAATTCAAAGTTTTACTTCTCCAATATTGGTTCTGAACCAAAGTTAAAAAGTCCAGTCTACCCTACTATTTACCCATAGAATAGTTGGGCTCATACCTTTCCCAAGGGTATTAGCACCATGTGAAATGTAAACAGCCTTGTCTGGGATTCAAACCCTGGTCACTGAGTCCATTTTCTACAATGATAACCATTACATCATGTGCCTCCACTTTTTCCATGTAGTGACCATTAAGATTTGATACACTTGTCCCATTAGTGTATGAATGCATAAATACCCTCCTTGAAGAACATGGTGTCGAATCAATTGTTTTTTAGTAGTCAATTGCTTTGGGACCCAACAAGATGATATCTCAACTTCTTGTGGATAATTTTATGGACCACTAATTTTGGAAGATCATGTTCCACAGCCAAAAAGATTTCAGTGTGTGAAAATGTTATCTTCTTTTGTTGATTGCACACATCAAAATTTTGATTCAACTGGGTAGACAACCCAAACTTCATGACTATGAAAGTTCATCTTTTGAAAGTCAGTAGACCATGAAATTGTCTATAAGAAGATACCATCTTGTTGGGAATAATAAGTGCTTGTGGGTCTGTGTTCATTCTCATCAGATCATTATTATCTATCAAGAGAGATAAGTATTAAATGCTATTATTTTTAAATGAGTACTTCTCCATGTTTATCTATTGATTTATTTGAGATCTATATAATAAAAATTGAATTTTTCTATGCATGTTATTTTAACTAGCAAAAATATGCACTCTCCAAGCACAAGTATTTAATTTTTAATGTAATGAAACATATTAAATTAGAAAGAATAATAAAACGAAATAATGAAACTATGTGAAATCCAAACAGTCTCATCCAGGATTTGAACTCGTCTCACTGTGTCCATTTCCTATGATGGTAACCATTACACCACACACCTCCAATCTAGATAGTAGGTCTTCTGCATGGAATCCAGAATCCGCACAGAGCTGATTGATGTAGGTTTTTGCTGGTTGGCCAATGCTGATATGTCCATGTGTAGGCGTCCACAGGAGAATGTCAGAATCAAAAATAAATTTGGGATAAAATTCTCTCAAAGTGTTTCTTCATTACCTTTTAATAGAACAATTAATACCAATCATTGAATGACTAATGACTAATACAGTTTGCATTTGATAACAATTAATACAAACCCAGTAAAATAGAAAAATCAAATATGCAAGATTTGTCAAGAAAATAATAAGACTTTTCTTATTTTTCACATTGGCAACCCTGAATAAAAATCATCTGATCGATATGGACCCTGAACATGTATAAAAACATTCAGTTTACTAGCAAATATATGCACCCTTTGGGTGCAAGTATTTAGTTTCATTAGCCTTTTTAATTTAATATAACATTTTATGGTTATTTCCTATAAGTCTAACATAAACAAAGAGAAACCACTCTAGACTGATAAATTATTTATTTATTTTCCCATTAAACTAACCCTAAACCCTAACTCCATCTTCTTTTTTCCTAGTAGATCAATAAATAAATAAATAATTTATCAGTCAAGAGTAGTTCCCCTTCATTTATGTTAGACTTATAGGAAATAACCATTATATTAAATTAGAAAGGCTAATGAAACTAAATAATAATATATCAGATAAAAAGATTTGAAACAGAGGGGGGTATAATCGAAAAATAGAACAACTGAAACTTACTCTTCCATCACTCCTGTATTTCATGGCTAAATTTTCCTAGTTCAACTATCTTATTATAATGGAGATTGTGTGTTTTTCTGTCTGTAACCGAAACTATATTACTACTCAAGTCAGAATGTCCTTAGTTAATTACATCACATTCTCCATGATTTTATTTTTATTTAAACCTCAATAACTAATACAACTGTTTGACATTATTAATATTGTTGGTCTTATCTAAATACTAATAACATGCAATTGTATTTATATATACAACAAAATAGCGGTTTACAGTGTAAACGGTAAAGCTAATTTGCATATCATATTATAATGGAGATTGTGTGTTTTTCTGTCTGTAACCGAAACTATATTCCTACTCAAGTCACAATTCTCTTAGTTATTGACATCACATTCTCCATGATTTTATTTTTATTTAACCTCAATTATTGATAAAATTGTCTTACATCATTAATACTGTTAACTATGTCTACATACTGACAACATGCAATTATATTTATATATACAACAAAATAGCGGTTTACAGTGTAAACGGGAAGGCTAATTTGCATATTAATATTAAAAAATCGAATTTAATAAATATGTGCTTAGTATTAGACATGGAATAAACTGCCTGTATCTGTTGTAGGCTGCCGGAGCACTGAGGCTTTCAAAGCCTCCATGCTTCCTGTAGTCCGCCAACACTATACCTGATGCCACTCTCCACATGCACACACATACATCCATATTACTACTGTGAACTGTTCATGTTCCTGGCACAACATTATTCTGTGTACCTGACATGAGACTTTGATGAGTTGTGGTGCACCTGAGCACTGTACACAATAAATTACATTATTATTATATATTATTGATTTCTAACTCTTTGGTTTTATTTTAATGAATATAAGCAAACATTTCTTCAATGAATCTTAAATGAAATCCATTAACAAGATAAAATAAATATCATTTTATTCTTGACTTCCTCTTATAACTAAATACTTAAATTAGAAAAAATAACAATGAAAGATGGGAGCGATGGAAGAGTAAGTTTCAGTTGTTCTATTTTTCGATTATACCCTCCTCTGTTTCAAACATTTTATCTGCATTTTTATTCAGTTTCATTAGTCTTTCTAATTTAATATGATATTTTATTATATTAAAACTTAAATACTTGCACCCGGAGGGTGCATATATTTACTAGTTAATATTAAAAACTTGATTTTAATAAATATGTGCTTAGTATTATTGAATTTTAATTGTTTGGTTTTATCTTAATGAATATGAGCAAAAATCTCGGTGATAAATCTTAAAAGAAATTAATTAAGAAAAAGAAATAACTGTAATTTTATTCTTTACTTCCTATATTAACTCAATAGTTAAATTAGCAAAATTTAGCATTGAAAAACGGACGTGATGGAAGAGTAAGTTTCGGTTGTTCTATTTTCCGATTATACCCCCTGTTTCAAATCTTTTGATCTGCATTTTTAATTAGTTTCAATAGCATTTGTGATTTAATCTAATATTTTATTACATTTAAACTTAAATACTTGCACCCAGAGGGTGCATATATTTGCTAGTTTAGTTAAAATAGGAAGTAAAGAATAAAATTAGTTATTTCTTTTTGTTAATGGATTTCTTTTAAGATTTACCGCAAGGTTTTTGCTCATATTCATTAAGATAAATCCAAACAATTACAAATCAATAATACTAAGCACATATTTATTAAAATAAAATTCTTAATATCAATAGGCAAATTAGCTTTCCCATTCACACTGTAAACTGCTATTTTGTTGTATATATAAATACAATTGCATGTTATGAGTATGTAGATATGGTCAACAGTATTAATAATGAAAAATAATTTTATTAATAATTGAGGTTTAAATAAAAATAAAATCATGGAGAATGTGGCGTAAATAACTAAGGGAATTGTGACTTGAGTAGTGATATAGTTTTGGTTACACACAAACTCCAATATAATAAGATATTTGCCCACATCATTCATATTCAACCAATTTAGTTGGTTAACCAAGTGTGTTACAAAAATAATTTTCTTGCTTGGATAATTTGCATAATAGTGGCCAGTAGGGTGTCTCATGACAGTCCCAGAAATTGCTTCTTGACCTCTTTTTGCCTCTGTTCTTTGAACAGTAGAGATGTTGTTTCTGAACCCAACCAGGGAATGGTAAAGTTACTTGGTTATATTACCCACACTTCTCAAGTAAGCCTTTTCCATTTTGTATGTTCCACATATTGTTTGTTTATTGAATATGCGTATGATTCTACAATGGAACATGTTTGTATATTCTTTTCTTGTAATGTTACTGGCATGTATATTGTTGATGTAATGAATATGTAAATACCTTGGTAACCCCTCACTATAATCTGATTGGACAGTGTCATGTATAAACACTGTGTTGGTACAGGCACCTACACCTACATCCTAATCTTACTCGCTAGACTACACCACGCCTGTTCGGAAGACGTATTGCTATTCAACGCACTAGCTACTACTGCGATAATATACCAAATACCAACTTCAGAATATATCCCTTAACTCGGATATATAAATTGTGAATATAAAAGGTTAAATGTCTTAGTATTATTTGGATTATTCGGACTATTGTCCTCATCTTCATTGTTATCTGTAGAACGTTTCAGCCAATGTGCCCTCTGGCCTTCTTCCGGTATTTCTTGTTGGACTTAATGCCTTCTTAAACTCGGGAACCTTCTTGTTGTAATTGGGAGCCATCACAGAACTTTGAACCCAACCCTTTATTCAGTCCACAGGGGTATCTTGTTCTAATTCTGCTAACCATAGCTGGGTACAAGTGTTAAGCAGTGTTAATTATTATTCTATGTTACTGTCGCCCTTGACCAGGATTGAACCTGCAGCCTAGAGATAACTGTCACTTAGGACTGTATTAACACAACACCTATATCCACTACACTATGTATCCAATTGGTAGGCTGGAGGTTACATCGGCTGAAACATTGTACAGATAACAATAACGATGAGGACAATAGTCCAAATAATCTAAATAATACAAATTATCAAGCCTCATCTCATAAATTCCGAGATAAAATATTGCTGTTTTACATTTATGTCAAATGGATAGGTTGTACCAGATTTTGGTGGAATTTTTGGTTTGAAAAAGTATGACCTACCCACAAGTATATATGGTAAACTGAAATATAAGAGTAGATTAGAAAAAAGAGATATTTTTTAAAACTCAAGCATTTATTAACAAAAGATATTTGAATGAAATCTAACAAAAATGTAGGAAAGCATACAACATAAAAATGAGCAAATCTATGTAGAAAAGTATTAATATTCATACAAAATTAATCAATTATTAGTACTATTCCTTTATGTAGCTTCAGTCACTAAATATTCATAAGAATTATGTTATGGAAATTCAAATATTATCAATGGAAAATATGGGTATTATTGCATAATTACGTCCAGGCGTCCTGCCCTAAAAAACGCTAAGCAGCGCCTGCTGAAAATCCAATCCGCGCTACTGTTAAACTCCCTAGCTGTTTGAAGCCGTTTTTCCCAAAAAGTTAATGCAATATGAAAGCGATATCCCCCCCCACCGACTTTTCTCAACAAGTAAATGTAAATATTTTAACCCCGCCTCTTTAAATTTTTTTAGCAGTTTGAAGGCGTTTTTATTGACAAATAACCTTTTTTAGTGGTTTGAAGGTGTTAAAAGTAAGCCACCATCCAGGTTTTTTATCAAGTAAATGTAAATATTTTACCGTCCCCCTTTAAAATATCTTTTTTTCTCGGTATTTTCGTTTTATTTTAATTCAAAACAACTGTCATGAATTTTTAAATAAATACGACCGAGTTTCAAAAATAAAAACAATCAATACATTATTAAACCAAACAGCTAGGGAGTTCAACAGTAGTGTGGGTTGGATTTTCAGCAGGAACCACTTAGTGTTTTTTTAGGGCAGGAGGCCAGGACGCATTTATGCAATATGCACCAAAAATACATTTCCG
The DNA here is from genome assembly GCA_023376005.1 of Doryteuthis pealeii. Taxonomy (NCBI): domain Eukaryota; kingdom Metazoa; phylum Mollusca; class Cephalopoda; order Myopsida; family Loliginidae; genus Doryteuthis; species Doryteuthis pealeii. Next base: position 120,796,894 of record CM042139.1, read on the forward strand.
AAAAACATGTTTTTTGTTCTTTAAAATTAGAAGTTTAATAAAATGTACCTAGGGTAAGTTTATTCATCAAAATACAATGAATTTAGAAAATAATGACGAATGGTTGAAATGTTTTAACTTCTGACATGTGAACCCTGTCTCCAAAAAAGGCCTGTCACTTGCCTCCTATCACACAAACCCTTCGGGTAAGATGAAAAAGACATGCAGGAAAAACAAGGACGAGCTCATAAGTGATGTTATCCCATAGACACTTACACATGGACACAGTGTGAGTTGGCCAGCAAAAAAAATGCATTAATCAGTGCTGCGGGGATACTGGATGCTGTGCAGAGGACTTGCCAGGAGCGTTGAGCAATACAGATAGATGGTGAGGAAGAGTCATGGAGATCCATGCAATCAGCATGACTTGATGATGTTCTGGATGTAGGTATAAAATGGATAGAGTAGCAGTGGTGTACACAGGTTTTATGATGTCCAAGACCAACAACTTAATTTTATCACCCTCTGTTCCCCCCCCCCCCAAAAAAAAAAGAAATTTGAAAAAAATACAAAACAATGGAAATTTAGCTTTTTATTCAAATTACACATAAACAGGGCTGAGGAGTCGGAGTTGTAGTCATGGAGTTGAAGTTGGACTCAGTAAAACTATACAGCCTCAGACTCCGATGGAATTTACACTTTATATGGCCCTAGTTTAATCTGTAAAGTTATACATTGCACACTCCTTATAAATTGTAGAAAAAATAAAATGGTTAACTCTGGTGACCCAGGTGGAGCTGGTCGATGAGTCGGGGTTGCAAAAAGAATACTCTTCTGCGACCCACTCCTGTCTGGGGTCTGGTAACACTGGTAGTATTCTCGACGTGAAGAAACTTCTGTAACAATTTGCTTGATCAGCGGGAGCAAAAGTAGTAGTTGGTATTGAAGGACCACTCTCATCTCAGCCATTAACTATTCTGAGGCGAAGCAGTCAGCACCTTGCTTGATCAGCGGGAGTACAGGAGTAAGTAGTCATTAGAACGGGGAGGGAAGCTTATTTTATAGGCATTGGTAAACCTCCTCAACCCTCCAACTTCTATCAGAATAGATGAACTAATCCTGTTCTGGTCTTGTGTTTAGTCACAAGCGCCAGAACCTCCCTCGACCGAACCAGTAGCTCCAACCGGTAAGTCACCAGTCCTTCTAACCCCTTTTTTTCACAAAATAGATTATAAAAAAAAAATCATGGTTTTATATCTATTTGTAGGACATAATCACTTATTTACATAAAGAGGAGTCAAAGTCATTAATGCTAAAAATAGAGGAGTTGGCATCGGAGGTACCAAAAATAAAAGAGTTAGAGTCGGAATCAAAGGTTTTATGTTCTGACTCCACAGCTCTGCACATAAATTGCCACATTGAAAATAAACGTAATACTTGTGTAATTTTTTTTGTACGATTATATTTCCTCATTTGATTGGATGCCTGGGGCCATCGCACCCACTTGCATGCTACAGTAGTCAACTAGTGTAGGAAATTTTTGCACCAACTGTCTTTCCTTATAATGTTTTTTTTTTCTTTGGTTGTACTCAACATCATCCACAAAATTTCTGAAAATGTTATAGAAAAGTGTTTTTCTGTCAGTTCATGTACAAATGTTAGGGTTCATGGTTCAAAATGGAATAAATTCACTGCTTAAAAAATTAAATGAAAGAAAAAAGAAAAAACATTATTTAAACATTCTGGTCACCACAATTTTTATACTACAGGATGGTCCGAAAGTCTTGTCACTCCTACCAAAATATAACACCTAATTAATCAACTATAATTACATGAAATAATGGCTGGGAATGAAATAGAAAATTATATTATTATTATCATCAAAACAAAATATAATGAAAGTCAAAATAATAAGTAGGGGTGACAAAACTTTCGGACCATCCTATACATCAAAAAAAGAGTTTTATCATTTTTCATTTTTTTTTTATTTACCAAGATTATACCACTTTTTTCTTCTTATTTTTTGATACGTTCTCATTGGACTCTTCTGTGTTGAGCTCGCCCGATTCTTTCTGAGTGCTACTTGCTGGATTTGCCTCTGAAGTTTGGGGCTCGGAATCTACGGTTTTCGACCCATCTGACTTTGCCGCATCTTCGAGGTTCTTGCAGCCCGTGCAAAATATCTTGAACCATTTGGTTACTGTAGCTTCATCAACTGCACCTTTACCTTTCGCAAAACAAATGTTTTTGGTTGCTTCCGCAGCGTTATGGCTCAGTTCGAACTCGTAAAGCATTAGTTGCCGAATTAAATTAATTTTCACCGTCATCTGTGCGGTTTTTAAATCACACACACACGGAGCAATGCACAATGCGTCAACCAGAGCGGGTAACTTTCACGGCTTTGAACTGTTTTGGTCACGTGATATACGCGCACTGCAAACACGCACGTACCAAAAATATTGCAAAACTTTTGACTCACCCCAGTATTTATACACACTGATCTTTAAAAATCCATTTTTTTTGCAGTTTTATCTTTTTCTAAATAGTTCTGACGGATACTTCCGAAATTTAATACTATATATTTTTCAAATGAAAAAAAAAAAAGCTCTAGTACAATAAAAAAAAAACGACTGAATGTGGATATTTAAATCTCATTAGAATTTTGTTACAAATTGCAAAATAATTTTGCTGCGCATGCGTAATAATCTTCCCATTTCTTAATCAAGGGAGGCAACTCATTTGTTGACTTCCGGTTCCAACTTTTTATTTTGCTCAGCACATGAGTTGAAGAAGATGGCACGAAGATTGAGCGATTATTCAGCTTTTGACCAACATGTAGATAAATGTATTCATATGTTACACAAGGCCAGTACGGACAATGAGAAACTAGCAGCCCTTTTGTTGGTTAGTTTTTGCTTGCATTTTCACTCTCTTTTTCTTACGCTTGACACTCACCTCCCTCCAGAAGGGACCCTTCTTACAATGAGTTGCCTAAAAATATCAATAAACAAAACTCATTAAGGGGATATATATTATATATATATATATATATATTGGTTCTGTGAATTTTCTTTTCGTCCAAGTTTTATATCTTATTTCTTGTTTTTGCAATCGGTAAAAGGAAAATATATCAATTTCAAATCCATTCCTTTTGTCTGCTTTTTTGTGTTATTAATAGTTGAATTGCATTTATCAATACTTTTACATGGACATAAGTAAATATTACGTTCCTTTGTTGATTTTTCTTCAAGAACCGACTAATGAATGAATGGTAAATAGCGGATTAGTGCTTTTTTTTTTAGGACAGGAGGCCAGGACGCATTAATCCGCTATTTACAGACTTTTCTTTTAATGAAAATTGTAAAAAAAAAGTAAAATCAAAATAACTCAATATAATATCGAGTATAAGCATAACCATTAAAAAAGATGAAGAATAATTTTTAATAATACTTTGGAAATTTAATGATAAAAAGCGCAAGAATGATTTTCTATCGACTTCCGATTGTACAATTCACACTTTATAGTTTTAATTTAAAACTTAAGAAGGGAAACTAGTAAAAATAAGTAAAATTACCAAATCTGGATTTTATCCAGCGGCATTGACATCGATATTAAAAAAATAATAGTAGTTTGAACCTACTATTATTTTTTGAATATCGATATAAATGCCGCTGGCTAAAAGCCAAATTTGGTAATTTTACCTATTTTTTGGATTCTTTCTTTTTTTACAAATTAATGTGTCCCATCGTTCTAAAGTTTGCTTTCTTTGCTCAACTCCCCAAGATCCATTTGATTTACAAATTTCGCTAAATATTGCCTTGAATTCTTAAATTCTATGTTCTTATTATATTTGCATGAAAATATAAATATTTTCAATCCGTTTTTAGTTGCACAAATATAAAACTTTACTTATTAAGCATTTAAAGAATGTCATTTATGAAAATTATTTTTGAAAAAAAAAAAAAAAAAAATAGCAGAAGAAAAAAAAACAAAGGGGTTCCTTAATGTAGATTTTTTATGTAGTAAGAACGTTGAATTACCACCTCTTAGTTTTGTTTTCGCTGTTTTTGAAGTTTAAATTGTTTTTTTTATGCTTTAAAGAAACATTTTAGTTGCACATACATTTTTTGTGTAATTAATTATTTTACTCATTTCTAAAGGATTTTTTACATTTTTAGTTTAGATTATTTTTTTTACACTTTTCTTCTTTTTAGTATTCGTCTCAGATCTACTAAAATAATTCGAAATTGAATTTAAATTAGTAATTTGAACTCAATTTTTACAACAATATACAAAATTGTACAGTTTTAATACATTTTCCTCGAAAATAATTGAAAAATGCGTGAAATTTTCATGTAAAGTGTTCCACTTTTATTTTATACTCAAATTTTAATATGTTTTATTGTGTTGGTAAAATCAAGAAATAAGGGGAAGCTACTCCCATTTTAGTATTAAAAAGATCTTAAAAAATCACGTCTACTTATTATTAACTTAAAAATTGCAACTTACTTTGGGGATTAAGTGCTGGGGACTTTTGCACATAACTTAACACGTATTTTGTAATTCACTAAGTAGGACTAGATTACCTTTTAAAACAAAAGGTCCCCGAGAATTTGTACAGATGCTTACATATATAGTGACAAGACAACTATCTCTCCTCTTGGAATAGAAATATTTTTTATGCTCATCTTTTTAATTGCTGTTGTAGAAGCAGGTTTAAAAACAAAATGTCAGGCTTTGGAGTCGGAACACAAAGCCTCCAATTCCTTTATTTTTGACACCTCCAACTCCTCTTTATCAAATTATGTGATTACGGCCTACAAATGAATATAAAACCATGATGTGTTTATAATCTATTTATAAGGAGTGTGCACTGTATAACTTTATAAACCAAACTAGGTCCATATAAAGTGTTAATTCAACTGGAGTCGGCATCAGTATATTTTTTACAGTAGGTACCACCAATTTGACCCTGTGCAATTTACCCCCCCCCTACATTTAACACAATGAAACTTGCAGAAAAATTAATATTTTCTTGAAAAGTTTTTTCCATTCAAAAGAAAAAACATTAAATAAACTCCTGATGATTTTTAACATTTTTTATCAGCATACGAAAATAATGAAAATTATGATTGAAAAACAATGTTTTCATTTTTGCACTGTTAAATCAACTGAAATTTAACGTAGCTAAAAACAAGTTACGATAAGAGGATTTTTTAAAAATTCTATGAAAAATCAATTAATGGTCCGATTTTCACGAAAATTTCCATAAATGTTTACCATTGGATGTAAATACATCTGAAATAGTTTTTTTCTAAAATATATTAGGGGAAATATTTTTTTACGATGTTTATCACCCCCCCCTATTTTATTTTATGAGATAAAAAAAAATGATGTGGAAAAAAATTTGGTACTTTTTTTCTATAAAGATAAGAGGCTGAATAACTATATCAATGAAATTGTATAACTTACCAAATTATAGTTTTTTTAGGAAAAAATAATGAAATCGGAAATAAAAAGTGCAAAAAAAATGTCATAATATTAATATTTGAAAACTTTTTTTTTTCTTATGTAATTGGTATGTACTATATTCTATTAAATTGTCAAAAAAAAAAAAATTTTTTTTTTAAAATTAATTTTTACGAGATTTTCAATCTTTTGTGTGATTAAATATTTTTATTTTCTGCATGAAATAAATTAAATATTTTTTTTTTCCTGTGGAAAAAAATAAAAATTTTCACTGATATTTAAAAACATGAATTTTAGAATTCAGGTGAACTAAAAGTTGGTCCGATCCGTGCTCGATTAATATTTTTAAAAGAATTTGTAATTTTTATTGTTGAATAGTAATTTTGGGTTCTTAGAATATATGGAAGGGCATAACCGTCATATTTGTTTTACAAAGAGACGAGACGCTTCTGAATAACAACCGAAGTTTGTTTTTCTTTGTTCAAAAAAGTTAAATAAGATAATTTTTTTCGCTATTAGAATACAAAGTAAGTTTACAGGATTATTTTATCAGTTTTTCTCTTAGAAAAAATATTCAAATTTTCATTTCATTTTCGATTTTAAAAAGTAATACCAAAACCGAAGACATTTTTTAACGTCAATTTCACGGTGATATTTTACTATTAAATTTTTTCAAGTTTTTATTCATGTTAATAGTAAAAACATTGTTTTTCGTTCATAATTTTCATTATTTTCCTAAGCTGAATTTTTTTAAAAATCATCAGGACTTTTTAAAATATTTCTTCTTTCGAATGCACAAAAAAAAAAAATTCTAGATAATATTTCAAGATAAAAAAAAAAAGAATATCTTAAAAATCGTTGAAAACAAATAAAATCGGTTATTGAATATGCACAAGACAAAAAGTTAAATTAGTGTTATCCATACTTTTACTGGTTAATTGTAGAAGGGAAATAATTAGTAACTTTTCTGTCTATATTACGGTCTGAAAATTACCCTTTCGCATGTAATACGGGCAGGTTTGTTTATTTTTTAAGATAACGATGTAATTTTTCCCAATCGGATAATTTGATCTTTGAATTAACTATTTTTCTTTGTAACAACCCTGTACGATCTTTTTTTTACGAGATTTTTGATAAACAAAGTTCGGAAATATCTATTTCCGTTTTATTCAAGATGGCATAAACGGTCTGGTGGTACCTATTTTACAGACTCCACCGCCCTGCAAAATGCATTTTTATTACAGCCAATCCAATTTGATCTTTTATTTACAAAAACAAAAACAAATTAGACTGCTTCTATAAGATGTGCAATCCCATTGAAATAATCATAATACCTTAGAAAATATTTTGGTTCGTTTGTAACAGATTAGTTCCTTTTTTTTTTCTTTTTAATAGTCATAAAATAAATGAACTTTTCATTCATTCATTCAAAAGCATTCTGATTTATGTTAAGGTATAAAAAAGTTTTATTTTATTTCGGTAGTAGGTATTGATCATATAGTGTTTAAAAAAAAAAAAAAAAAAAAAAAAAAAATTTTAATTGTTAATCAAAATGATAGTTTCTTAAAAGAATTTCTTGAAGTCATTTATTTTTAAATTCTTTATAAATAAGGGCCGGTTTAGCTCAGTCGGTAGAGCATCCACCTATGAAAAACATGGTTCCTGTTCAATATTGACCATCGTCAACTCCTTGCATGAGTAGCACAGCTTGGATATGTGCGGTATCTGATGGTAGGTGTGGTGTTCCACCTCAGATGCAAAAACAATCTCCCTGGTCGGTAGGGAAAAGAAAATCGGCTCCCTTGCTGTCCAGCCGATACTGACTTTTACTTTATGAATAGAATAAAAGAGGAAAAGCTATTACTCTTTATATTTTATTTAAATGGAGGCGTGTAGTGTAATGGTTAGTCGTAGGAAATGGACTCGTCAACCTGAGTTCAAATCCTAAACGAGGCTGTTTACATTTCACAGTGCTAATACCCTTGGGAAAGGTATGCATCCACCTACTCACTCCAGCTATGGATAAATAGTAGGACAGACTGGGTTCTTTAAACTTGGCTAGGTAACCAGTCTAAGAGAAGGAAAACTCTGTATTTAAGCCTATTAAACTCCGCATAAGAAATTGACTTTGTGACACATCCTGCTCGTCATGTGTATGGGTAGCACAGGGATCTGTGAAGTAAAGTGAGGTGCTGATGGTAGGTATGGCGCTCCGCCTCAGACACCAAAAACAATCTCCTTGGTCTAGCGCTAGTCAAAAGGAGACTCCCTGCCTGATACCGACTTTAGGCCACCCCAATGACTTTACTTTTTATTTGAATAGAATGAGTTCTGAGGTGAATAGATAGTGAACTTTGAAATATCAGTGAAATACAGCCGTGGGGGAAATTTGCTAGGCAAAGAGTTCAGCAATGATGTTATGTGGCAAGCAACATGAAATTGTTGGGGGGTTCCTGTCCATAAATTGGAATGTCTGTGTCAAGGCATTGTTGAGGTCAAAAAGAATTTGACTTTGGCGCACCCTTCTTTGATATGCTATTTTGATCACACCCTCTAGTGGCCATTTGCAGCACTATTTGACAGACATGTGAGTGACCTTTTGTGTCACCTAATGTAAAATTGCAGAACTATTAGCAAACAAAGAAGGCAATCCCTACAATACTGTAAACTATGGTGATACCATGCAAATCAATTTTAATAGATCTGGTTTGTATATTGCCCCCCCTAAAAAAATTTCCCTGGGGGTCAAAAAGAGGAGTTTTTCAAATTTCAAAAGAGGATACCCTAAGCTTTCAAAAAAAAAAAAAAAAAAAAAAAAAATATACCAAATTTAGCTTAGGAACAATGTTTTCCCGGTCCACCTTATTATCTACCAGACTATAATGAAACATAACTTTGGTTCAATGTAGACAACAAGACACCTGGAGAATGTCAGATTACATCTAAAATGTGACTACAAGGAAATGTGTGGCGTAATGGTTATTGTCATAGGAAATGGTGACCCGATTCAAATCCTTGATGAGGCTGTTTGCAATTCGTATAGCGCTAATACATTTGGGAAAGGTATGCATCCAGCTATTCTGCTTATAGCTATGGGTAAATAGTAGGGTGGACTAGGCTTAACCTTAGGCAACTAGTCTAAAGGAAGGAAAACTCTGAATTCAAAGCTGTTAAACTCCAGTTAAGAAATTGACCCTGTATCACATCCTACTCATGTGGAGGGGTTGGTAAATATATAACAAGTACTAAAATGAGGATGCTCATTCTAGTTCATAAGTTTATAAAAATGCTTCCTCAACTCAGAAAATTAGACTGAAGATTCTGTAAAAGTCATATCTAATGGGGCAGAAGAAAATCTGGTATGGCAGACATATTTGGAGAGAGAGAAGAAGGCTCACTTAATATAATCTGGAATGACGTCCAAACTGTAGATTGGGAACATTTTGAGAGAATGAGGAATTTGAAGGAAGTGACATTGTTTTGTTGGACAGATGTATGAGTCAAGCTAGTGTGGTGTAATTTCCATTGCTCAGTATCCCTGTGTATGATATGAAACTACGTATTAAGAATGAGCCAAGATAATTGATATAGTTGCCTCAATTCTTTTCTGTACAAAAGAGACCTTTTTTCATTACAGATTATACACCAGAAGAAGGCTGTAAAATGGATAGCCTGAAACATTATATATATATATATATATATATATATATATATATATATATATATATAAATATAAAAGAAAGATTCTGTATTTCTGCATGTATGTTTGTATAATGCTCTTGCACATGTCCTTTAATAAAGGAAAATTGGTGGAGACCAGTAAAGACCAAACTTCAATAAAATCCACACCCTATTTTTGTCTGAGAGGGAATTAAACTTTTTTATCCCTCATTTTCCATAAGAAAAGCTAAATAAGAATATAATAAGGGTATAAATCAACGATATATTAAAGAATTAATTTAAAAAAATGATAAATGTAAAACAAATTAATTAAGGATAAAAGCAAATAAAGAAAAAAAGACAAACAATAAGAATAAAAATAAACCACTTAAAAACAACAATATATAAAGAATAAAAGATAATAAAACAAATATATATATATATAAATAATTGTTATTAATCTATATGTAAATATAGATAAGAGATGTATTTTTAACTTTTTAAATCCCAGGCATCTTCGGTAGCTCTGTTAATTAATAAAAAAAAGCAATAGAAAAATGAGTTCAGTAGTCCAAATGCAACTCCTGAATTAATAAGTCTTCTCAAAATTATAGACTATACCATTTTTTAAAAAATGGCTGCTTTCATATACAAATGTATTTTTGTATTTAAAGCAGTTGTAACTTTCATGTAAATCGGAAAAATCTTTGATCAAAATTTTCAAAGTACCATTTTATATAATTTCTTCATGATAAAGCTTATTCTGTAAGGAAAAACAGAGGTCTCTTTTGTAGAGAAAAGAATGGTGTCTATTATACCAACTATTCTCTTAATGCCCATGTAGGTAACTACATATCATACACAGAGATGCTTAGCAAAAAAAATTACAATGTTAAATTGATGTAATTTATGAATAGAAAAGGAACCCCTTACTTGGCCTAAATAAACACAAAGATAACTGCTTATTGGGTTGTTTGAGATTTGCTTAGGTAAAGATTTTGAGAAATTATTTTCTTAAATCCACAATAGAGGAAATACATTGAGATCTATATTCAAGTTAGCATAACATTTTCTTTTCATTATTTTGTTAGTAGTTTCTTATTGGAACAATGACTGTCATGTGTGAAAATATGAATTAATCTAAGTATGAGTCTATAGTTGGTGACCCTGTTAGTTGAAACCAACTTATACCAAAGGCTTTTACCAAGGCTCCAAAATACTGCTAATAAAAATTAGTCTTCTACACCAGTTAAATTTCATAAATACATTCAGTGGAGTATTGAATTAGATCTGGAATCTTATCTCACTTATGTAGTTGAGATTATGTTAACCAGCCTGTTTCTTTGATTTTGTTCTCTGGTCAATTCATCCCAAAAATGTTCATGTTTCCTCTTGCAAAATATTTTACAACTGGACTCCCTTATAAATTGGGACTGATGGGGAGGGTCAAAGTTTAGGTATCAAACATGTATGCTGAAAAGGGGGCTCCTTAAGGAAAAATTGTGATATTGTAAAAAGTACCCGGTACCTCTAAATGGGGAGGGGACATTCCTAAAATGAGGTAACCAAGCAAGTATTTGGTACTATTAGTATTTTTGTAATTTAACCATTGTAGTTCTTTTTGACAATAAAAAAAGGAAATAAAATCATTCTAATTAATTATTATTCTGATAATTCCATTGCACTCTATTAGATTTCCATATGCCACGGTTGAATGAGCTGTCTCTTTATTAAATTCTAAAATGACTTTATTAGTTAAACTTAAGAGAAAAAATAGAAAATGATGACTTACATTTAAAAATATTGAAGTAATTTATTATAAAATATTTTAATTTATTATCTAGATATATAAATGAATTTTACATCTATATGATAAATGTTATGCTTAAGTAGTAATAGGTAACAGGTACTTTTTACAATATCATAATTTTTACTTAAGAGACCCCCAATTTTTCAACATGCATTTCCTGTACTGGGTATATTCACAGGTCCTGCTAGTATTTAATCATAACAGTTAAGAAATACTATATTTTTATTATATCGGTCATAGATTGTGACAACTTTCACTTACTTAAAGCAAGAAGATTTTTGCTGCTTCATCTGTCCATTTGTGGAAGTGGCCATTCATAATGTGATTTGTGCACATGCATGTCTTTATTGCTTATGAATATGCATGAGTTATCATTTCACTGTGACTCTTTGGCCAGTCTTTATCATATAAAGACTTGACCAAAGCATCACTCTGAATTTTGTTAACGATTGTTAGAAGAGAAACAGAGCAAGAGTGACATTTAGTTGTAGCATACAGAGCAGACCTTTTTGAAAGATAGAGAATGAGAAAGAAACAATTTCTGTCTGCCTTTGTTGGTGAGTGAAAATGAAAAACAAGTTCTGCTTGGAAAGTGCTGTTTTGACAATGGTCAAGAAAGACCTGACTTGCACTTAGAGAAGAAATAAGTCTTTTGGCATTTCTCATTACAATGTCTCCAAGATTTCCTTTTTTGGCTCTCAGATGCATGTGGTGCTTTGTCAATCAAATGTAATCAGTTTGTTTAGTTTAATCTTGTGTAACATAATTTTTATCTGCATAATGCTTAACCAATTATGCTGATAGCTTTTTTTAATTTAGGAACACACGGATTTGATTTGAATGAATCCTTGGAAATTTAATGGGTGCCAACTAAAGTTTCTTAATAAATTGCAGAGTTTTTATCTATAAACAACTAAAGCCATCTAACCCCTACCTTGTACCCCATACAGTGTAATTCATTTCCAAGAAAATATTGAAATGTATTTACAGTTAGCTGGAAATGGTGGGGGAAGAAAAAAAACAAAACACTCTGATGCATGGATACAAATGTTCTATATCAGTGACACAGGACGTATACTGCTTAACTTGGATACTGGCAAATAGAAACAAACATGGGTTTTGAGATTTTGGTCTTTCTATTATTTTGGCCTACTTATCAATACAAACAGTCCTTGCCTCTTTATCAATAAGAACGATATTCAAATTGAATTCATTGCTCACAGTTTTGGTAGCCTCATGGTTAATTCCATGAAAAATGGACTTTGAATTCCAGCTGCGACAGTTATTGCTCATTTCAAATTTATACCTTTCAGAAATGGGGAATCTCCATGGCATAGTGGTTAAAATGCTGGAATGTGAAATTGTAGTAAGCGAGTTTAAACTCCAGTTATGCTATTATGTTATTTTTCAGACTAATACCAACTATAGGTTAAATAGTATCACTACTGTTCTTCTATAAGAATAGCTTTGGCATTAAATATCCATGATGATTGATATTCCATTAAACAAAGAAACAAAACAAACCTAGGAAAAAACATGAATCAATCTCTTCTCTTCCATCTTCCAAACTATAGGTAAAATAGCAATGTAGACTGAATCATCTAACCTTGATTGGCAACCAATCTAGGAGTAGTACAAATCTGACTTCAAAGCCAGGTGGGCATGGAGGTAACATCTCCACCCTGTAAAACCAACTCTCTACCAAAACTGCAGCGCTATAATTGACATTGATGGAGGTATATATTCACATCACACTGGGGATGTCTCTTGTACCAACTTCCCACGATTCTTCCATGAACATGTCAAGAAGAAAGTCGACTTACTTTCTTTTCTCACTGTAGACAGTTTGCAAAACCATCTGTTCTTTTTGTGTCTGCACTGCAAATAGATGCTTAGAACACTGTCTTTTCCCCTTTTTCCTCTTTTTTTTTTTTTTTCTTTTTTGTAATGTCTGACTGACTTGTTTTCATAATATACATTCTTACATAGCAAGTAATTTATAAGATAAGTGCTTTCAATTATTTCATATTAACCATATTTTGTGGCTGACCTAAATTGTTTCTTTTAGTGTTTCCTTTAAAAATTCATTTCAATGTTTGAAAAACTCTTGGAGAATATACTTTAAGAATGTAGGTCTTGTAGTAACATTTTCCACAATTTTTAAAGTACATCAATAAGCTAATTTATGTGAAGTAGGAAAACTTGAGCAGTTCATATGTTCCTTGTGAAAGTCATATTAAAAATTTCTAGCTTTTTATCCATACTTGAGTACAGACTTTTGGCACCTCATGCAAAGTTATTATCCTATGTAACCAGTAAAAATCCTCGTTGTTGTGAACAGACCATTACACCCATATACTGGTGCTACTTTTATTTTCCTTTCCACATTGTATTTACCAACCCCTCCGCACAAGCAGGATGTGACACAAGGTCAACTTTTTGAGTGGACTTTAACAAGTTTGAATTCAGTTTTCCTTCTCCTAGACTGGTTGCCTAACCAAGATTAAAAATCCCAGTCCGACCTACTATTTACCCATAGCTGGAGGGAGAATTGTTGGATGCATATCTTTACCAAGGGTATTAGCTCTATAAAAATGCAAATAGCCTCATACAGGATTTGAACTGATGTCGCCAAGTCCTTGATGATAACCATTAAACCATGTGCCTCCATAACACCAGTTTTACCGGTGCAGAGATCACGCTCAAATGGAAGAGGGTAAATTTAGGCTCAGGAGCTCAGGGATCAAGTCTAATCTCATTCTGATTTGTAAAATTTGTTTTTTTGGTTCAACCTGTGACCAGTGGATTTCACTTGTAACTGTGATCCATGATTATATTGATGCTTTTATTTAAAAAGGAGTACAAAATTATAATTAGTATTTCATTGACAATTTGGATGATTAAAAATTATGTTGAGGCAGAGTTTAACAGGTTTACATTCAGAGTTTTCCCTTCTAGACTTGTTGCCTAACCAAGTTTAAGGGCCCAGTATGCCCTACTACTTACCCATAGCTGGAGGGAGAATTGTTGGATGCATACCTTTCTCAAGGGTATTAGTGCTATGTGAAATGCAACCAATCTTGTCCAGGAATTGAACTTTTCACCCTATCCATTTCCTATAATGGTAACCGATACATCAACAAACATTGAGATATAATGATTTCTACTTTTTGTAAAAGAAGCTCCTAAAATGTTTCCTTCTTTTATAAAATTAACTTTTACTGGTGTAAGTAAACTAAGTGAAGTGGCCTATTGTTGATATCAGCCGGACAGCAAGGGAATCTATCCGCTTTTTACTAGCGCTAGACTGGGGAGATTGTTTTTGCATCTGAGGTGGAGCACCACATCTACCATCAGCTGTGAAATGTAAAAGGCCTTGTTCAAGGTTTGAACATGGTTTGTGTGTCCATTTCCTATGATAATAACTATTACACCATGCACATCCATGATATGCTGTTTTTCCTGGGTCATGGTTACATATAATGTAATGGTTAGTGAGTTAAATTCACAGACCATTGTTAGTGAGTTTGTTTCTCACTGGGTGCCCCATAATCTGGCATTGTGCCGCATCTAAGCTAAGCTTAGTAAATAAGTATAATATAAACTGTAATAATCACTGCATTTTTTTTTTATTGTCTAACCATTTCTAGTGTAAATGTTATTACCGTTTTTAATCTTTTTTTTTTTTTTTTTTTTTATTTCAGGTAACAAAACTTATAAAAGCAGAAAATTTGTGACTATGAATCACAAAAAAATATTTTGAGGGAATTGGTTTAAATTTCTCAACAGACTTCTGCGTACAGGTAAGAAGTTTGCGTTGTTTCATTTAACTATCATCATAAATTCACCCCCCCCCCTTTTTTTTTTTTTTTTCAGCTCTGGGCAATAATGGTATTATTGGTTGTTAGTTGATATGTCTACTGATCATGTGACTATCTGAATTAATACTAATTTTCTTTTGGAAATATATACACTGCTATTATGAATTAGAAAAAAAAAACAAATACTTTTTCTCTATCTCTCTCTCTATCTCTCTCTCTATCTCTATCTCTCAGTAGCTTATGTACAAGATAATTCCCTGTAGTGTCTTGTATGGATAATTATAAAAGTTTTAGGCTTGTAATGTTATTTTTTTAATAATGTAAAGAGGATTAAATTTCTGAAAGTTACTTAGGTGAGTGGGACTGAAAGCTTTGTGAAGTTTAATCCAATAATCATTTTTTTATTTATTTTATTTTGGTGGGGGGAAAAATAGGAGAAAATGGGATGCAGGCCAAGTATTGAATGTAGTTGTTACTCTTACTAATTAGCTATAGGTAACTATTTTGTTACCCTTTTTTTTTTTTCAAATCCTGTTGAAAGCCATTAATTACATTGTGAGATATTGCAGATGAGATGTTTTACAGTTATGTCCACCTACTGTGTTTTATTCTTCTTTTGAAAATTAAAAGAAAGAAAAAGAAAAGCGCTTCAATATAATATCATCACAAACGGCTTACTTTATTAGTTTCTTATGGTGATTAACTTTTTTTAAGATGGAATTTCTAACTTTTAACAATTTTAAGGTAACTCAAATTTAAATTTGTAACAGATTTGAAAACAAATTTATCAACCCTTTATGGCTAATTGTTACATGATGAATAGGTATAGCCTATTATTTTGTAATATAGTGTAAAAGATTTAAATTTAATTTTTAGCTGTAAGAAGTCATGGAAAAACACAGGTTCAAACAATATATATTGACAAGATTTCATGCTGGGTTGACCTGTGATGAAGCTTGTCGATTAGTTAATCATGTGACCAGGCCAATCTGAGAAATTAGAATTTAGTTAAAATAGATAAAGAATTGGTAAGAGAGACTTCGGGTTCGGATGCGTAATGGCGCATGTGCTATTCCTTGCACTTGAGTTAAAATCTGGACTTGGAAAATAATAATGAAAGTAGCTAACATAATTAAGATTATTAGGTTGTATTGTAATCTTTCAGTGGCTGTTTTTTGTACACATGGACACACCAGTGTAGGCTGACCAGCATACATGGATACAACCTGCAAAAAATATACATTGATCAGCTGGATGCTATGTGGAAGACCTGCCTGGAATGATGACTGCTAGGGACTGCTGTCAGCATGACCTGATGATGAGATTGTGTTGTGAACAAACAATCTGGTCAGTCTATCTGGAATGGGTTAATGAATAAAGTCATGGAATAGAAAAAGAATTGCAATAATATCAAATAAATTAGAAAGCAGATAAAGCAGAATAGCAAGAAGACAATATATGTAGAGAATGAACAGTAGAAAGAGATAAAGAAAAGAATGAAAACAAAAACAGAAAAGAAGAAAAGAAAAGATTGTTACAACAGCAGAAACAATAAATATCTGTAAATGTCAAACAACAAAAAAATTGTCAATCCATTTTTTTGTATTCAAACACTTAAAAAAAAAAACTTGAATGAAAATATTGATTGAAATAAATTTTAAATGTCAAAATTTGATTTGTTTAATATTCATTTCAAATGTTTGTATTATTTGTATTATTCTCCTCATCTTTATTGTTATCTGTACAACGTTCGGTCTGATGTGCTCTCTGGCCTTCTTCAGGTATTTCTTGTCAGACTGAAGAAGGCTGGAGGGCACATCAGCCAAATTGCTGTACAGATAACAATAAAGAAGAGGACAATACTCCAAATAATACACAAATTATCAAGCCACATCTAAAAATTCAGAGAAATAATCATTTCAAATGCTTTAAGCTGTAAATTTACTTATCTTCAAGTTCATGATATCTAGGATTCAGTTCATAAAGTTGAGATGTCTAAGAAAAATTAGATGATATATGTATGAAATAATCTTTGGAATAAAGATCTGTAAAAACTGAAAATACTTTTTAAAACGCCCTAATATTTACTTTTCTTTCTTTTTTTAGTTCAAGTTCCAGAAGGATGTGAGAAACATGTTTTCAAATCTTAGCTTTGACCATTTTCTCTTGTTTTTGTGGTCATGATGATATTTGTAAGTATATTATTTATAAACCTTCTCTAAATCTATAGTGTTATTATTGTTATTTATGCTAATAAAATTAGATGGTTATCTCTATTAATGATAGAGAATGTATAAATTTCCAATTTAAGCTGAAGGTCTAAATTCTATCAATAAATTTGTTCTTATTTCACTTTCAAGTATTTTTAAAACATCACCTTTTGGAATATTTTTCAGACTAACAGAACCTGTGATTATACCACAGTATGATAATTTAATTATTATTATGTTTGATAAGTTTTACTTAAGAGCTATTTTTCAAATAGTTCAATATGTAAAAAGTATAATAATCTTGATTTAACTTTTTTTTTTTTTTTTTTTTTTTTTTTTTTGCTTTTCTTTACTTCTTTTCCTTATTTTGATAGAAACAGATTAGTGTTATCACTTTTGCAGGCTCAACCCCTCTCTCTATCTATCTTTCTTTCTTCTTTTATTATATTTTTCTGTGTAGTATGTCCTTTTTCTTTCCTTTCTTTCTTAATAATAAAAACAGAATGATCCATTATTTAGCTGAGGTGATGACATTCATAAGAATTCGGCACATAAACAAAAACCGATAATCAGTATTTACATTTTTGCATTTTCATCTTGGATGATTTGGACTGTCTCATTTTTAATCAGAGGGTATTGCAAGATGATAACAGTTGGAAGATTAAGGAACGTGTATTAATATATTTTCAGATAATTTATATGCTGTTTAAATTAACTTTGGACCATATAACCTTAAGGCACCCCTTTTGCGATTTCGATTCATGGGGACATTTTTTCCATTTACACCGTTAAAATCCGGTTAATTGTCAAGATGATTTTTAGAGATTTAAAAAAAAATTATACCCCTAACAAACAATTCGGATTTTACGGTGTAAATAAGAAAGTCGCAAAAGGGGTGCCTTAAGATCATATTGGTCCTTAACTGATACATAAAAAAGAACTCTCAAAAACTAGGCTCATATAATAGATTGTATGCATGCAGTTGTTTGATAAATAGCAGAGGTAAAAATAGGTTTGCAGCTCCTACTTAAAAATGGGAAATGACACTTCTCTGCTATATATTTACTATCCCCTCCATACAAGTAGGATGCGACTTCAAGGTCAATCTTAGCGGAGGTTTTAACAGGTTTTGAATTCAGTTCCTTCTCCTAGATTGGTTTTGATTCACCCTAGTAATAATAATACTTCCTCGGAATGCTGATTAGGGAGGCATTCCTGTTGTCCCAGTGTTTTTTTTTCTTCCCCTTCACCATTTCCAGCTACTGAAATACATTTAAATATTTTCTTGAAAACGAATTTACACTTTGGGGTACAGGGTAGGAGCTAGATGGCTTTAGTTGTTCATAGATAAAAACTCTGCAATTTATTAAGAAACTTTAGTTTTGGGACCCATCAAATTTCCCGGGGACTTCATTCAAAATTAAATCCAATTGGGTCCAAGACACACTAAATTAAAAAACTATCAGCATCACTGTTTCCTCATTTAAGTATTTCATATATTCTCAAGATTCTCTGAACCAATGTTTTCATGTTGTCCTGTGTATTGATGATAAAAATTGCCATCTTTTGTGTG
>CM042139.1:120815515-120870515 GCA_023376005.1 Doryteuthis pealeii
AAGAGAGATACAATTGGAATCAAACATCGCTTACTAATCTCATAGTCCAGCACATTATTCAGGGATACCCTGTTGTCTAAAACAGGGTTTGGCCTAATCTGCAGTTGAGATTAATTTAAATGTTTTCATCTTATGGAGACAAAAACAATGAAATCTTATCAGCAATATCTTCAATCTGCAAAACTTTAAGCATTTCAAAGATAGACCTTTGAAGAAAAGATTTGTACTAGCAGAACAATGAAAACATTAACAAAAAACCCCCAAAAACAAAAAAAAAACAATCTACAGATAGTACAGCAATTCACAAAAACTTCTTTAATCCTTAAAGGTAACAGTAAAATGTACAAAACTTTATAAGAGACCAGTATTTGTCTCCTAATGTGGTAACATTGTTTCAGCATGAGTTTGAAAAAAAATTTTTTGGCCCCCTCAATCTATCCTAAACAAAATAATGAGAAAAATCTTTACACACATATATCTTGTGACACAATTAACAGATAAACATTACAAACTACTATCTGCAGGCAGAGGAGTGCCTGAAGAAATTATCTAAAATTAAACTCCAGCTGTGAGAATTGAACAGTAGCCAAATGAAAGATACAGCAAAGAACCGGCCAAATCTTTACAACAAATGCCAACATTATTACTCAACAGAATATATAATATATAGCTAATTAAAGTTGGTCCATGATAGAACGATACACACACACATATATATTATATATATATATATTAATATATATATAGCTACGGGTGATACGGAAGGAGGGCCCTGGATATAATTGCCCATTACGGACCACACTCAGGAGAAAAATTCAAAAGCCGCCAAAGGAGGCGCACAGTGTACACTGCGACTGCCCCATCCGCGACACAGGTATGTGCCACGAAGTGAATGTGGTATACCGCACAAATGTAACATTGTAACCAATTTTACATAGGTAGCACCACAAGACCACTACACAATTAGAATCAACAGAACACTTTACACACACAAGCATCCCTTTCCGTAAACACTTAGTTAAATCAAACAACACAGAAAGAAAATATAACAGTCAATATAGAGGCCCGAGAGAGAAATCTGGGTAATCTCAGAATTAAAGAGGGCCTTGCTAATCGCTAGATTTAACACCCAGAGATCAATAACAGGAGTGACTCAGCGCAAAGTTCATCATACAATAAACCCGCAACCAGACGCACACATGTAACAGTATCATCAACACGCACGAAACAACATACCCCACATGCACAATGAGAATTACTAAATGAAACAAATCTAGCGAGAAGACAATACGAAACACTCACCAAATCTATAGCCAATCATCCCCGCCCACACAACAAACACACATCCATTGCAGACACTAGTTGTTAAGGAAAAAAAAATTAAAATAAATAAAGTTAAATATATAATATATATTTAAAAATATTATAAAATATAAAAGATAAATTTGAATTAGATATAAATAAACAATAAATATGATAATATTAATTAATACTATTAATGCATAATAATAATAATATTAAATGATTAATTGATGTAAAATCCAACAGGAAACATCACCATGGTCACAAAACCAAATACGCTTTTTCAATTCGCACATACCACACTACAGAATCCCGCGCTAGGATAGCATGTCTTAACGTCACAACACACGCTTTCAATGTCAACGCGCATTCAACATACGCACACGTACAACAAAAAAAACGCATTCACCTCACAGGGAATACAGTTATTTAAAAAAATAACGTCATTTTTCAACAAAAAAAAAAATCAATTTGGGAAGAAAGCCCATAGCTGTTACTGCTTCAGTTCAATTCTTCTTGATAAGAGTAATTACCTCGAATTCAAGAAATATAAAAATACAGGTCAACACACCAACACCATTGTTACCGTATTATTATTTTTTATTTATTCCCAAACTGCATTGTGATAGCCTTCCTAAATCAACCTCCTACCAATATATAATATATATCTCATATAAGCAATAATAAAAATCAGTAAATTAACTCCAGATATTGCTGATGTCTTTATTTAAATAATCAATAAGTCAACTAATAATAAAATAGATATTTATCTCTTTTTTTTTTAGAATGACACATTAAAGCTTCATCCATTACAGAATAGTAGAATTCTATGTCAATGTTTTATATTTATAAATACCTACATAGCTTAGGGTAGTAAAGACATGAAAGTCAATGGCATTTTGTAACTATATGATTTTTCAAACTTGGTTGAAAATCACAATAGGCAAAAAACTCCCAGTTACCAAGTGCTACTGATTTCATGTCTTTGCTACCCTAACTTAGATTATACATGCTCCATTCAATGATATTGAGCACTCTTTACATATATATACATGTGTGTCTATGTGTGTGTAATGTTTTCTCACCTCCTCATAACTATAACTTTCATGTATTTTTTTAATACAATCATGAGATGTTTCATCTCATGTTATTTTTTTTATAACTAAACTCATCTAACAATTTTTGCAGACCAAATAAACATAAATATAAGTTGAATAAAATTTAAAAGCTCTGTATGCATGTTAAAACATACCAAGTAGATATTATGAATGAATATATGGATAAAATACCCGACAGAATGGAAGAGAAATCTGAATAATAAATTCAAAGTTTTAAGAGACATTGGCTTCAATGTGAAATTAGATAAAAACAGAGTTCATGAGACATCTCCACACTGGATGGTAAGCCTCTCAAATTAGACCAGTTCACATACCTAGGTAGTAATATTTTACCACAGAAAGGCAATGTCAATATATGCATGATAAAGGCATGGACTGCTATAGACAGATTATTAACTCGTAACGTTCCTATACTGCCTCATTCCACCCAGCCAGAAATCACATTTCCTAATCTGCCCAAATGATAGTCTTTGTTTAAATGTCATATCAAACATATTTAGAAGTCTTTGATTTAAGGGGAAATATCTCAGGTAACTTTAAATGAAAGGCCATTTTTGATAAATCCTTATAGGAATGGGGTTCTGGAATTGGAAAATTCTGAACAGGATGTTAAGAATTAAATCTGATTTCTCTATAAGATAAAGCAGGAAATTCTTCCAGGCTGTAGCCATGTCAGTGCTACTGTATGGCTGTACAACTTGGACTCAAATGAAATGCATGAAGAAAACAAATATATATATATCTTATTATAATGGAGATTGTGTTTGTCTGTAACCGAAACTATATCACTACTCAAATCAATTCCCTTAGTTATTTACGTCACATTCTGCATGATTTATTTTTATTTAAGCCTCAATTATTAATAATATGTTTGACATTATTAATACTGTTGTCCTTGTTTACATATTAATAACATGCAATTGTATTTATATATACAATAAAGTAGCGGTTTACAGTGTGAACAGGAAGGCTAATTTGCATATTAATATCAAAAATTCGATTTTGATAAAAATGTGCTTAGTATTATTGATTTCTAAATGTTTGGTTTTATCTTAATGAATAAGAGCAAAAATTTGGGGGATAAATCTTAAAAGAAATCCATTAACAAGAAATAACTAATTTTATTCTTTACTTCCTATTTTAATTAAATTGTTAAATTAGGAAAATTTACCAATGAAAGACGGGGATGATGGAAGAGTAAGTTTCAGTTGTTCTATTTTTCAATTATACCCCGCTCTGTTTCAAATCTTTTTATCTGCATTCTTATTTAGTTTCATTAGTCTTTCTAATTTAATATATTTTATTACATTAAAACTTAAAATACTTGCACCCGGAGAGTGCATATATTTTCTAGTATACATAAACAAGATTTTAGCATTAAATAACAAGGATTGATATGCCATTAAACCAAATAATTAACCAATTATAAATGAATAGAATCTATTTAGTAGTATGAAGGAGACAGTTTAGCTCAGTTGGTAGAGCACTTGTCGAGGAATCGCAAGGTTCCAGCTCCAATACTAGTTCCCGCCAACTCAGCGCATGAGTAGCACAGCCTGGGTAATCTGATCTGTGCAGTAAAGTGGGAAGCAGATGGTAGGTGTGGCACTCCACCTCAGAAAAAAAAGAAAAAAGCTCCCTGGTCTAGTGCTAGTGAAAAGAGGGATAGACTCCCTTGCTGTCCAGCTGATATTTACAATAGGTTACTCTGCAACTTATTTTTTTATGTATATTAGTACAAAATAAAAAAACGACCACCGGGCGATGTAAAAATAGATTTTTGAAACATATTGCCTGAGGGGTGGGAGTAAAAATTCAATGTCAGCGAGTTTGTACCCTAAGTAAGTAAAATCATCAATTCATTAAAGGATTAAATAAAACAATTTGAAATGTAAACTTTAAATATGTATTAAAATAAACAAACTATATAGATATATAATACCAGTCATGTATTTATTAAAACTTGTTTTAAAAAACAATGAGGACTGTCTAATGCTGCATGTTCAAATTTTGAGTGTATTTATTCTATGTTATGACGATTTTGGTTAATGTGACATAAGCAGTGACGTAATTTTTGTTACAGACAAAAACCGGAAACGAATCTCCATTATTAATAGATGTAAATAGTATTGTATAATTATTTAGATATTCATATAACTCATAAATAAAACATTTAAAATGTCATACTGATCTTTAAACCTTTGTGGTTGTTTCAGATTAAACCGTGAAATTACACCGGTCCAACTAGTTTTCAATTACTTCTAAATGCACTTTGCTTAAAGACATTTTTTAAAAAAAGAAAGAAAAACATAACTTATATGATCTTATAAACATAACGAAAACTTACAACATAATGCTATTAACATTCAAAAGGTCATAATAATTATCCGCTGTGATAAAAATGCAAACTGACTGGCTCACTTCCTTCCCTTCTCACCGTATTTCTCCAGTTGCTTGTGACTGTGTGATTTAAGTTTTATCTCTCCCTCTCACCCTACTCTCCACCATATGTAGATATTTATTTACTTCTATTCATCACTCTTCTTTCATGTTAGTGATGAAAAATAACAGAAACAAAGTAATAAACATATTCATCTCTCCTATTTAAATAAAAAGCAATGTTTTTCATTCAAGTAAATACATCAGATTGCACTGACAGCACAGATACCCATTACTCTCTCTTTCACCAACAGTCATCACCCACCAGCAGGTCTTCCACACAGCATCCAGAACCCATGCAGAGATGATTGATGAAGATTTTTGCTGGTCAACCTATACTTATGTATCCATGTATAGGTGTCCACAGGAGAATGACACTTATGAGTTCGTTCTTGCTTGTCCAGCATGTCTTGTTAGTCTTACCTGGATGGTTTGTGTGATAGGAGGCAAGTGGCCATACAGATACTTTTTTGTGGGTGCTGCTTCCAGGATTTGTTCAAGACAACACACAGCATTCTTGTGTAGCTCTCGTCAAGCTTTTTCTCAAAGCATTTCTTTAGTCCAAGTGGTGCAGCCATACAGTAGTAATGACACGACTACAGCTTGGAAGAATTTACACTTTATCTTATCAGAGAGATCAAATGAATACAACAAACATAAAACATTGGTTATTTGGTGTTTAATAGCATATCAACTTTGTGGGTTATCTAATGACAAAAATAATATATATAGATATATATATATATATATATATATAAAAGTAAAGTCGTCGGGGCAGCTTAAAGTCGGTATCAGCCAATCAGCGAGGGAGTCTATCCCCTTTTCACTTGCGCTAGACCAAGGAGATTATTTTAGCGTCTGAGGTGGAGCACCACACCTACCGTCAGCTCCTTACTTTACCGCACACATCCCTGTGCTACTCATACGCTGAGTTGGCGAGGACCGGTATCGAACTAGGAACCTTGTGGTTTCTAGCCGAATGCTCTACCGACTGAGCTAACCCGGCCCATCAATCTTATATATATATATATATATAAGATTTGTTCAACTTCATGTGTATTAATAAATTGGTAGAAATAATTGTTAGATCTTTGATTAACTTCATGTCTATTAATTGATAGAAATAATTATGTTAGTTGGTTGGTTATTTTGTTTAATGGCATATCAACCCTTGTGGCTATTTAATGCCAAAAGCTTGTGGGTAAATATTGTGTTTGGATTGGTTTTATAAACTGGTAGAAATAATTTTCATTAACTTGCAAATAGATCTATTTGTCCTATAGATGGGACCTTAACAGGTACTACCACTCTGAGTCAGAGTGGATCTGGGAGAAATGGCAATGAAAGGGTACTCCACACTGCCCAGAGCTCCAGAATTGGAACCTCACCACTAGATGCAATTTTTTATCATCATACACAGGACACATGAAACATTGGTTCAGAGAATCTTGAGAATATATGAAATACTTAAATGAGGAAACAGTGATGCTGATAGTTTTTTAATTTAGTGTGTCTTGGGACCCATGGATTTAATTTGAATGAGTCCCGGGAAATTTGATGGGTCCCAACTAAAGTTTCTTAATAAATTGCAGAGTTTTATCTATGAACAACTAAAGCCATCTAGCTCCTACCCTGTACCCCATACAGTGTAATTCGTTTTCAAGAAAATATTTAAATGTATTTACAGTTAGCTGGAAATGGTGAGGGAAGAAAAAAAACACTGGGACACAGGAATGCCTCCCTATCAGCATCTCCGAGGAAGTATTATTATTACTAGGGTGAATCAAAACCAATCTAGGAGAAGGAAAACTGAATTCAAACCTGTTAAAACTCCGCTAAAGAAATTGACCTTGAGTCGCATCCTACTTGTATGGAGGGGATAGTAAATATATACAGGTAGAGTGTCATTTCCCATTTTTAGTAGGAGCTGCAACCTTATTTTTACCTCTGCTATTTATCAAAAACTGCATGCACAATCTATTATATGAAGCCTAGTTTTTGAGAAGTTCTTTTTATGTATAACAAGTTAAGGACCATATGATCTTAAGGCACCCCTTTTGCGACTTTCTTATTTACACCGTAAAAATCCGATTGTTTGTTAGGGGTATAATTTTTTTTTTAATCTCTAAAAATCATCTTGACAATTAACCCGGATTTTAACGGTGTAAATGGAAAAAATGTCCCCATGAATCGAAATCGCAAAAGGGGTGCCTTAAGGTTATATGGTCCAAAGTTAATTTAAACAGCATATAAATTATCTGAAATATATTAATACACGTTCCTTAATCTTCCAACTGTTATCATCTTGCAATACCCTCTGATTAAAAATGAGACAGTCCAAATCATCCAAGATGAAATGCAAAAATGTAAATACTGATTCTGGTTTTGTTTATGTGCCGAATTCTTATGAATGTCATCACCTCAGCTAAATAATGGATCATTCTGTTTTTATTATTAAGAAAGAAAGGAAAGAAAAGGACATACTACACAGAAAAATATAATAAAAGAAAGAAAGAAAGATAGATAGAGAGAGGGGTTGAGCCTGCAAAAGTGATAACACTAATCTGTTCTATCAAAATAAGGAAAAGAAGTAAAGAAAGCAAAAAAAAAAAAAAAAAAAAAAAAAAAAAAAAAAAAAAAAAAGTTAAATCAAGATTATTATACTTTTTACATATTGAACTATTTGCAATAGCTCTTAAGTAAACTTATCAAACATAATAATAATTAAATTATCATACTGTGGTATATCCACAGGTTCTGTTAGTCTGAAAATATTCCAAAAGTGATGTTTTAAAATACTTGAAAGTGAAATAAGAACAACAAATTTATTGATAGAATTTAGACTTCAGCTTAAATTGGAAATTTATACATTCTCTATCATTAATAGAGATAACCATCTAATTTTATTAGCATAAATAACAATAATAACACTATAGATTTAGAGAAGGTTTATAAATAATATACTTACAATATCATCATGACCACAAAAACAAGAGAAAATGGTCAAAGCTAAAGATTTGAAAACATGTTTCTCACATCCTTCTGGAACTTGAACTAAAAAAAAGAAAGAAAAAGTAAATATTAGGGCGTTTTAAAAGTATTTTCAGTTTTTACAGATCTTTATTCCAAAGATTATTTCATACATATATCATCTAATTTTTCTTTAGACATCTCAACTTTATGAACTGAATCCTAGATATCATGAACTTGAAGATAAGTAAATTTACAGCTTAAAGCATTTGAAATGATTATTTCTCTGAATTTTTTAGATGTGGCTTGATAATTTGTATTATTTGGAGTATTGTCCTCTTCTTTATTGTTATCTGTACAGCAATTTGGCTGATGTGCCCTCCAGCCTTCTTCAGTCTGACAAGAAATACCTGAAGAAGGCCAGAGAGCACATCAGCCGAAACGTTGTACAGATAACAATAAAGATGAGGAGAATAATACAAATAATACAAACATTTGAAATGAATATTAAACAAATCAAATTTGACATTTAAAATTTATTTCAATCAATATTTTCATTCAAGTTTTTTTTTTAAGTGTTTGAATACAAAAATGGATTGACAATTTTTTTGTTGTTTGACATTTACAGATTATTTATTGTTTCTGCTGTTGTAACAATCTTTTCTTTTCTTCTTTTCTGTTTTTGTTTTCATTCTTTTCTTTATCTCTTTCTACTGTTTCATTCTCTACATATATTGTCTTCTTGCTATTCTGCTTTTATCTGCTTTCTAATTTATTTGATATTATTGCAATTCTTTTCTATTCCATTGACTTTATTCATTAACCCATTCCAGATAGACTGACCAGATTGTTTGTTCACAACACAATCTCATCATCAGGTCATGCTGACAGCAGTCCCTAGCAGTCATCATTCCAGGCAGGTCTTCCACATAGCATCCAGCTGATCAATGTATATTTTTGCAGGTTGTATCCATGTATGCTGGTCAGCCTACACTGGTGTGTCCATGTGTACAAAAACAGCCACT
This sequence comes from Doryteuthis pealeii, assembly GCA_023376005.1. NCBI lineage: Eukaryota > Metazoa > Mollusca > Cephalopoda > Myopsida > Loliginidae > Doryteuthis > Doryteuthis pealeii. The sequence goes on from CM042139.1 coordinate 120,824,370, forward strand.
GAAAGATTACAATACAACCTAATAATCTTAATTATGTTAGCTACTTTCATTATTATTTTCCAAGTCCCAGATTTTAACTCAAGTGCAAGGAATAGCACATGCGCCATTACGCATCCGAACCCGAAGTCTCTCTTACCAATTCTTTATCTATTTTAACTAAATTCTAATTTTCTCAGATTGGCCTGGTCACATGATTAACTAATCGACAAGCTTCATCACAGGTCAACCCAGCATGAAATCTTGTCAATTATATTGTTTGAACCTGTGTTTTTCCATGACTTCTTACAGCTAAAAATTAAATTTAAATCTTTTACACTATATTACAAAAATAATAGGCTATACCTATTCATCATGTAACAATTAGCCATAAAGGGGTTGATAAATTTGTTTTCAAATCTGTTACAAATTTAAATTTGAGTTACCTTAAAATTGTTAAAAGTTAGAAATTCCATCTTAAAAAAAAAGTTAATCACCATAAGAAACTAATAAAGTAAGCCGTTTGTGATGATATTATATTGAAGCCGCTTTTTTTTTTTTTCTTTTAATTTTTCAAAGAAGAATAAAACACAGTAGGTGGACATAACTGTAAAACATCTCATCTGCAATATCTCACAATGTAATTAATGGCTTTCAAACAGGATTTGAAAAAAAAAAAGGGTAACAAAATAGTTACCTATAGCTAATTAGTAAGAGTAACAACTACATTCAATACTTGGCCTTGCATCCCATTTTCTCTCCTATTTTTCCCCCCACCAAAATAAAATAAATAAAAAATGATTATTGGATAAACTTCACAAAGCTTTCAGTCCCACTCACCTAAGTAACTTTCAGAAATTAATCCTCTTTACATTATTAAAAAATAACATTACAAGCCTAAAACTTTTATAATTATCCATACAAGACACTACAGGGAATTATCTTGTACATAAGCTACTGAGAGATAGAGATAGAGAGAGAGATAGAGAGAGAGATAGAGAAAAGTATTTGTTTTTTTTTTCTAATTCATAATAGCAGTGTATATATTTCCAAAAGAAAATTAGTATTAATTCAGATAGTCACATGATCAGTAGACATATCAACTAACAACCAATAATACCATTATTGCCCAGAGCTGAAAAAAAGAAAAAAAGGGGGGGGTGAATTTATGATGATAGTTAAATGAAACAACGCAAACTTCTTACCTGTACGCAGAAGTCTGTTGAGAAATTTAAACCAATTCCCTCAAAATATTTTTTTGTGATTCATAGTCACAATTTTCTGCTTTTATAAGTTTTGTTACCTGAAATAAAAAAAAAATAAAAAAGATTAAAAACGGTAAATAACATTTACACTAGAAATGGTTAGACAATAAAAAAAAATGCAGTGATTATACAGTTTATATTATACTTATTTACTAAGCTTAGCTTAGATGCGGCACAATGCCAGATTATGGGGCACCCAGTGAGAAACAAACTCACTAACAATGGTCTGTGAATTTAACTCACTAACCATTACATTATATGTAACCATGACCAGGAAAAACAGCATATCATGGATATGCATGGTGTAATAGTTATTATCATAGGAAATGGACACAGCAAACCATGTTCAAACCTTGAACAAGGCCTTTTACATTTCACAGCTGATGGTAGATGTGGTGCTCCACCTCAGATGCAAAACAATCTCCCCAGTCTAGCGCTAGTAAAAAGCGGATAGATTCCCTTGCTGTCCGGCTGATATCAACAATAGGCCACTTCACTTAGTTTACTTACACCAGTAAAAGTTAATTTTATAAAAGAAGGAAACATTTTAGGAGCTTCTTTTACAAAAAGTAGAAATCATTATATCTCAATGTTTGTTGATGTATCGGTTACCATTATAGGAAATGGATAGGGTGAAAAGTTCAATTCCTGGACAAGATTGGTTGCATTTCACATAGCACTAATACCCTTGAGAAAGGTATGCATCCAACAATTCTCCCTCCAGCTATGGGTAAGTAGTAGGGCATACTGGGCCCTTAAACTTGGTTAGGCAACAAGTCTAAGAAAACTCTGAATGTAAACCTGTTAAACTCTGCTCAAACATAATTTTTAATCATCCAAATTGTCAATGAAATACTAATTATAATTTTGTACTCCTTTTTAAATAAAAGCATCAATATAATCATGGATCACAGTTACAAGTGAAATCCACTGGGTTCACAGGTTGAACCAAAAAACAAATTTTACAAATCAGAATGAGATTAGACTTGATCCCTGAGCTCCTGAGCCTAAATTTACCCTCTTCCATTTGAGCGTGATCTCTGCACCGGTAAACTGGTGTTATGGAGGCACATGGTTTAATGGTTATCATCAAGGACTTGGCGACATCAGTTCAAATCCTGTATGAGGCTATTTGCATTTTATATAGAGCTAATACCCTTGGTAAAGATATGCATCCAACAATTCTCCCTCCAGCTATGGGTAAATAGTAGGTCGGACTGGGATTTTAATCTTGGTTAGGCAACCAGTCTAGGAGAAGGAAAACTGAATTCAAACTTGTTAAAGTCCACTCAAAAAGTTGACCTTGTGTCACATCCTGCTTGTGCGGAGGGGTTGGTAAATACAATGTGGAAAGGAAAATAAAGTAGCACCAGTATATGGGTGTAATGGTCTGTTCACAAACAACGAGGATTTTTAACTGGTTACATAGGATAATAACTTTGCATGAGGTGCCAAAAGTCTGTACTCAAGTATGGATAAAAAGCTAGAATTTTTAATATGACTTTCACAAGGAACATATGAACTGCTCAAGTTTTCCTACTTCACATAAATTAGCTTATTGATGTACTTTAAAAAATTGTGGAAAATGTTACTACAAGGACCTACATTCTTAAAGTATATTCTCCAAGAGTTTTTCAAACATTGAAATGAATTTTTTAAAGGAAACACTAAAAGAAACAATTTAGGTCAGCCACAAAAATATGGTTAATATGAAATAATTGAAAGCACTTATCTTATAAATTACTTGCTATGTAAGAATGTATATTATGAAACAAGTCAGTCAGACATTACAAAAAAGAAAAAGAAAAAAAGAGGAAAAAGGGAAAAGACAGTGTTCTAAGCATCTATTTGCAGTGCAGACACAAAAGAACAGATGGTTTGCAAACTGTCTACAGTGAGAAAAGAAAGTAAGTCGACTTTCTTCTTGACATGTTCATGGAAGAATCGTGGGAAGTTGGTACAAGAGACATCCCAGTGTGATGTGAATATATACCTCCATCAATGTCAATTATAGCGCTGCAGTTTGGTAGAGAGTTGGTTTTACAGGGTGGAGATGTTACCTCCATGCCCACCTGGCTTTGAAGTCAGATTTGTACTACTCCTAGATTGGTTGCCAATCAAGGTTAGATGATTCAGTCTACATTGCTATTTTACCTATAGTTTGGAAGATGGAAGAAGAAGAGATTGATTCATTGTTTTTTCCTAGGTTTGTTTTGGTTTCTTTGTTTAATGGAATATCAATCATCATGGGATATTTAATGCCAAAGCTATTCTTATAGAAGAACAGTAGTGATACTATTTAACCTATAGTTGGTATTAGTCTGAAAAATAACATAATAGCATAACTGGAGTTTAAACTCGCTTACTACAATTTCACATTCCAGCATTTTAACCACTATGCCATGGAGATTCCCCATTTCTGAAAGGTATAAATTTGAAATGAGCAATAACTGTCGCAGCTGGAATTCAAGTCCATTTTTCATGGAATTAACCATGAGGCTACCAAACTGTGAGCAATGAATTCAATTTGAATATCGTTCTTATTGATAAAGAGGCAAGACTGTTTGTATTGATAAGTAGGCCAAATAATAGAAAACAAAATCTCAAAACCCATGTTTGTTTCTATTTGCCAGTATCCAAGTTAAGCAGTATACGTCCTGTGTCACTGATATAGAACATTTGTATCCATGCATCAGAGTGTTTTGTTTTTTTCTTCCCCCACATTTCCAGCTAACTGTAAATACATTTCAATATTTTCTTGGAAATGAATTACACTGTATGGGGTACAAGGTAGGGTTAGATGGCTTTAGTTGTTTATAGATAAAAACTCTGCATTTATTAAGAAACTTTTAGTTGGCACCCATTAAATTTCCCAAGGATTCATTCAAATCAAATCCGTGTGTCCTAAATTAAAAAAAGCTATCAGCATAATTGGTTAAGCATTATGCAGATAAAAATTATGTTACACAAGATTAAACTAAACAACTGATTACATTTGATTGACAAAGCACCACATGCATCTGAGAGCCAAAAAAGGAAATCTTGGAGACATTGTAATGAGAAATGCCAAAAGACTTATTTCTTCTCTAAGTGCAAGTCAGGTCTTTCTTGACCATTGTCAAAACAGCACTTTCCAAGCAGAACTTGTTTTTCATTTTCACTCACCAACAAAGGCAGACAGAAATTGTTTTCTTTCTCATTCTCTATCTTTCAAAAAGGTCTGCTCTGTATGCTACAACTAAATGTCACTCTTGCTCTGTTTCTCTTCTAACAATCGTTAACAAAATTCAGAGTGATGCTTTGGTCAAGTCTTTATATGATAAAGACTGGCCAAGAGTCACAGTGAAATGATAACTCATGCATATTCATAAGCAATAAAGACATGCATGTGCACAAATCACATTATGAATGGCCACTTCCACAAATGGACAGATGAAGCAGCAAAATCTTCTTGCTTTAAGTAAGTGAAAGTTGTCACAATCTATGACCGATATAATAAAAATATAGTATTTCTTAACTGTTATGATTAAATACTAGCAGGACCTGTGAATATACCCAGTACAGGAAATGCATGTTGAAAAATTGGGGGTCTCTTAAGTAAAATTATGATATTGTAAAAAGTACCTGTTACCTATTACTACTTAAGCATAACATTTATCATATAGATGTAAAATTCATTTATATATCTAGATAATAAATTAAATATTTTATAATAAATTACTTCAATATTTTAAATGTAAGTCATCATTTTCTATTTTTTCTCTTAAGTTTAACTAATAAAGTCATTTTAGAATTTAATAAAGAGACAGCTCATTCAACCGTGGCATATGGAAATCTAATAGAGTGCAATGGAATTATCAGAATAATAATTAATTAGAATGATTTTATTTCCTTTTTTTATTGTCAAAAAGAACTACAATGGTTAAATTACAAAAATACTAATAGTACAAATACTTGCTTGGTTACCTCATTTTAGGAATGTCCCCTCCCATTTAGAGGTACCGGGTACTTTTTACAATATCACAATTTTTCCTTAAGGAGCCCCTTTTCAGCATACATGTTTGATACCTAAACTTTGACCCTCCCCATCAGTCCCAATTTATATAGGGAGTCCAGTTGTAAAATATTTTGCAAGAGGAAACATGAACATTTTTGGGATGAATTGACCAGAGAAAAATCAAAGAAACAGGCTGGTTAACATAATCTCAACTACATAAGTGAGATAAGATTCCAGATCTAATTCAATACTCCACTGAATGTATTTATGAAATTTAACTGGTGTAGAAGACTAATTTTTATTAGCAGTATTTTGGAGCCTTGGTAAAAGCCTTTGGTATAAGTTGGTTTCAACTAACAGGGTCACCACTATAGACTCATACTTAGATTAATTCATATTTTCACACATGACAGTCATTGTTCCAATAAGAAACTACTAACAAAATAATGAAAAGAAAATGTTATGCTAACTTGAATATAGATCTCAATGTATTTCCTATTGTGGATTTAAGAAAATAATTTCTCAAAATCTTTACCTAAGCAAATCTCAAACACCCAATAAGCAGTTATCTTTTGTGTTTATTTAGGCCAAGTAAGGGGGTTCCTTTTCTATTCATAAATTACATCAATTTAAACATTGTAATTTTTTTTGCTAAGCATCTCTGTGTATGATATGTGTTTACCTACATGGGCATTAAGAGAATAGTTGGTATAATAGACACCATTCTTTTCTCTACAAAAGAGACCTCTGTTTTCCTTACAGAATAAGCTTTATCATGAAGAATTATATAAAATGGTACTTTGAAATTTTGATCAAAGATTTTTCCGATTTACATGAAAGTTACAACTGCTTTAAATACAAAAACATTGTATATGAAAGCAGCCATTTTTTTTAAAAATGGTATAGTCTATAATTTTGAGAAGACTTATTAATTCAGGAGTTGCATTTGGACTACTGAACTCATTTTTCTATTGCTTTTTTTTATTAATTAACAGAGCTACCCGAAGATGCCTGGGATTTAAAAAGTTAAAAATACATCTCTTATCTATATTTACATATAGATTAATAACAATTATTTATATATATATATTTGTTTTATTATCTTTTATTCTTTATATATTGTTGTTTTAAGTGGTTATTTTTATTCTTATTGTTTGTCTTTTTTTCTTTTATTTGCTTTTATCCTTAATTAATTTGTTTTACATTTATCATTTTTTTAAATTAATTCTTTAATATATCGTTGATTTATACCCTTATTATATTCTTATTTAGCTTTTCTTATGGAAAATGAGGGATAAAAAGTTTAATTCCCTCTCAGACAAAAATAGGGTGTGGATTTTATTGAAGTTTGGTCTTTACTGGTCTCCACCAATTTTCCTTTATTAAAGGACATGTGCAAGAGCATTATACAAACATACATGCAGAAATACAGAATCTTTCTTTTATATTATATATATTATATTATATATATATATATATATATGTTTCAGGCTATCCATTTTACAGCCTTCTTCTGGTGTATAATCTGTAATGAAAAAGAGGTCTCTTTTGTACAGAAAAGAATTGAGGCAACTATATCAATTATCTTGGCTCATTCTTAATACGTAGTTTCATATCATACACAGGGATACTGAGCAATGGAAATTACACCACACTAGCTTGACTCATACATCTGTCCAACAAAACAATGTCACTTCCTTCAAATTCCTCATTCTCTCAAAATGTTCCCAATCTACAGTTTGGACGTCATTCCAGATTATATTAAGTGAGCCTTCTTCTCTCTCCAAATATGTCTGCCATACCAGATTTTCTTCTGCCCCATTAGATATGACTTTTACAGAATCTTCAGTCTAATTTTCTGAGTTGAGGAAGCATTTTATAAACTTATGAACTAGAATGAGCATCCTCATTTTAGTACTTGTTATATATTACCAACCCCTCCACATGAGTAGGATGTGATACAGGGTCAATTTCTTAACTGGAGTTTAACAGCTTTGAATTCAGAGTTTTCCTTCCTTTAGACTAGTTGCCTAAGGTTAAGCCTAGTCCACCCTACTATTTACCCATAGCTATAAGCAGAATAGCTGGATGCATACCTTTCCCAAATGTATTAGCGCTATACGAATTGCAAACAGCCTCATCAAGGATTTGAATCGGGTCACCATTTCCTATGACAATAACCATTACGCCACACATTTCCTTGTAGTCACATTTTAGATGTAATCTGACATTCTCCAGGTGTCTTGTTGTCTACATTGAACCAAAGTTATGTTTCATTATAGTCTGGTAGATAATAAGGTGGACCGGGAAAACATTGTTCCTAAGCTAAATTTGGTATATTTTTTTTTTTTTTTTTTTTTTTTTTTGAAAGCTTAGGGTATCCTCTTTTGAAATTTGAAAAACCTCCTCTTTTTGACCCCAGGGAAATTTTTTTAGGGGTGGGGCAATATATACAAACCAGATCTATTAAAATTGATTTGCATGGTATCACCATAGTTTACAGTATTGTAGGGATTGCCTTCTTTTGTTTGCTAATAGTTCTGCAATTTTACATTAGGTGACACAAAAGGTCACTCACATGTCTGTCAAATAGTGCTGCAAATGGCCACTAGAGGGTGTGATCAAAATAGCATATCAAAGAAGGGTGCGCCAAAGTCAAATTCTTTTTGACCTCACAATGCTTGACACAGACATTCCAATTTATGGACAGGAACCCCCAACAATTTCATGTTGCTTGCCACATAACATCATTGCTGAACTCTTTGCCTAGCAAATTTCCCCCACGGCTGTATTTCACTGATATTTCAAAGTTCACTATCTATTCACCTCAGAACTCATTCTATTCAAATAAAAAGTAAAGTCATTGGGTGGCCTAAAGTCGGTATCAGGCAGGGAGTCTCCTTTTGACTAGCGCTAGACCAAGGAGATTGTTTTGGTGTCTGAGGCGGAGCGCCATACCTACCATCAGCACCTCACTTTACTTCACAGATCCCTGTGCTACCCATACACATGACGAGCAGGATGTGTCACAAAGTCAATTTCTTATGCGGAGTTTAATAGGCTTAAATACAGAGTTTTCCTTCTCTTAGACTGGTTACCTAGCCAAGTTTAAAGAACCCAGTCTGTCCTACTATTTATCCATAGCTGGAGTGAGTAGGTGGATGCATACCTTTCCAAGGGTATTTAGCACTGTGAAATGTAAACAGCCTCGTTTAGGATTTGAACTCAGGTTGACGAGTCCATTTCCTACGACTAACCATTACACTACACGCCTCCATTTAAATAAAATATAAGAGTAATAGCTTTTCCTCTTTTATTCTATTCATAAAGTAAAAGTGGGACGGCCTATTGTCAGTATCGGCTGGACAGCAAGGGAGCCGATTTTCTTTCCTACCGACCAGGGAGATTGTTTTTTGCATCTGAGGTGGAACACCACACCTACCATCAGATACCGCACATATCCAAGCTGTGCTACTCATGCAAGGAGTTGACGATGGTCAATATTGAACAGGAACCATGTTTTTCATAGGTGGATGCTCTAGACTGAGCTAAACCGGCCCTTATTTATAAAGAATTTAAATAAATGACTTCAAGAAATCTTTTAAGAAACTATCATTTTGATTAACAATTAAAATTTTTTTTTTTTTTTTTTTTTTTTTTTTTTAAAACCTATATGATCAATACCTACTACCGAAATAAAATAAAACTTTTTTATACCTTAACATAAATCAGAATGCTTTTGAATGAATGAATGAAAAGTTCATTTATTTTATGACTATTAAAAAGAAAAAAAAAGGAACTAATCTGTTACAAACGAACCAAAATATTTTCTAAGGTATTATGATTATTTCAATGGGATTGCACATCTTATAGAAGCAGTCTAATTTGTTTTTGTTTTGTAAATAAAGATCAAATTGGATTGGCTGTAATAAAATGCATTTTGCAGGGCGGTGGAGTCTGTAAAATAGGTACCACCAGACCGTTTATGCCATCTTGAATAAAACGGAAATAGATATTTCCGAACTTTGTTTATCAAAAATCTCGTAAAAAAAAGATCGTACAGGGTTGTTACAAAGAAAAATAGTTATTCAAAGATCAAATTATCCGATTGGGAAAAATTACATCGTTATCTTAAAAAATAAACAAACCTGCCCGTATTACATGCGAAAGGGTATTTTCAGACCGTAATATAGACAGAAAAGTTACTAATTATTTCCCTTCTACAATTAACCAGTAAAAGTATGGATAACACTAATTTAACTTTTTGTCTTGTGCATATTCAATAACCGATTTTATTTGTTTTCAACGATTTTTAAGATATTCTTTTTTTTTTATCTTGAAATATTATCTAGAATTTTTTTTTTTTGTGCATTCGAAAGAAGAAATATTTAAAAAGTCCTGATGATTTTTAAAAAAATTCAGCTTAGGAAAATAATGAAAATTATGAACGAAAAACAATGTTTTTACTATTAACATGAATAAAAACTTGAAAAAATTTAATAGTAAAATATCACCGTGAAATTGACGTTAAAAAATGTCTTCGGTTTTGGTATTACTTTTTAAATCGAAAATGAAATGAAAATTTGAATATTTTTTCTAAGAGAAAAACTGATAAAATAATCCTGTAAACTTACTTTGTATTCTAATAGCGAAAAAAATTATCTTATTTAACTTTTTTGAACAAAGAAAAACAAACTTCGGTTGTTATTCAGAAGCGTCTCGTCCTCTTTGTAAAACAAATATGACGGTTATGCCCTTCCATATATTCTAAGAACCCAAAATTACTATTCAACAATAAAAATTACAAATTCTTTTAAAAATATTAATCGAGCACGGATCGGACCAACTTTTAGTTCACCTGAATTCTAAAATTCATGTTTTTAAATATCAGTGAAAATTTTTATTTTTTTCCACAGGAAAAAAAATATTTAATTTATTTCATGCAGAAAATAAAAATATTTAATCACACAAAAGATTGAAAATCTCGTAAAAATTAATTTTTTAAAAAAAAATTTTTTTTTTTTTGACAATTTAATAGAATATAGTACATACCAATTACATAAGAAAAAAAAAGTTTTCAAATATTAATATTATGACATTTTTTTTGCACTTTTTATTTCCGATTTCATTATTTTTTCCTAAAAAAACTATAATTTGGTAAGTTATACAATTTCATTGATATAGTTATTCAGCCTCTTATCTTTATAGAAAAAAAGTACCAAATTTTTTTTCCACATCATTTTTTTTTATCTCATAAAATAAAATAGGGGGGGGGTGATAAACATCGTAAAAAAATATTTCCCCTAATATATTTTAGAAAAAAACTATTTCAGATGTATTTACATCCAATGGTAAACATTTATGGAAATTTTCGTGAAAATCGGACCATTAATTGATTTTTCATAGAATTTTTAAAAAATCCTCTTATCGTAACTTGTTTTTAGCTACGTTAAATTTCAGTTGATTTAACAGTGCAAAAATGAAAACATTGTTTTTCAATCATAATTTTCATTATTTTCGTATGCTGATAAAAATGTTAAAAATCATCAGGAGTTTATTTAATGTTTTTTCTTTTGAATGGAAAAAACTTTTCAAGAAAATATTAATTTTTCTGCAAGTTTCATTGTGTTAAATGTAGGGGGGTAAATTGCACAGGGTCAAATTGGTGGTACCTACTGTAAAATATACTGATGCGACTCCAGTTGAATTAACGGACCTGTTTGGTTTATAAAGTATAACAGTGCACATCCTTATAAATAGATTTTCATGGTAGTAGGCCGTAATTAATTTGCGCTTTGTGTTCACTGACATTTTGTTTTTATGCTTTACATTAAAATGAGATAAAAATTTTCCGTCCCATACAAATTCTTAAATATCTAGTCAGTGAATGTTAAGTTATAAAAGTGCAAAGTTGTTTTTAAGTTAATAAAAGTTGTTTTTTAAGAAATACTAAAATAGCTTTTTTCTTTTCCAATAATAAAATAAAAGTGGATTAAAATGGTTATTAAAACTACCATTACAAAACGAATCCAATTTTTACAACAATATACCAGTTTAATACATTTTCTCGAAAATATGAAAATGCGTGAAATTTTCATGTAAAGTGTTCCATTTTACTCAAATTTAATATGTTTAAAAAATCTAAGGGGAAGCTCTCCCATTTTAATTAAAAAGATCAAAAAATCACGGCAACTTACTTTGGGATTAAACTTTGCACATACTTTATTTTGTATTCACTAAGTAGGACTTTACCTTTTAAACAAAAGGTCCCGAGAATTTGTACAGATGCTACATATATATGACAAGACAACTATCTCTTTTGGAATAGAAATATTTTTTATGCTCATAATTGCCAGGTTTAAAAACAAAAGTCAGGCTTTGGAGTCGGAACACAAAGCCTGAATCAAATTTATTTACAAAGAATAAAACCATGAATAATCTATTTATAAGGAGTGTGCACTGTAAATAAACAAACTAGGTCCATATAAAGTGTTAATTTGGAGTCGGCATCAGTTAGTAGGTACCACCAATTTGACTGTGCAATTTACCCCCCCCCTACATTTAACACAATGAAACTTGCAGAAAAATTAATATTTTCTTGAAAAGTTTTTTCCATTCAAAGAAAAAACATTAAATAAACTCCTGATGATTTTTAACATTTTTATCAGCATACGAAAATAATGAAAATTATGATTGAAAAACATGTTTTCATTTTTGCACTGTTAAATCAACTGAAATTTAACGTAGCTAAAAACAAGTTACGATAAGAGGATTTTTTAAAAATTTCTATGAAAAATCAATTAATGGTCCGATTTTCACGAAAATTTCCAATGTTTACCATTGGATGTAAATACATCTGAAATAGTTTTTTTCTAAAATATATTAGGGGAAATATTTTTACGATGTTTATCACCCCCCCTATTTTATTTTATGAGATAAAAAAAATGATGTGGAAAAAAATTTGGTACTTTTTTTCTATAAAGATAAGAGGCTGAATAACTATATCAATGAAATTGTATAACTTACCAAATGTTTTTTTAGGAAAAAATAATGAAATCGGAAATAAAAAGTGCAAAAAAGTCATAATTTAATATTTGAAAACTTTTTTTTTTCTTATGTAATTGGTATGTACTATATTCTATTAAATTGTCAAAAAAAAAAAATTTTTTTTAAAAATTAATTTTTACGAGATTTTCAATCTTTTGTGTGATTAAATATTTTTATTTTCTGCATGAATAAATTAAATATTTTTTTTTCCTGTGGAAAAAAATAAAATTTTCACTGATATTTAAAAACATGAATTTTAGAATTCAGGTGAACTAAAAGTTGGTCCGATCGTGCTCGATTAATATTTTTAAAAGAATTTGTAATTTTTATTGTTGAATAGTAATTTTGGGTTCTTAGAATATATGGAAGGGCATAACCGTCATATTTGTTTTACAAAGAGACGAGACGCTTCTGAATAACAACCGAAGTTTGTTTTTCTTTGTTCAAAAAAGTTAAATAAGATAATTTTTTTCGCTATTAGAATACAAAGTAAGTTTACAGGATTATTTTATCAGTTTTTCTCTTAGAAAAAATATTCAAATTTTCATTTCATTTTCGATTTTAAAAAGTAATACCAAAACCGAAGACATTTTTTAACGTCAATTTCACGGTGATATTTTACTATTAAATTTTTTCAAGTTTTTATTCATGTTAATAGTAAAAACATTGTTTTTCGTTCATAATTTTCATTATTTTCCTAAGCTGAATTTTTTTAAAATCATCAGGACTTTTTAAAATATTTCTTCTTTCGAATGCACAAAAAAAAAAAATTCTAGATAATATTTCAAGATAAAAAAAAAAGAATATCTTAAAAATCGTTGAAAACAAATAAAATCGGTTATTGAATATGCACAAGACAAAAAGTTAAAAGTGTTATCCATACTTTTACTGGTTAATTGTAGAAGGGAATAATTAGTAACTTTTCTGTCTATATTACGGTCTGAAAATTACCCTTTCGCATGTAATACGGGCAGGTTTGTTTATTTTTAAGATAACGATGTAATTTTTCCCAATCGGATAATTTGATCTTTGAATTAACTATTTTTCTTTGTAACAACCTGTACGATCTTTTTTTTACGAGATTTTTGATAAACAAAGTTCGGAAATATCTATTTCCGTTTTATTCAAGATGGCATAAACGGTCTGGTGGTACCTATTTTACAGACTCCACCGCCCTGCAAAATGCATTTTTATTACAGCCAATCCAATTTGATCTTTTATTACAAAACAAAAACAAATTAGACTGCTTCTATAAGATGTGCAATCCCATTGAAATAATCATAATACCTTAGAAAATATTTTGGTTCGTTTGTAACAGATTAGTTCCTTTTTTTTTTCTTTTTAATAGTCATAAAATAAATGAACTTTTCATTCATTCATTCAAAAGCATTCTGATTTATGTTAAGGTATAAAAAGTTTTATTTTATTTCGGTAGTAGGTATTGATCATATAGTGTTTAAAAAAAAAAAAAAAAAAAAAAAAAAAAAATTTTAATTGTTAATCAAAATGATAGTTTCTTAAAAGAATTTCTTGAAGTCATTTATTTTTAAAATTCTTTATAAATAAGGGCCGGTTTAGCTCAGTCGGTAGAGCATCCACCTATGAAAAACATGGTTCCTGTTCAATATTGACCATCGTCAACTCCTTGCATGAGTAGCACAGCTTGGATATGTGCGGTATCTGATGGTAGGTGTGGTGTTCCACCTCAGATGCAAAAACAATCTCCCTGGTCGGTAGGGAAAAGAAAATCGGCTCCCTTGCTGTCCAGCCGATACTGACAATAGGCCGTCCCACTGACTTTTACTTTATGAATAGAATAAAAGAGGAAAAGCTATTACTCTTTATATTTTATTTAAATGGAGGCGTGTAGTGTAATGGTTAGTCGTAGGAAATGGACTCGTCAACCTGAGTTCAAATCCTAAACGAGGCTGTTTACATTTCACAGTGCTAATACCCTTGGGAAAGGTATGCATCCACCTACTCACTCCAGCTATGGATAAATAGTAGGACAGACTGGGTTCTTTAAACTTGGCTAGGTAACCAGTCTAAGAGAAGGAAAACTCTGTATTTAAGCCTATTAAACTCCGCATAAGAAATTGACTTTGTGACACATCCTGCTCGTCATGTGTATGGGTAGCACAGGGATCTGTGAAGTAAAGTGAGGTGCTGATGGTAGGTATGGCGCTCCGCCTCAGACACCAAAAACAATCTCCTTGGTCTAGCGCTAGTCAAAAGGAGACTCCCTGCCTGATACCGACTTTAGGCCACCCAATGACTTTACTTTTTATTTGAATAGAATGAGTTCTGAGGTGAATAGATAGTGAACTTTGAAATATCAGTGAAATACAGCCGTGGGGGAAATTTGCTAGGCAAAGAGTTCAGCAATGATGTTATGTGGCAAGCAACATGAAATTGTTGGGGGGTTCCTGTCCATAAATTGGAATGTCTGTGTCAAGGCATTGTTGAGGTCAAAAAGAATTTGACTTTGGCGCACCCTTCTTTGATATGCTATTTTGATCACACCCTCTAGTGGCCATTTGCAGCACTATTTGACAGACATGTGAGTGACCTTTTGTGTCACCTAATGTAAAATTGCAGAACTATTAGCAAACAAAGAAGGCAATCCCTACAATACTGTAAACTATGGTGATACCATGCAAATCAATTTTAATAGATCTGGTTTGTATATTGCCCCACCCCTAAAAAAATTTCCCTGGGGGTCAAAAAGAGGAGTTTTTCAAATTTCAAAAGAGGATACCCTAAGCTTTCAAAAAAAAAAAAAAAAAAAAAAAATATACCAAATTTAGCTTAGGAACAATGTTTTCCCGGTCCACCTTATTATCTACCAGACTATAATGAAACATAACTTTGGTTCAATGTAGACAACAAGACACCTGGAGAATGTCAGATTACATCTAAAATGTGACTACAAGGAAATGTGTGGCGTAATGGTTATTGTCATAGGAAATGGTGACCCGATTCAAATCCTTGATGAGGCTGTTTGCAATTCGTATAGCGCTAATACATTTGGGAAAGGTATGCATCCAGCTATTCTGCTTATAGCTATGGGTAAATAGTAGGGTGGACTAGGCTTAACCTTAGGCAACTAGTCTAAAGGAAGGAAAACTCTGAATTCAAAGCTGTTAAACTCCAGTTAAGAAATTGACCCTGTATCACATCCTACTCATGTGGAGGGGTTGGTAAATATATAACAAGTACTAAAATGAGGATGCTCATTCTAGTTCATAAGTTTATAAAAATGCTTCCTCAACTCAGAAAATTAGACTGAAGATTCTGTAAAAGTCATATCTAATGGGGCAGAAGAAAATCTGGTATGGCAGACATATTTGGAGAGAGAGAAGAAGGCTCACTTAATATAATCTGGAATGACGTCCAAACTGTAGATTGGGAACATTTTGAGAGAATGAGGAATTTGAAGGAAGTGACATTGTTTTGTTGGACAGATGTATGAGTCAAGCTAGTGTGGTGTAATTTCCATTGCTCAGTATCCCTGTGTATGATATGAAACTACGTATTAAGAATGAGCCAAGATAATTGATATAGTTGCCTCAATTCTTTTCTGTACAAAAGAGACCTCTTTTTCATTACAGATTATACACCAGAAGAAGGCTGTAAAATGGATAGCCTGAAACATTATATATATATATATATATATATATATATATAAATATAAAAGAAAGATTCTGTATTTCTGCATGTATGTTTGTATAATGCTCTTGCACATGTCCTTTAATAAAGGAAAATTGGTGGAGACCAGTAAAGACCAAACTTCAATAAAATCCACACCCTATTTTTGTCTGAGAGGGAATTAAACTTTTTATCCCTCATTTTCCATAAGAAAAGCTAAATAAGAATATAATAAGGGTATAAATCAACGATATATTAAAGAATTAATTTTAAAAAAATGATAAATGTAAAACAAATTAATTAAGGATAAAAGCAAATAAAAGAAAAAAAGACAAACAATAAGAATAAAAATAAACCACTTAAAAACAACAATATATAAAGAATAAAAGATAATAAAACAAATATATATATATATAAATAATTGTTATTAATCTATATGTAAATATAGATAAGAGATGTATTTTTAACTTTTTAAATCCCAGGCATCTTCGGGTAGCTCTGTTAATTAATAAAAAAAAGCAATAGAAAAATGAGTTCAGTAGTCCAAATGCAACTCCTGAATTAATAAGTCTTCTCAAAATTATAGACTATACCATTTTTAAAAAAATGGCTGCTTTCATATACAAATGTATTTTTGTATTTAAAGCAGTTGTAACTTTCATGTAAATCGGAAAAATCTTTGATCAAAATTTTCAAAGTACCATTTTATATAATTTCTTCATGATAAAGCTTATTCTGTAAGGAAAAACAGAGGTCTCTTTTGTAGAGAAAAGAATGGTGTCTATTATACCAACTATTCTCTTAATGCCCATGTAGGTAACTACATATCATACACAGAGATGCTTAGCAAAAAAAATTACAATGTTAAATTGATGTAATTTATGAATAGAAAAGGAACCCCCTTACTTGGCCTAAATAAACACAAAAGATAACTGCTTATTGGGTTGTTTGAGATTTGCTTAGGTAAAGATTTTGAGAAATTATTTTCTTAAATCCACAATAGAGGAAATACATTGAGATCTATATTCAAGTTAGCATAACATTTTCTTTTCATTATTTTGTTAGTAGTTTCTTATTGGAACAATGACTGTCATGTGTGAAAATATGAATTAATCTAAGTATGAGTCTATAGTTGGTGACCCTGTTAGTTGAAACCAACTTATACCAAAGGCTTTTACCAAGGCTCCAAAATACTGCTAATAAAAATTAGTCTTCTACACCAGTTAAATTTCATAAATACATTCAGTGGAGTATTGAATTAGATCTGGAATCTTATCTCACTTATGTAGTTGAGATTATGTTAACCAGCCTGTTTCTTTGATTTTGTTCTCTGGTCAATTCATCCCAAAAATGTTCATGTTTCCTCTTGCAAAATATTTTACAACTGGACTCCCTATATAAATTGGGACTGATGGGGAGGGTCAAAGTTTAGGTATCAAACATGTATGCTGAAAAGGGGGCTCCTTAAGGAAAAATTGTGATATTGTAAAAAGTACCCGGTACCTCTAAATGGGGAGGGGACATTCCTAAAATGAGGTAACCAAGCAAGTATTTGGTACTATTAGTATTTTTGTAATTTAACCATTGTAGTTCTTTTTGACAATAAAAAAAGGAAATAAAATCATTCTAATTAATTATTATTCTGATAATTCCATTGCACTCTATTAGATTTCCATATGCCACGGTTGAATGAGCTGTCTCTTTATTAAATTCTAAAATGACTTTATTAGTTAAACTTAAGAGAAAAAATAGAAAATGATGACTTACATTTAAAAATATTGAAGTAATTTATTATAAAATATTTTAATTTATTATCTAGATATATAAATGAATTTTACATCTATATGATAAATGTTATGCTTAAGTAGTAATAGGTAACAGGTACTTTTTACAATATCATAATTTTTACTTAAGAGACCCCCAATTTTTCAACATGCATTTCCTGTACTGGGTATATTCACAGGTCCTGCTAGTATTTAATCATAACAGTTAAGAAATACTATATTTTTATTTATATCGGTCATAGATTGTGACAACTTTCACTTACTTAAAGCAAGAAGATTTTGCTGCTTCATCTGTCCATTTGTGGAAGTGGCCATTCATAATGTGATTTGTGCACATGCATGTCTTTATTGCTTATGAATATGCATGAGTTATCATTTCACTGTGACTCTTTGGCCAGTCTTTATCATATAAAGACTTGACCAAAGCATCACTCTGAATTTTGTTAACGATTGTTAGAAGAGAAACAGAGCAAGAGTGACATTTAGTTGTAGCATACAGAGCAGACCTTTTTGAAAGATAGAGAATGAGAAAGAAAACAATTTCTGTCTGCCTTTGTTGGTGAGTGAAAATGAAAAACAAGTTCTGCTTGGAAAGTGCTGTTTTGACAATGGTCAAGAAAGACCTGACTTGCACTTAGAGAAGAAATAAGTCTTTTGGCATTTCTCATTACAATGTCTCCAAGATTTCCTTTTTTGGCTCTCAGATGCATGTGGTGCTTTGTCAATCAAATGTAATCAGTTTGTTTAGTTTAATCTTGTGTAACATAATTTTTATCTGCATAATGCTTAACCAATTATGCTGATAGCTTTTTTTAATTTAGGACACACGGATTTGATTTGAATGAATCCTTGGGAAATTTAATGGGTGCCAACTAAAGTTTCTTAATAAATTGCAGAGTTTTTATCTATAAACAACTAAAGCCATCTAACCCCTACCTTGTACCCCATACAGTGTAATTCATTTCCAAGAAAATATTGAAATGTATTTACAGTTAGCTGGAAATGGTGGGGGAAGAAAAAAAACAAAACACTCTGATGCATGGATACAAATGTTCTATATCAGTGACACAGGACGTATACTGCTTAACTTGGATACTGGCAAATAGAAACAAACATGGGTTTTGAGATTTTGGTCTTTCTATTATTTTGGCCTACTTATCAATACAAACAGTCTTGCCTCTTTATCAATAAGAACGATATTCAAATTGAATTCATTGCTCACAGTTTTGGTAGCCTCATGGTTAATTCCATGAAAAATGGACTTTGAATTCCAGCTGCGACAGTTATTGCTCATTTCAAATTTATACCTTTCAGAAATGGGGAATCTCCATGGCATAGTGGTTAAAATGCTGGAATGTGAAATTGTAGTAAGCGAGTTTAAACTCCAGTTATGCTATTATGTTATTTTTCAGACTAATACCAACTATAGGTTAAATAGTATCACTACTGTTCTTCTATAAGAATAGCTTTGGCATTAAATATCCCATGATGATTGATATTCCATTAAACAAAGAAACCAAAACAAACCTAGGAAAAAACAATGAATCAATCTCTTCTTCTTCCATCTTCCAAACTATAGGTAAAATAGCAATGTAGACTGAATCATCTAACCTTGATTGGCAACCAATCTAGGAGTAGTACAAATCTGACTTCAAAGCCAGGTGGGCATGGAGGTAACATCTCCACCCTGTAAAACCAACTCTCTACCAAAACTGCAGCGCTATAATTGACATTGATGGAGGTATATATTCACATCACACTGGGGATGTCTCTTGTACCAACTTCCCACGATTCTTCCATGAACATGTCAAGAAGAAAGTCGACTTACTTTCTTTTCTCACTGTAGACAGTTTGCAAAACCATCTGTTCTTTTTGTGTCTGCACTGCAAATAGATGCTTAGAACACTGTCTTTTCCCCTTTTTCCTCTTTTTTTTCTTTTTCTTTTTTGTAATGTCTGACTGACTTGTTTCATAATATACATTCTTACATAGCAAGTAATTTATAAGATAAGTGCTTTCAATTATTTCATATTAACCATATTTTTGTGGCTGACCTAAATTGTTTCTTTTAGTGTTTCCTTTAAAAAATTCATTTCAATGTTTGAAAAACTCTTGGAGAATATACTTTAAGAATGTAGGTCCTTGTAGTAACATTTTCCACAATTTTTTAAAGTACATCAATAAGCTAATTTATGTGAAGTAGGAAAACTTGAGCAGTTCATATGTTCCTTGTGAAAGTCATATTAAAAATTCTAGCTTTTTATCCATACTTGAGTACAGACTTTTGGCACCTCATGCAAAGTTATTATCCTATGTAACCAGTTAAAAATCCTCGTTGTTGTGAACAGACCATTACACCCATATACTGGTGCTACTTTTATTTTCCTTTCCACATTGTATTTACCAACCCCTCCGCACAAGCAGGATGTGACACAAGGTCAACTTTTTGAGTGGACTTTAACAAGTTTGAATTCAGTTTTCCTTCTCCTAGACTGGTTGCCTAACCAAGATTAAAAATCCCAGTCCGACCTACTATTTACCCATAGCTGGAGGGAGAATTGTTGGATGCATATCTTTACCAAGGGTATTAGCTCTATATAAAATGCAAATAGCCTCATACAGGATTTGAACTGATGTCGCCAAGTCCTTGATGATAACCATTAAACCATGTGCCTCCATAACACCAGTTTACCGGTGCAGAGATCACGCTCAAATGGAAGAGGGTAAATTTAGGCTCAGGAGCTCAGGGATCAAGTCTAATCTCATTCTGATTTGTAAAATTTGTTTTTTGGTTCAACCTGTGAACCCAGTGGATTTCACTTGTAACTGTGATCCATGATTATATTGATGCTTTTATTTAAAAAGGAGTACAAAATTATAATTAGTATTTCATTGACAATTTGGATGATTAAAAAATTATGTTTGAGCAGAGTTTAACAGGTTTACATTCAGAGTTTTCCTTCTAGACTTGTTGCCTAACCAAGTTTAAGGGCCCAGTATGCCCTACTACTTACCCATAGCTGGAGGGAGAATTGTTGGATGCATACCTTTCTCAAGGGTATTAGTGCTATGTGAAATGCAACCAATCTTGTCCAGGAATTGAACTTTTCACCCTATCCATTTCCTATAATGGTAACCGATACATCAACAAACATTGAGATATAATGATTTCTACTTTTTGTAAAAGAAGCTCCTAAAATGTTTCCTTCTTTTATAAAATTAACTTTTACTGGTGTAAGTAAACTAAGTGAAGTGGCCTATTGTTGATATCAGCCGGACAGCAAGGGAATCTATCCGCTTTTTACTAGCGCTAGACTGGGGAGATTGTTTTTGCATCTGAGGTGGAGCACCACATCTACCATCAGCTGTGAAATGTAAAAGGCCTTGTTCAAGGTTTGAACATGGTTTGCTGTGTCCATTTCCTATGATAATAACTATTACACCATGCACATCCATGATATGCTGTTTTTCCTGGGTCATGGTTACATATAATGTAATGGTTAGTGAGTTAAATTCACAGACCATTGTTAGTGAGTTTGTTTCTCACTGGGTGCCCCATAATCTGGCATTGTGCCGCATCTAAGCTAAGCTTAGTAAATAAGTATAATATAAACTGTATAATCACTGCATTTTTTTTTTATTGTCTAACCATTTCTAGTGTAAATGTTATTTACCGTTTTTAATCTTTTTTATTTTTTTTTTATTTCAGGTAACAAAACTTATAAAAGCAGAAAATTGTGACTATGAATCACAAAAAAATATTTTTGAGGGAATTGGTTTTAAATTTCTCAACAGACTTCTGCGTACAGGTAAGAAGTTTGCGTTGTTTCATTTAACTATCATCATAAATTCACCCCCCCCCCTTTTTTTTCTTTTTTTTCAGCTCTGGGCAATAATGGTATTATTGGTTGTTAGTTGATATGTCTACTGATCATGTGACTATCTGAATTAATACTAATTTTCTTTTGGAAATATATACACTGCTATTATGAATTAGAAAAAAAAAACAAATACTTTTTTCTCTATCTCTCTCTCTATCTCTCTCTCTATCTCTATCTCTCAGTAGCTTATGTACAAGATAATTCCCTGTAGTGTCTTGTATGGATAATTATAAAAGTTTTAGGCTTGTAATGTTATTTTTTTAATAATGTAAAGAGGATTAATTTCTGAAAGTTACTTAGGTGAGTGGGACTGAAAGCTTTGTGAAGTTTATCCAATAATCATTTTTTTATTTATTTTATTTTGGTGGGGGGAAAAATAGGAGAAAATGGGATGCAAGGCCAAGTATTGAATGTAGTTGTTACTCTTACTAATTAGCTATAGGTAACTATTTTGTTACCCTTTTTTTTTTTCAAATCCTGTTTGAAAGCCATTAATTACATTGTGAGATATTGCAGATGAGATGTTTTACAGTTATGTCCACCTACTGTGTTTTATTCTTCTTTGAAAAATTAAAAGAAAGAAAAAAAAAGCGGCTTCAATATAATATCATCACAAACGGCTTACTTTATTAGTTTCTTATGGTGATTAACTTTTTTTTTAAGATGGAATTTCTAACTTTTAACAATTTTAAGGTAACTCAAATTTAAATTTGTAACAGATTTGAAAACAAATTTATCAACCCCTTTATGGCTAATTGTTACATGATGAATAGGTATAGCCTATTATTTTTGTAATATAGTGTAAAAGATTTAAATTTAATTTTTAGCTGTAAGAAGTCATGGAAAAACACAGGTTCAAACAATATAATTGACAAGATTTCATGCTGGGTTGACCTGTGATGAAGCTTGTCGATTAGTTAATCATGTGACCAGGCCAATCTGAGAAAATTAGAATTTAGTTAAAATAGATAAAGAATTGGTAAGAGAGACTTCGGGTTCGGATGCGTAATGGCGCATGTGCTATTCCTTGCACTTGAGTTAAAATCTGGGACTTGGAAAATAATAATGAAAGTAGCTAACATAATTAAGATTATTAGGTTGTATTGTAATCTTTCAGTGGCTGTTTTTGTACACATGGACACACCAGTGTAGGCTGACCAGCATACATGGATACAACCTGCAAAAATATACATTGATCAGCTGGATGCTATGTGGAAGACCTGCCTGGAATGATGACTGCTAGGGACTGCTGTCAGCATGACCTGATGATGAGATTGTGTTGTGAACAAACAATCTGGTCAGTCTATCTGGAATGGGTTAATGAATAAAGTCAATGGAATAGAAAAGAATTGCAATAATATCAAATAAATTAGAAAGCAGATAAAAGCAGAATAGCAAGAAGACAATATATGTAGAGAATGAAACAGTAGAAAGAGATAAAGAAAAGAATGAAAACAAAAACAGAAAAGAAAGAAAAGAAAAGATTGTTACAACAGCAGAAACAATAAATAATCTGTAAATGTCAAACAACAAAAAAATTGTCAATCCATTTTTTGTATTCAAACACTTAAAAAAAAAAACTTGAATGAAAATATTGATTGAAATAAATTTTAAATGTCAAATTTGATTTGTTTAATATTCATTTCAAATGTTTGTATTATTTGTATTATTCTCCTCATCTTTATTGTTATCTGTACAACGTTTCGGCTGATGTGCTCTCTGGCCTTCTTCAGGTATTTCTTGTCAGACTGAAGAAGGCTGGAGGGCACATCAGCCAAATTGCTGTACAGATAACAATAAAGAAGAGGACAATACTCCAAATAATACAAATTATCAAGCCACATCTAAAAAATTCAGAGAAATAATCATTTCAAATGCTTTAAGCTGTAAATTTACTTATCTTCAAGTTCATGATATCTAGGATTCAGTTCATAAAGTTGAGATGTCTAAAGAAAAATTAGATGATATATGTATGAAATAATCTTTGGAATAAAGATCTGTAAAAACTGAAAATACTTTTAAAACGCCCTAATATTTACTTTTTCTTTTTTTTTAGTTCAAGTTCCAGAAGGATGTGAGAAACATGTTTTCAAATCTTTAGCTTTGACCATTTTCTCTTGTTTTTGTGGTCATGATGATATTGTAAGTATATTATTTATAAACCTTCTCTAAATCTATAGTGTTATTATTGTTATTTATGCTAATAAAATTAGATGGTTATCTCTATTAATGATAGAGAATGTATAAATTTCCAATTTAAGCTGAAGTCTAAATTCTATCAATAAATTTGTTGTTCTTATTTCACTTTCAAGTATTTTAAAACATCACTTTTGGAATATTTTCAGACTAACAGAACCTGTGGATATACCACAGTATGATAATTTAATTATTATTATGTTTGATAAGTTTACTTAAGAGCTATTTCAAATAGTTCAATATGTAAAAAGTATAATAATCTTGATTTAACTTTTTTTTTTTTTTTTTTTTTTTTTTTTTTTTTTGCTTTCTTTACTTCTTTTCCTTATTTTGATAGAAACAGATTAGTGTTATCACTTTTGCAGGCTCAACCCCTCTCTCTATCTATCTTTCTTTCTTTCTTTATTATATTTTTCTGTGTAGTATGTCCTTTTTCTTTCCTTTCTTTCTTAATAATAAAAACAGAATGATCCATTATTTAGCTGAGGTGATGACATTCATAAGAATTCGGCACATAAACAAAACCAGATAATCAGTATTTACATTTTTGCATTTCATCTTGGATGATTTGGACTGTCTCATTTTTAATCAGAGGGTATTGCAAGATGATAACAGTTGGAAGATTAAGGAACGTGTATTAATATATTTTCAGATAATTTATATGCTGTTTAAATTAACTTTGGACCATATAACCTTAAGGCACCCCTTTTGCGATTTCGATTCATGGGGACATTTTTTCCATTTACACCGTTAAAATCCGGTTAATTGTCAAGATGATTTTTAGAGATTAAAAAAAAAATTATACCCCTAACAAACAATCGGATTTTTACGGTGTAAATAAGAAAGTCGCAAAAGGGGTGCCTTAAGATCATATGGTCCTTAACTTGTTATACATAAAAAGAACTTCTCAAAAACTAGGCTTCATATAATAGATTGTGCATGCAGTTTTTGATAAATAGCAGAGGTAAAAATAAGGTTGCAGCTCCTACTAAAAATGGGAAATGACACTCTACCTGTATATATTTACTATCCCCTCCATACAAGTAGGATGCGACTCAAGGTCAATTTCTTTAGCGGAGTTTAACAGGTTTGAATTCAGTTTTCCTTCTCCTAGATTGGTTTTGATTCACCCTAGTAATAATAATACTTCCTCGGAGATGCTGATAGGGAGGCATCCTGTGTCCCAGTGTTTTTTTTCTTCCCCTCACCATTTCCAGCTAACTGTAAATACATTTAAATATTTTCTTGAAAACGAATTACACTGTATGGGGTACAGGGTAGGAGCTAGATGGCTTTAGTTGTTCATAGATAAAAACTCTGCAATTTATTAAGAAACTTTAGTTGGGACCCATCAAATTTCCCGGGGACTCATTCAAATTAAATCCATGGGTCCCAAGACACACTAAATTAAAAAAACTATCAGCATCACTGTTTCCTCATTTAAGTATTTCATATATTCTCAAGATTCTCTGAACCAATGTTTCATGTGTCCTGTGTATGATGATAAAAAATTGCATCTAGTGGTGAGGTTCCAATTCTGGAGCTCTGGGCAGTGTGGAGTACCCTTTCATTGCCATTTCTCCCAGATCCACTCTGACTCAGAGTGGTAGTACCTGTTAAGGTCCCATCTATAGGACAAATAGATCTATTTGCAAGTTAATGAAAATTATTTCTACCAGTTTATAAAACCAATCCAAACACAAATATTTACCCACAAGCTTTTGGCATTAAATAGCCCACAAGGGTTGATATGCCATTAAACAAAATAACCAACCAACTAACATAATTATTTCTATCAATTAATAGACATGAAGTTAATCAAAGATCTAACAATTATTTCTACCAATTTATTAATACACATGAAGTTGAACAAATCTTATATATATATATATATATATATATATATATATATATAGATTGATGGGCCGGGTTAGCTCAGTCGGTAGAGCATTCGGCTAGAAACCACAAGGTTCCTAGTTCGATACCGGTCCTCGCCAACTCAGCGTATGAGTAGCACAGGGATGTGTGCGGTAAAGTAAGGAGCTGACGGTAGGTGTGGTGCTCCACCTCAGACGCTAAAATAATCTCCTTGGTCTAGCGCAAGTGAAAAGGGGATAGACTCCCTCGCTGATTGGCTGATACCGACTTTAAGCTGCCCCGACGACTTTACTTTTATATATATATATATATATATATATCTATATATATATATTTTTGTCATTAGATAACCCACAAAGTTGATATGCTATTAAACACCAAATAACCAATGTTTTATGTTTGTTGTATTCATTTGATCTCTCTGATAAGATAAAGTGTAAATTCTTCCAAGCTGTAGTCGTGTCAGTACTACTGTATGGCTGCACCACTTGGACTAAAGAAATGCTTTGAGAAAAAGCTTGACGAGAGCTACACAAGAATGCTGTGTGTTGTCTTGAACAAATCCTGGAAGCAGCACCCCACAAAAAAGTATCTGTATGGCCACTTGCCTCCTATCACACAAACCATCCAGGTAAGACTAACAAGACATGCTGGACAAGCAAGAACGAACTCATAAGTGTCATTCTCCTGTGGACACCTATACATGGATACATAAGTATAGGTTGACCAGCAAAAATCTTCATCAATCATCTCTGCATGGGTTCTGGATGCTGTGTGGAAGACCTGCTGGTGGGTGATGACTGTTGGTGAAAGAGAGAGTAATGGGTATCTGTGCTGTCAGTGCAATCTGATGTATTTACTTGAATGAAAAACATTGCTTTTTATTTAAATAGGAGAGATGAATATGTTTATTACTTTGTTTCTGTTATTTTTCATCACTAACATGAAAGAAGAGTGATGAATAGAAGTAAATAAATATCTACATATGGTGGAGAGTAGGGTGAGAGGGAGAGATAAAACTTAAATCACACAGTCACAAGCAACTGGAGAAATACGGTGAGAAGGGAAGGAAGTGAGCCAGTCAGTTTGCATTTTTATCACAGCGGATAATTATTATGACCTTTTGAATGTTAATAGCATTATGTTGTAAGTTTTCGTTATGTTTTATAAGATCATATAAGTTATGTTTTTCTTTCTTTTTTTAAAAAAATGTCTTTAAGCAAAGTGCATTTAGAAGTAATTGAAAACTAGTTGGACCGGTGTAATTTCACGGTTTAATCTGAAACAACCACAAAGGTTTAAAGATCAGTATGACATTTTAAATGTTTTATTTATGAGTTATATGAATATCTAAATAATATATACAATACTTATTTACATCTATTAATAATGGAGATTCGTTTCCGGTTTTTGTCTGTAACAAAAATTACGTCACTGCTTATGTCACATTAACCAAAATCGTCATAACATAGAATAAATACACTCAAAATTTGAACATGCAGCATTAGACAGTCCTCATTGTTTTTTAAAACAAGTTTTAATAAATACATGACTGGTATTATATATCTATATATAGTTTGTTTTATTTTAATACATATTTAAAGTTTACATTTCAAATTGTTTATTTTTTAATCCTTTAATGAATTTGATGATTTTACTTACTTAGGGTACAAACTCGCTGACATTGAATTTTTTACTCCCACCCCTCAGGCAATATGTTTCAAAAATCTATTTTTACATCGCCCGGTGGTCGTTTTTTTATTTTGTACTAATATACATAAAAAATAAGTTGCAGAGTAACCTATTGTAAATATCAGCTGGACAGCAAGGGAGTCTATCCCTCTTTTCACTAGCACTAGACCAGGGAGCTTTTTTCTTTTTTTTTCTGAGGTGGAGTGCCACACCTACCATCTGCTTCCCACTTTACTGCACAGATCAGATTACCCAGGCTGTGCTACTCATGCGCTGAGTTGGCGGGAACTAGTATTGGAGCTGGAACCTTGCGATTCCTCGACAAGTGCTCTACCAACTGAGCTAAACTGTCTCCTTCATACTACTAAATAGATTCTATTCATTTATAATTGGTTAATTATTTGGTTTAATGGCATATCAATCCTTGTTATTTAATGCTAAAATCTTGTTTATGTATACTAGAAAATATATGCACTCTCCGGGTGCAAGTATTTAAGTTTTAATGTAATAAAATATATTAAATTAGAAAGACTAATGAAACTAAATAAGAATGCAGATAAAAAGATTTGAAACAGAGCGGGGTATAATTGAAAAATAGAACAACTGAAACTTACTCTTCCATCATCCCCGTCTTTCATTGGTAAATTTTCCTAATTTAACAATTTAATTAAAATAGGAAGTAAAGAATAAAATTAGTTATTTCTTGTTAATGGATTTCTTTTAAGATTTATCCCCCAAATTTTTGCTCTTATTCATTAAGAAATTTTCCTAATTTAACTATTTAATTAAAATAGGAAGTAAAGAATAAAATTAGTTATTTCTTGTTAATGGATTTCTTTTAAGATTTATCCCCCAAATTTTTGCTCTTATTCATTAAGATAAAACCAAACATTTAGAAATCAATAATACTAAGCACATTTTTATCAAAATCGAATTTTTGATATTAATATGCAAATTAGCCTTCCTGTTCACACTGTAAACCGCTACTTTATTGTATATATAAATACAATTGCATGTTATTAATATGTAAACAAGGACAACAGTATTAATAATGTCAAACAATATTATTAATAATTGAGGCTTAAATAAAAATAAAATCATGCAGAATGTGACGTAAATAACTAAGGGAATTGTGATTTGAGTAGTGATATAGTTTCGGTTACAGACAAACACAATCTCCATTATAATAAGATATATATATATTTGTTTTTCTTCATGCATTTCATTTGAGTCCAAGTTGTACAGCCATACAGTAGCACTGACATGGCTACAGCCTGGAAGAATTTCCTGCTTTATCTTATAAGAGAAATCAGATTTTAATTCTTAACATCCTGTTCAGAATTTTCCAATTCCAGAACCCCATTCCTATAAGGATTTATCAAAAAATGGCCTTTCATTTAAAGTTACCTGAGATATTTCCCTTAAATCAAAGACTTCTAAATATGTTTGATATGACATTTAAACAAAGACTATCATTTGGGGCAGATTAGGAAATGTGATTTCTGGCTGGGTGGAATGAGGCAGTATAGGAATGTTACGAGTTAATAATCTGTCTATAGCAGTCCATGCCTTTATCATGCATATATTGACATTGCTTTCTGTGGGTAAAATATTACTACCTAGGTATGTGAACTGGTCTAATTTGAGAGGCTTACCATCCAGTGTGGAGATGTCTCCATGAACTCTGTTTTATCTAATTTCACATTGAAGCCAATGTCTCTTAAAAACTTTGAATTTATTATTCAGATTTCTCTTCCATTCTGTCGGGTATTTTATCCATATATTCATTCATAATATCTACTTGGTATGTTTTAACATGCATACAGAAGCTTTTAAATTTTATTCAACTTATATTTATGTTTTTATTTGGTCTGCAAAAATTGTTAGATGAGTTTAGTTATAAAAAAAATAACATGAGATGAAACATCTCATGATTGTATTAAAAAAATACATGAAAGTTATAGTTATGAGGAGGTGAGAAAACATTACACACACATAGACACACATGTATATATATGTAAAGAGTGCTCAATATCATTGATGGAGCATGTATAATCTAAGTTAGGGTAGCAAAGACATGAAATCAGTAGCACTTGGTAACTGGGAGTTTTTTGCCTATGTGATTTTCAAACCAAGTTTGAAAATCATATAGTTACAAAATGCCATTGACTTCATGTCTTTACTACCCTAAGCTATGTATGTATTTATAAATATTAAAACATTGGACCATAGAATTCTACTATTCTGTAATGGATTGAAGCTTTAATGTGTCATTTCTAAAAAAAAAAAGAAGATAAATATCTATTTTATTATTAGTTGACTTATTGATTATTTAAATAAAGACATCAGCAATATCTGGATGTTAATTTACTGATTTTTATTATTGCTTATATGAGATATATATATATATATTGGTTAGGAGGTTGATTTAGAAGGCTATCACAATGCAGTTTGGAATAAATAAAAAATAATAATACGGTAACAATGGTGTTGTGTGTTGACCTGTATTTTTATTATTTCTTGAATTTTCGAGGTAATACCTCTTTATCAAAAGAATTGAACTGAAGCAGTACAGCTATGGCATTTCTTCCCAAATGATTTTTTTTTGTTGAAAATGACGTTATTTTTTAAATAACTGTATTCCCGTGTGAGCGTGAATGCGTTTATTTTTGTTTGTACGTGTGCGTATGTTGTAATGCGCGTGACATTGAAAATGCGTGTTGGTTGTGACGTTAAGACTGTATCCTAGCGCGGGATTTTGTACGTGTGTATGTGCGAATGAAAAAGCGTATTTGTGTTTTGTGACCATGGTGATGTTTCCTGTTGGATTTTACATCAATTTAATCATTTAATATTATTATTATTATTAATATTATTATTATTAATATTATCATATTTATTTGTTTATTTATATCTAATTCAATTTATCTTTTTATATTTTATAATATTTTTAAATATATATATATATATATTTTTAATTTATTTATTTAATTTTTTTTTTCCTTAACAACTAGTGTGCAATGGATTGTGTGTTTGTATGTGTGGGCGGGATGTTGGGCTATAGATTTGAGTGAGTGTTTCGTATTAGTCTTCTCGTAGATTTGTTTCATTAGTAATTCTCCATTGTGCATGTGGGTATGTGTTTCGTGCGTGTGTGCATATACTGTTACATGTGTGCGTTGGTTGTGGGTTTATTGTATGATGAACTTTGCGCTGAGTTCACTCCTGTTATTGATCTCTGGGTGTAATCTAGCGATTAGCAAGGCCTCTTTAATTCTGAGATTACCCAGATTTCTCTCTCGGGCCTCTATATTGACTGTTATATTTCTTTCTGTGTTGTTGCATTTAACTAAGTGTTTACGGAAAGTGGATGCTTGTGTGTGTAAGTGTTCTTTGATTCTAATGTGTAGTGGTCTTGTGGTGCTACCTATGTAAAATTGGTTACATATGTTACATTTTGTGCGGTATACCACATTCACTTCGTGGCACATACCTGTGTCGCGGATGGGGCAGTTCGCTAGTGTACAACTAGTGGCCTCCTTATGGCGGCTTTTGGAGAGTTTTCTCCTGAGTGATGGTCCGTAATGGGCAAGTTGTATATCCAGGCCCTCCTTCCGTATCACCCTACGTATATATATATATATATATATGTGTGTGTGTGTATCGATTCTATCATGGACCAACTTTAATATGCTATATATATATATATTCTGTGAGTAAATAATGTGGCATTTGTTGTAAAGATTTTGGCCGGTCTTTGCTGTATCTTTCATTTTGGCTACTGTTCAATTCTCACAGCTGGAGTTTAATTTTTAGATAATTCTCAGGCACTCTCTGCCTGCAGATAGTAGTTTATTGTAAATGTTTATCTGTTAAATTGTGTCACAAGCATATATGTTGTGTAAAGATTTTTTCTTTCATTATTTTTGTTTTTTAGATGAGCAATCAACTCATGCTGAACAATGTTACCACATTAGGAGAAATACTGGTCTCTTATTTAAAGTTTGTACCATTTTTAACTTTTTAACCTTTAAGGATTAAAGAGTTTTTGTGAATTGCTGCTACTATCTGATAGATTGTTTTTTTTTTGTTTTTGGGGGTTTTTTTTGTTAATGTTTTCATTGGTTCTGCTAGTACAAATCTTTTCTTCAAAGGTCTATCTTTGAAATGCTTAAAGTTTTGCAGATTGAAGATATTGCTGAAAAGATTTCATTGTTTTTGTCTCCATAAAGAATGAAAACATTTAAATTAATCTCAACTGCAGATTAGGCCAACCCTGTTTTAAGACAACAGGGATCCCCTTTGAATAATGTGCTGGACTATGAGATTGTAGTAAGCGAGTTTGAATTCCAATTGTTCTATTATATTCACTTTTGGACTAATACCCCCAGCTATGGCTTAAATAGTATCACTACTGTTTTACAATGATGGCTTTGGCATTAAATAACACACAAAGGTTGATATGCCATTAAACAAAGAAAACAAATCAAATAGTCTTAATTTTTATATTTCTAAAAATATATTTTCTTGTTTTGTTATCATTATTATCACATCTGGATTTATACTTTTTTTGGTAATTTTCACCTTGCTAAATTCCTAGCAAATAAGGCAATTCGAGTAACCTCCCTTGACTTTCACTTTGAAACAAGCTGGTAGCTATTTTGAAAGTCTCCGTGCGAAATAAACAAATCTTAGAAACTTTTTCGAAAACAATACAACTGCATGCTTTAATACAAAAATATCATAAAATGTATTCTTAATAACAATTAAGTTCATTTCAGATAATGTGTATGAACAATTTTATGTTAGGAATTTAGCCAACTAAAGGTAAAAATTACCCTTTTTTTTTTATTATTGCATTAAAAAATATGTAGAATCTGCTTTTTATGTTGGTAATAAAGTTGGTGGAGTTGCCAATTGTCTATATCAGCCAGACATTGAAAGAGTCTATCCCCTTTCCACTAGTACTAGACCAGGGAGATTGTTTTTTGGTTCTGAGATGGAGAAACATGCCTATCAGCTCACCTCTTTACTGCACAGATCCAAGCTGTACTAGTCATGCACTGAATTAGTGAGGACTGGTATTGAACCTGGAACCTTGTGGTTCACAAGGCAGATGCTCTACTGACTGAGCTAAACCGGCACCTTTTACTTTTTATGTAATAATCCGAAAATATAATTTTCAGTGAAGTCATTATATTGAAATTATCAAACATATTCTTTTCAGTTTTTGAATTATTAATTAGATGGGATGGAACATATCTCTTTCAATAATTGTATGATAATGGTCCTCCACAGCATTTAAAAAAAAAATTATCAATAAAGTGTGCACTATTATGATTATTATTGGGAGAAATAATGGAGTAGTTTCCTGTTGCTTTTGTCCTAGACTGGTTGCCTACCACCAAAACTTGAGAACCCAATTTGTCCTGTTATTTTACTCCTAGCTGGTGAGAGAAATGGATTCATAGTTTTCCCCTTGGATGCATTGGTGTAAATTGAGTGTGAAAAGCCGTGGCTTGGAGATCCTACTTTTCCCATGGATTACCATTATGCCACCAACAACTCTAAATTATTAATAATGTAAACATTAATCCATAATGTTATGGATTAGAATAAAGAATGCTTGATTATAAAGATGCTTGTGGTGTAATGGTTATTGATGTAAGAAGTGGACTTGGGTAGCCAAGTTCAAATCCTGAATGGGGCTGTCTGCATTTCACCTAGTGCTAATACCCTTGGGAAAGATATGTATCTAACTATTTGCCCTCCAGACGAGGATAAATTGTAGAACAGACTGAGCTCTTTAACCATATTATGGCAACTAGTCTAAGAGAAGGAAAACTCTGAATTTAAACTGGTTGTAGACCTGGAAAGGGATGGGCTTCACCAGGCTATTTCTGCCCAAGACCTGCTACATGAGTAGTGTCTCCCCTCCAGGTTAAATGAATTCTAAAACGGACAGATATAGGCAACTTTTTTGTTAATTCATAAAAAGTCTAGAAGTTGCACAAAGCTATCATACATACATGTGATTACAGTGTTATTTAATTTTTGTCGTAGAACTGTTTAAATTTCTGCCTCAAAAAGCTTTTTTAAAAAAAACAAACCTTTTTGAGCTTTTTTTATGAATTTACTTTTATTGCATTTCAATAAATATTTTCTTTTACAGGATAGATATTTCTGAGAGTGAGACTGATCCACGTAAATCTGATATACCTGAAATGATAGACAGTTGCTATGACTGTCTCACAGCTATGTGTCGGACATCAAATGGTAGAAAGTCACTAGTGGACAACCAAACAGTCAGTCAACTTTGTATTTGTTATATAGAAGCTAATTATGGTAAGAATTGGTCAATTTAAATTTTTTGGAAAATGTTAAGATATTTGTAAAATTGAGCCTTTAAGAAATGAAAATATGTATTTATTTTTTTGTTATGCCTCCTTGGGCATCTCCCCTTTTATTCTATCTTCTCACATAAACCTTTAGCCAAACAAAAAAAAACCTTGCACAGAATATGTACACTGTTAACATTTTGAAAAATACATCTCTAAGATTCAGTTGGATGCTTCATCAGTGATGTTCTTCAATTCATTGAGGTTTTTGGGTCTTTTCAACATCATACCCCTTCGCTAAAGTGACAGATTGATTATGTCTCAGTCTGCATCCAACATAGGTATTTATCAGCACTTCCTGCATCACTCCCAGCTAAAAATGACTTTAGGTTTTGTCCTTTATACTTGTGGTCAGAATGTAATTTGACCAATGAGCAACTATAATATAACATTTATCTACAGATCAAATTTTGTTAAGTAATTCATCCAATAATTCCCAAAAATGCCCTCTTAAATTGTTCTTACCATTTTCTTTTTTCTGCCATTCCTTCAAATATGCTAATTGCTTTTATATTCATTATAAAAGAAAAGTTTTATTTTATATGCAGTGACTTTATCTGTTGTTCCTTTATGTAAATTTGATTTTATATATAGAATCTATTTTTGTTCATATGAATATTTATGATTTGAAAAATTAAAATATATTCAGTTGGGAAAAGCATAGCATTTTCCAAATGTGAATTTAGTAACTTTTTTTTCTGATTTTGACCAGATGCAAATTATTTGAAAAGATTGCTTGAAAATGTTGAATGAGGTACACTACCAACCAAAAGTTTGAGACCACATTGACTTTTTACTTCTAAACTTAAAAAAAAAAAAATCCAGTTTGATGTCTTGAAAGAAATAAATATATTGCTTCTATGTTTGCATGCAATTATGCAATAATTTAAATCAAAATGAATATAAAATAATTATAATTTCAATTAAAGCAAATTTGTATTTTCTGTTCATCAAAGAATCTACTATGAACATTTATTCCTGCTGAGCAAATTCTTGACATCTTTTCTTGTAACTTGTAAAAGCATATTGGTGGAAGTGAGTCCCAAGTAGTGTCTAAATGTGTAAACAACACTTGCTTTATTCTTAAGCAGTTCACTTAGAACTTTAAAATCAATTTTATCCCAGATTAGTTCAAATGGTGAAAGATATGGAGACTGAGAGGGCCAAATCATAATTTGCAAAATTCTCTTATCTTCCTTTGATTTTAGATAATTTGAGTTCAGTTTTGAGCTGTTTTGGTTCATTATCTTGTTTTAATTTTATATAAGGGCTTGCATGTACATAATAGGTGAATATCCAAATATGCAAAATTAGAATTATAAAATTAATGAATTTGTTGAAATGATTTTTACTTGACTGGTTCATAATTTTATTCATTTTTCTTTTTCAGGCAATAAGAGAGCGTTGGAAGTTTTACAAATGTTGGGTTCTATATCTGGGCCCAAAATTTGGAAGAATAATGAAAATGGGTTGCATAAATTGATGGATTTCCTTTGTAAAAACTTTTCCGAGAGCAAGGTTTGTTTATATTATTTATTACTATTGAGTTGGTATGGAATAATATCAACATTTAGAATATATTATGATCCTTGGTATGTTTGAGAATTTTTCTCAATTTTCGCACGCAGGCCACACGCAAAGATTGAGAGAAAAATAACGTAGTGTTCAACCGTTATTATCTGAAAAATATCTTTAATTTAACTAAGGAATTACATCGACTTAGTTAATGTAGGGTAGGGTCCAGAAGAAATCATTTCAATTTGATTGAAACCATGGTAGACCCTTTATTTTTATTTTTTAATATATTGAGCACTTATGGATTATTTACTGATGCCACTGCGATGGAAAAGTTAAAGCAGCAATTGGATACTATATATATATATATATATATATATATATATACCAACCCCACCGCACAAGCAAGATGTGACACAAGGTCAATTTCTCAAGCAGAGGTTATCAGGTTTGAATTTAGAGGTTTTTTTTTTATCCTAGACTGGTTTCCTAACCAAGGTTAAAGAGCCCAGTCTGCCCTACTATTTACTCATAAGCTGGAAAGAGAATAGTTGAATGCATACCTTTCCCAAGGTTATTAGCACTATGTGAAATGCAAATAACCTCATCCAGGATTTGAACTCATCTCATGTGTCCATTTTCTATGATGGTAACAATTATGCCACACACCTCGATTTATCATATAAGTTGCTCATCTGTGCCCATGTCATCATTTAGCTTTAACATTTTTTTAAAATTTAAAACTTCAGCCTTTTGGTTCACACCTCATTTTTTTTCTGTCTTGTATTCTGGAGAATTGGAAACCCCTTCCCCATGAGTCATTACCTACATTTATTCTTCTTGTCTGCTTGTTTCTCTCTTAGCTGCCAGCTGCTAATAATTTTTACACTTCCACCCCCCGCTGTTCTTTCTAACAGTCAATGTCTAATCTTAACTGTTGGTTTGTTGCCTCCACCACACCAGATGTTTAGACATGTGTTGTCCAGGTGTGTATACTAGCTAATTAATCGACTGCTCTGTATCATCTTGGATTTTGGAAACTTTTTATTGTTACTGCTGTTCTCAGGATTTTAGAAGTTGTTTGGTACAGACTTTATACTGTGGATTTGACGTATTGACAACTTCCTAATTATCAGTTCTGATGTCCTGGGTATGATGTTACACTGCATCTAGTGTTGAAGTTCCAATTCTGGAGCTATGAGGAGTGTGGAGTACATTACTCCCAGGTCCACTCTAACCTGGAGTGATAGTATGTGTTAGGGTCCCATCTATGGGTTAAATAGAAAATTAAAAAAAAAATAATGATTAAAAAATGAGTTTTAAAAAAATGTGTTAAAAAAGGATTGATAAAAAAAGATTTTGAAATACCTATCAAGAATGAATAAAAAAAAATGTCTTCAGAATAAAACAACCCAATAAGGGTTGACATGCCGTAAAAACCAACCTGTTCTGATAGTGGGAAAAGATAAGTACTAAAAAAGAAAAAGGTTGAACATTTGTCTTGGAGAAGAAAGTTATTTTTATTCCATGAGAAAAACAAAAAAACAAATGATAATCTATGACATCTATTCATTTTGCAAGACAATGGATCTGCATCTGCTGCCCTTTATCCCCTGTATGGGTTAGCCCCCCCCCCCCCAAAAAAAGGGGTGGTCTAGGTATGACACTAAACTGCATCTGATGGTGAGGCTCCAGTTCTGGAGATAATGTAGAGTAATGCCATTACTTCCAGGTCACCTCTGACCTGTAGTGGTAATCCCTATGTTAGGTCCCCACCTATAGGTCAAATATGTTTCAACATTTTTTGTATTCGATAAGACTGTATGCAAAAAATTTTTAAGGGATTACTATACAAAAAATGTAAATTTTGAATGTACAATGAATACAATTCCCTAACCTCTCAACATAAGATATCCCCAGAT
The DNA here is from genome assembly GCA_023376005.1 of Doryteuthis pealeii. Lineage (NCBI taxonomy): Eukaryota > Metazoa > Mollusca > Cephalopoda > Myopsida > Loliginidae > Doryteuthis > Doryteuthis pealeii. Next base: position 120,861,569 of record CM042139.1, read on the forward strand.
GGGTTGACATGCTGTTAAAACCAATCAACAGATGATGGAAGGGAGATTATTCATGAATACATTCATAAATCTTTGAATTTTTTAACTACATTTTAAAAAATGTATAACTTTTTTTTTCTTTTTTTTTTTTTAATATAGTTATAAATACTATATTAAAAAAAAGTACTTGTGGCATAATGAATATTGCTGTAGAAAATGAACATGGCGATCAATTCAAATCCTGAAGAAGGCTGTTTGTATTTCACACAGTGCTAATACTCTTAGGGAAAGGTATGAATCCAATTATTCTACCACCAGCTAACTATTAAATAGTAGAGCAGACTGGGCTTTTAACCTTGGTATGGCTACAGGTATAGGAGAATGAAACTGAATTCAAAATCAGTTTTATTCCATTTTAAAATTATCTTGGGTCGCATCCTACTTCTAGTGGAGGGGTTGGATAAATATCTACATTTTTAAAAAAGTGTGCCTGATTTATATAATTTTGAATAAAAGCAAGAAATGTGATGTAAAATTCCAGAATAAAATGTAACACAACTGAATAATGATTCAGTTATAATATAAATGAGAAATTAGAGCTGAGACTAATTCTCAATTGTCCAATATTGTATTTTGTTCTCTCTTACTTTTTAGTATATAAGACTCAAATAAATGATTACTGCCCAATCAGAAGTCAGCACAGATAACTTTTTATTTATTAAGCACACAATACTGAAATACTTTAGGATCTTATTAAGTGATATAAAAGAAGGATTCCAATTAATTATATAAAGTGAGTTCCTACAGTCAGGTTATCATTTTTTAATGACTGCTTTATTGTAGTATAATATTACTTTATGAATAAGTTTCCTACTTCTTGCAAGAAGGGTGCATGAAGTGTGCTGAGTGTGTTTTTAATTATGTTGACAAGCTAACTGATAAAGAAGAAATGTCTAGGCATTATATTGTGAATAGGATTCACATCCAATACTTGGAGCATACATTGGTGGACCATCCTGAAGTTCATCTACATTCAGAAACACTACTTATGGGAAATCCTCATGATGAAGTGGCTAACATGTTGGACTCTTAATGAGATTGAACTCCAATTGTGCTATTATGTTTAATTTCAGACTAATGCCCTTATAAAAGCTATGAACCTCCTCACCCCCCCCCCCTAGCTATGCGTTAAATATTACCAATACTATTCTTTTATAAGGATAGCTTTGGCATTAAATAACTTGTGCTTGATATGCCATTAAACAAAGAAACCAAACTAAAAAAATACCACTCCATGGTGGTGTAATGGTTATCATCATAAGAAATGGAATCAGTGAACAGTTCAAATCCTGAACAAGGCTATTTGTATTTCACATGATGCTAATACCCTTAGGAAAAGTATGCATCTAACTATTCTCCATTTAGCTATGGGTATTAGTAGGGCACACTGGGCTCTTTTACCCTTGGTATGGCAGTTGGTCTTGAAGGAAAACTCTGAATTCAAACCTGTTAAACTTCACTTAAAAAATTGACCTTGTGTCACGTCCTGCTCGTGTGGAGGGGTTGGGAAAATACATTCAGAAATATCTAGAGCTTACCTGGTGGGAAGGGGTGGGTAGCTTATGTGATTGTAAATTGATGAAATCAATTTGTTCACCAACACCAGTGGCATTTGGATTAGTCTGGGAAATGCTGATGATTGCTAACAAATTGATAAAAGTAAACCCTTCTCTCATTATATCTTGTTTTTTTAGAACATTAATTCTTGGCAGGGTTAGTTCTCTTCCTCAACATTACAGCTTGCCCTACCGGCCGGGGTTGTAGAATACGCTGACTGCACCTCTGCAGAAGATTAAGACCCCCTAAATGGGGGCTGCCTGTTGGCCATGGGTGGCAACCTGTGATGCTTAACGACAGTATCCTGGTGGATGAGCAGTCCAAGACATGCAACACTCCACTTAGGTCCTTACTTAGACTAGATGAGCGGTCAGAAAGGCCCCTTCCGATCAATCGGCTTGTCACGTCAAGCCCTAGCACCTATATGATTGTCCCAACCTTATTGCCCTTATGGCAAGCCCCAACCCTTTTTATCATATATGTGCTAGAAGGCGGTGGCTGAGGGTCTTCATGTCCTGGGAATGTTATTAAACTCTATCTGATAGTGAGGTTCCAATTCTGGAGGTCTGAGGAATGCAGAGCACCTCTTCATCACCATTGCTCCCTGGTCCACTCTGACCCGGAGTGGTAGTACCTGTTAGGGTTCCATCTATGGGTTAAATAGAAAAATGTGTTTATAAGAAAAATTGAAGAATGAATTTATTTCAAAACTTTGTCGGCATTAAATGACCAACCAAGGTTGATATGCTGTAAAACAAACAAGCAAGCCACATTACAGCAGTAATTAATGTTATTATGAACTTTCAGAATTGAAAATAGTTGTGTGTTTAAAGTCTCCAAAATATTTCTGTTTCTACTCCAATCTTTGCTTTCCCAACTGGCCCCCCAAAAAAGTACTTGTAAAGTGGCAAAGGTTCTCCTGGCAACAAAAGAATGTCTGTGATCATGAGAGAAATTCACTGTTTGAACAAGGGTTAAAAAATTCACTGTCTGAACAAGGGTTAAAAAAAAAGAAGCTTATAAAAAGACATTACTCATAACCTGGAGGTTGTGAGTTAAATCAGTACAGTTCACTCTACCTTTTCTTCAGCCACTTATAAGAGATAAAAGGACACCTTGCATGCAAGACACATGTGTGCCCACTTAGCCTCACCAGATAATTTGTTTCTTCCCTCACTATAAGTTTTTTTTTATGACTGTCAGTGAATGTTTTAATTTGCTAATCAAATTTTGAGTTATTTTGAACTTTAATAACTTTTTCTCTGAATTTTTGAGATGAGGTTTGATAATTAGTATTATTTGGATTATTCGGACTCATCTTTCTTGTTATCTGTACAATGTTTCGGCCAATGTGCCCTCCTGCCTTCTTCAGGTATTTCTTGTCGGACTTGGGAGCCTTCTCGAAATTGGGAACCTTCTTTTCGAACTCGGGAACCTTCTTGTTGTAATTGGGAGCCATCATGGAACTTTGAACCCAACCCTTTATTCAATCCATGGAGGTATCCTGTTCTCATTCTGCTAACCATAGCTCGGTACAGGTGTTAAGCTGTATTAATTATTATTCTATGTTACTGTTGCTCTTGACCAGGATTGAACCTGCAGCTCCCTATTACGACAAGAAAGTTCCCGAGTCCGACAAGAAATACCTGAAGAAGGCCGGAGAGCACATCGGCAGAAAAGTTGTACAGATAATAATAAAGATGAGGACAATAGTCTGATTAATCCAAATAATACTTTTATAACTTTGTATCCCATTTGAAAATTTGGAAAAATACTTTTTGATTTAGTTTCACCTATGATGACATGATTTTCAGCAAAACCACTTAGAAATGTAAATAATCCTAAATTTCAATCCTCCTCATCTATCAACTCAACAGATCACTTCCTCCTCCTTCAGAAAGGCCCTCAAAGCCTGTTATACTGGTTAAATCACAGTTTAGTCTACATTTCATATCCTATTGACTGTCACCCTGGTTGCTTTTATTATTTCAATCTTGTCTTTTATTATTTTAATTTCTTAAACTCATTGCAACACAAGAGCTGTCTAATGTCACTACATAATATCATTTCTATATATTGGTATTGCTCAAAAACATGATCCTTATTTTATAAAATAAATCTTATTTTATGTCATGATTCCCCCCCCCCCCTCAGAAATGAAAATTGATAAAGATTGAGTATTCTTATTTCTGTAACAAAAGCTAATCTATTATTTTCATTTTTGCATTTTAATTTTAATTTTTTTTCAGGAATTGGAAAAATTCAACTATTGTGATAAACTAGCCAACATTCTAACGAGTGTCTCATCAGTAAGTAGATCAAACCACTTTGTGTCTTTGCAATATTAAATGGGTAAAAAAAAAAATCTCCTCCTTTGTAACTTGTTTATTCTGACTCATTTAAAAAAATATTTTTATTGGTTTCAAATTTTTGGTCACTTTTTCAATATATATAAAAAATGACTTTTGTCAAAATTTTTGTATTATTTGTACAGTGGTACTTTGATTTAAGAGTTTAATTTGTTCTGCTTGTAACTTGATTTCCTCGTATATAAAATCAATTTTCTCCATTGAAATAAACTGAAGTGCCATTAATCTGTCCCAGCCAGCAGCCCAAAATACCCTAATTTTTTTTCATTTTTTTTAAATGAGAAAAAATCAACACTCTACTTTGGTCCTTACTTAGGTTAAACGGGTGGTTGGAGAGACCCTCCTCCGATCAATCAGCTGCTCATGTCAAGCTCTAGCACCTATATGATTGTCCCATCACTATTGCCCTTATGGCAAGCCCCAACCCTTTTTATCATGTGCTAGAAGGCGGTGGCTGAGGGTCTTCATGTCCTTGGTATGATGTTAAACTTTAACTGATGGTGAGGTTCCAGGTCTGAGGAATGTGGAGCACCCCTTCATCACCATTGCTCCCTGGTCCACTCTGACCCGGAGTGGTAGTACCTGTTAGGGTCCCATCTATGGGTTAAATAGAGTACCCATTAAGAATGAATTTATTTCAAAACTTTGTTGGCATTAAATGACCCACCAAGGTTGATATGCTGTAAACCAAACCAAACAAGAAAAATAGTGCTGTATTGTATAAAAACATAATAGAATGTAATGAATTATATGCTGTAATATGTTTTAATGTTTATTTTTTTTATAAATGATATTTTTCTTTGGCGTTATAAATTTGGAAACTTAAATATTTTTAGTGAACTTAATAACATAAGTGTATCCGATGTTTGCTCATACCTCAAATTTTAGCTCACAACACAAAGCAAAAATTGACTGGGTGACAGCTTGTAATTTGGAAAACTTATAAGCTGGGGCACTTGTAAGTCAAGGTATCACTGTATTTCAAATGTTGTATAAACTAAAATAAGCATGTCGATATAGGGTATTTTTAAAACCTTTTTTAATTATTTTTTTTGCCTTTTTAATTGATCTGTTTATAAGCATATATCTATTTCAGATTTGTAAATGTTTATATTAAAGTAATCTAAACAATAGATTTTTCTCTATTTTCTCTTCATTCCAATGGTACCAGAATTAGGCTTTTTAAGAATCCAAATTTTTATTTGTTAAAATATAGTAAAACATTTAAGAATTTTTAAAGCTTCTATGGGATGTGCATTGCTATGGTTGGCTCTTGTTTGTTGCACTGTTTAACCCCTGCCATCAGTGACAAGATTAACAAGTGCTGTTTAACACCTGCTATAACTGACACAATTAACAGGTGTTATTCATATCATGAGCCAGTTTTACAACTTTAAAATAACATTTTCTAGCATTGATATGAAACAAACTCAATGGTACTTCTTAGTACATGTATATTATCATATTATATTTAGTAACAGATATTATTACTCAAAGTTACTTTTAGTAATGTATATTATCTTCTATTATTTTAAATAAGAGTTTCCCTTGGAAATCATTTTATTGATCTGTTTGTTTAGCTCAGTCGGTAGAGCATCTGCCTAGGAACCACAAGGTTCCGGGGTTCTTGCCAACTCTGTGCATGAATAGCACAGCTTGGATCTGTGCAGTAAAGTGGGGAGTTGATGTTAGGTGTGGTGCTCTACCTCGGATGTAAAAACAATCTTCCTGTGCTAGTGGAAAGGGGATAGACTCCCTCGCTGTTCAGCAGATACTGACAATAGGCCACTCTACCAACTTCTATGATACTTATTTAGGTTACAGCCTTGTTGGCTGGGGCTTTAGAATACACCGACTGCACCTCTGCAAAGGGGTAAGACCTCTCCAATGGTGCCGGCTGTGGCTAGCAACTCATGATACTTAAGGATGGAACCCTGGTGGCTGAGCAGTTTACTTAGGCTAGAAGGACTGATCAATTGGCTGGTCACATCAAATCCTAACAACTATATGATTATCCTAACCCTATTGCCTTTATGGCAAGCCCCAACCCTTTTTATCATATATGTGCTAGAAAGCGGTGACTGAGGGTCTAATGTCTTGGGTATGATATTAAACTCTATCTGATGGTGAAGTTCCAATTCTGGAGGTCTGGAGAATGTGGAGTACCCCTTCATCACCGTTACTCCCAGGTCCACTCTGACCTGGAGTAGTAGTACCTGTTAGGGTCACATCTATGGGTTAAATAGAAGAAAAAAATGAGTGTTAAAAAAATTTTGAATACCCATCAAGCATAAATAGAACAAAACATCTTCAGGATAAAATAACTGGCATTGCCCAGGATTTAAAAAGTTAAAAATAAATCTATTTATATTCATATGTTGATTAATAAAAACTCAATTTTTATAGATTTGTTTTATCTTTTATTCTTTATATATTCTCGTTTTTTATTTCTATTTATTTTTCTTTTATTTGATTTTTATTGTTTTTTATCCTTTATTAATTTGTTCTATTTTTTAATCATTTTTTAAAATAATCATTGATTTATACCCTTTATTTTTATTTACAATTTTTTTTTTAATGGAAAATGAGGGGTAAAAGTTTTTTTTAACCATCTCTTGGACAAAAAAAAAAGGAGTGTGGATTTCATTGAACTTTGATCTTTGGTCTCCAATTTTCCTATATAAAAAGACATGTGCTTGGTCATTGTACAAACAAACATGAAATATATATATATATATATATATATATATATATATTCTACTTTCTATGATTCCTAAGTTTCTGGATGTACAAAAAGATTAGGAATGATTTTTTTTATCTGTTTAAAATAGAGTACATAAAAGATTCTAGACTATGAGATTATATTTTTCTTATTCTTAGCATTCAAATCTAAATTGCTGTAATTTTTTATCTAATGACTTTAAATTTAAAGACCCAATTCTACTGTCTGTCAATTTTCAAATATTTAGTGATAGCAAATTTTCTAAAGTGTCAATTAGAAAAAAATAGCTATTTGCAAATTGAAATATATCTTGAATGTCCAGAAAATGTGTTTTAGTTATTTTAAATGTTTAGAGGAGTTGAATTCTGTAATTGCTCATAAAAATGTTGTAAAACTTTTGTTGATACTAATGAATAAGATAGTTGAAATTTGATACATGAGATATGTAGACAAAATGCAAACTATATATATTTCACATTTTGGTTTTCTGTTCTATATATCAACATATGCTGTTAAATCAATTTTAAATATCTTTACTGATAAAATTGTGTAAAGCTTTTATTTCACTTGGGTAATTAAAAAAAAATTATCTTAAGTTCTTTGGTTTCAGTATTGATTATAAATCATTAGTAATAGTTTTTAATTTTTATGTAGAAATTCACAAATTTAGCTATTCTTGAATATTGATAGATCATTATCAGTCCTATAGTTAAAGATTGAAATTGTATTATTATTCAAAATTTAATTGCTGCCTGATAGGATAATAATTAAGTTAACTCCTGCAGAAGGCTCTTTAATGGGCTAAAAGCCCAATAATGACACTGCATTTAAGTATTACATCAATATTTAAGCTTACCTTTTAAAAGTTCAACAATAATTCTCCTGCTGCCTCTTAATTTAAAGACAATTTGGTGTACGTAGGTCCTTACTTTCCATACAAATAATTATTTCTATTTCATTGGTAACATTCGCTGGATTTCACAATTAATTTCAATTATTCCCAAATTTATTTCCAAGTTATAAAAATTATCATACAAAAAATTACATTAAAAAATCACTGAAAAGAATTGCAGTAATTAAAACTTGCGAACCCCAAATTTCCTGATTGTGGGTCTGGATTTGGCCTGGAATGTTTTTGATTTGTTCACGGAGTCGGCCTGATTCCAAAATGGTATATGTTTGGCTACTGTCTCTTGGAGTTAAGTTGAAAAAAATGTGATTCACTTGACACACTGACGTTTGCATTTATTATTAGAGATGTATACTGACTTCATAATGAAAGCTTTATATGAAAGTAGGGTTTAAAAAATGATAGCTATTTACTCAAGAATTAAGTTTCTTAAAAATTATACTATTGAGACTAGAAGCTCAGAGAAATCCTATGTCTATAATGAATAACCATTTAGATCGTAATATCAGATTGAAAAAAAATTAATGTCTGATTTATTTGTCTAATAAAAATCATTATTGTATTTTATTAGAAAATAATTGAATTTTTGTTTTGCAGTCATTTGATAGCTTATCAATTTTATGAATCTTTTTTAATTTTTAATTTTTATTTTATTTAAGGATCTTATTCCAAAGAAATCACATTCATGGCCGCAAGACTTGGTAAAAACATCAGTTGAATTGACATGTTGTCAATTAGGTAAGTATGGATTTAAAAAAAAAAAAAAAAAAAAAAAAATTAAAACATTTTTGTAAAACATTCTAATTAAAGAAAATAATCAATCCTCATCCTTAAGGATTTATAGTAACCCTTAATGAAAGGGCCAGTTTAGCTCAGTGTATAGAGCATTCACCTAGAAATCACAAGGTTCCGGGTTTGATACCAGTCCTCACCAACTCGGTGCATGAGTAGCATGCCTTTCCCCTCTTCCTTCTAACCGAATTATATCCTGTTTTTCAATGTAGTCTTTTTATATTTTTATTTTATTTTTTAATATAAAAAATGAATTCATTATAATGTGTATAGATTTTTTTGTAATAGACATTAGATGTTTTAATACTATCATTATGAATAAGTAAAGTGGCCTATTGTCGGTATCAGCTGAACAGTGAGGGAGTCTATCCTCTTTTCCCTAGTCATACACCAAGGAGATTGTTTTTTTGGTGAGGTGGAGTGCCACATCTACTGTCATCTCTCAGATGCTTTACCACACAGATCAGATTACCCAATCTATGCTACTTATACACTGAGTTGGTGAGGACTGGTATCAAACCTGGAACCTTGCGATTCCTAGGTAAATGCTCTCCACAC
>CM042139.1:120875515-120933015 GCA_023376005.1 Doryteuthis pealeii
ACCTAGGTATGTGAACAGGTCCACTAATTTCAGGGCCTTCCATCCAGTGTGAAGATGTCTTCATCTTGTTTAAAATTTTGCATAATTGAAGTATGTCATCATTCCCTTGTCCTCCATACTTCAGCAAGTATTTCATAGAGGCCTGCAGCTTTTCTGCTTGTGTTAGCACCCAAGAGAGATATACAATATATGGTTATTTCCTATAAGTCTAACATAAACAAAGAGGAACCACTCTTGACTGATAAATTATTTATTTATTTTCCCATTAAACTAACCCTAATCCTGTCTTCTTTTTTCCTAGTAGATCAATAAATAAATAATTTATCAGTCAGGAGTGGTTCCCCTTTGTTTATGTTAGACTTATAGGAAATAATTCAATATATTATTATGGAGCCTGAGTACTGTTGAGACACTTTTTTATTTTGCACACACACACACATACATATATATATATATATATATATATATATATATATATATATATATATATATATATATATATATACTGTAATTCATTTATATTAGCATTACATTTAATTTTTAAAAAAGTAGATTGAAACATTGTGTTGCAATTTTATTTTCTGTCAGGATATTATTGAAAATAATTGAAATATAAATCATTTATAAAATATACAGAACAAAAGAAATACATATGTCCCATAATAATTGTTACATTTAGTGTATGAAAATTATATGCAAATGGACAAACTATTATAGGACAGATATAATATTTTTTTTTATATAAATACTGGGTCTCCTAAAACTAAGCAAACTACTTTATCAGGAATATCTAAATAGTATTTATAATTTAAAAAAAAATAAATAAAAAGGGAGATAATTTTGTTATAAGTTACATTTTTCTTTTCTTCTTTCAGTTGTGTGTAGAAGTCATGTGTGACCTCCTTGTGCAATTAATAGAATCAAATGCAACAATGATAGCTTCAGAGCCATTGTATATTACTGTAATGCACAAACTTTCCCAAGTCCTGTCTAATATTGGTAAGTTGAGCTAAAGATAAAATTGTATATTATTCATTTTGGTATATTTAGACATTGTAATTTTGGTATTAGAGATTGAAATAATTTTAACCCTATTTCAAGTTAAAATGTCTAATTGAAAAAGAAATTATTCAAATGAAATATCTCCATAAGTCTTGTAAAATATTAAAAAAATAAACTAAATTTTATGTTTAAGATTGTCATAAAGTAATTTCTTAATTAGTCAAAATAAATATTTTTATACATTCTTATTAACTTTAATATCTCTTGTAAATAGTTTGTTTTTGTTGGTTGTCATTGTTATAAAGTAACTAAATTTTTTGCTCAGTTAATGGTTGAATGTTATTATAGATGACAGCATTTCTTTTATCCTTTACATTATAATCTTGATTTTTTTTTTAACATTATAGCCAAGAAATATTTCACACCTTTTGATTTCAAACTATTATCTTTAAAATTACTTTTTAAGCATTTTTGGGTACATTATTCAAGTTTTAAAACAATATTGTTTAATTATTTCGACTAAGAAAAAGGCACACTGCTTTTCCCTCTGCCTCTGAGTAAAAGCGAAAAAAAAGTATTTCCTAAAGTTGAAGAAAGACAATGTGTAAAGATAAAAATCTGTATGTCTACTTTAAAACAAGTGAGTACAAACTTCTATCTGTGTTTTTATTTTAGATTTTATTGTTCAATAATTTGTCCTTTAAAAACATACTTCATATTTGTAGTGAACTGTTATTTTAGATAATGAACAATCATATTTTAACTACTGGAAGATTAGTTAAAATAGAAGATTGTTGAAAAGTCCTGGTTACAATTTATATTGTATTGTTTATAGAATAAAGAGGTGTTTGTGGTGCAATGTTTATTGTAGTAGGAAATTGACATGGTGACCAGATTTCAAATCCTATTCGAGGCTGTTTTCATTTCACATAGCGCTAATACCCTTGGGAAAGGTATACACCCAACTATTCTCCCTCCAGCTATGGATAAATAGTAGGGTGAACTGGGCTCTTTAAACCTTGGTATAACAACCAGTCTAGGAAAAAGAAAACTGAATTTAAACCTGTTAAGACCAAGCTTAAAAATGACCTTGTGTCACATTATACTCATGCATTGGTAGATATATACAATTTATATTTTCTTTCCTTTCTTGCAATGTTTTTGGGAGTGGGGATGGTAGAAAATAAATTTGAAGATTTTAAGAAAATCTTATTATAATGAAGATTGTGTGTTTTTCTGTCTGTAACCGAAACTATATTCCTACTCAAGTCACGATTCTCTTAGTTATTGACATCACATTCTCCATGATTTTATTTTACCTCAATTATTAATAAAATTGTCTTACATTATTAATACTGTTAACTATGTCTACATACTGACAACATGCAATTATATTTATATATACAACAAAATAGTGGTTTACAGTGTGAACGGGAAGGCTAATTTGCATATTAATATAAAAAATCGAATTTAATAAATATGTGCTTAGTATTATTGATTTCTAACTGTTTGGTTTTATTTTAATGAATATAAGCAAAAATCTCTTCAATGAATCTTAAATGAAATCCATTAACAAGAAAAGATAACTGTCATTTTATTCTTTACTTCCTCTTTTAACTAAATACTTAAATTAGAAAAAATAACAATGAAAGACGAGAGTGATAGAAGAGTAAGTTTCAGTTGTTCCATTTTTTTATTATACTCCCTCTGTTTCAAATCTTTTATTATACTCCCTCTGTTTCAAATCTTTTTATCTGTATTCTTATTTAGTTTCATTAGTCTTTCTAATTTAATACAATATTTTATTACATTAAAACTTAAATACTTGCACCCGGAGGGTGCATATATTTGCTAGTTTATATAAAGTAGATTACCAATTTACTCTTCTGACAAATCCTATTGATACCTTTCATTTTTAAATTTGATTGGTCTCATAGTCTGTTGGGGAGACATGTTGAACTTGCTGTCTGTGGTGTCTCTGAGGTCAACTATGAGACTCTATGCATGATGTTGAGCATTGAGGTAGTAGTGTTATCCTTATTCCTGCATTATATGACATGGTACTAGGTTTCATTGTATATAATGCAGGAAAGAATCATGACATGACAGAATCTCTGAAATGATTAAACACTCATTTGCAGATTTATGCCTTGCTCAAACAACTTTAACCTGAATTTTAATTTGGTTTACCAAATCCATCATCTTTGTGGTTAGCCGCTACAGTACCTCAAGTAGGAAATGGAATCGGTAACCTGAGTTCAAATCCTGGATGAAGCTGTTTGTGTTTACTTTGTGCTAATACCTATTGGAAAAAAGCATGAATCCATCTGTTCCCCCAGCTATGGGTAAATAAAACGGTGGGGTGGACTGGGTTCTTTAGCTTTGGTTAGGCAACCAGTCTGGAAGAAGGAGAACTGAATTCAAACCAGCTTTATTCTGCTTAAAAAATTGACTCCTGTGTCAGATCCTGCCCATGGCAGAGGGGTTGGGTAAATACATACAGCATCTCACTTCATATTTTTATACTTAGCAAAACTCAGGATTGTTTACAAAATTCTCTCTCTTCTTTGGAACATGACTCGGCAATATAATTTGTATTTTTCCTTTTTTCTTTCCAGTATTTGAAAGTGAATCTGTAAGTCTTGGAGCTGCAGTATCATTATTGGGCTTGAATCTTTTACAGCTCCCTCTCTTGGCGAAAGGTAAGACCTACATATTCTGATAATATTGTAATACATAAAATTTCTTGCCTGATCATCCCTCCATTCATACTGGCTTATTAGGGCTAAAATATATATTTTATTTACATTATTTCTCTTTTTTTTTTTTTTTTTTTTTTTTTTTTTTTTTTTTAATTTAAAGTTTCACTAAAGCAATGGATTAACATATTTGTTGGTTATCTCTTTTAGATAGTGCTTACTTGAAGAAATAAATAGAAAAGAAAATATGTATTCAATATGTCAGCATTTCTTAAACATGTTAATTTTTAATTCAGAGTAGTTAATGTTTTTAAAAATAAATTTTGGTGGATGTAGAAAATATTCAACTATATGAAAATAGATGCAATAAAGTAATTTGCTATTATTTCATTATTTGCATAAATCTACAAATACTCGTTGTGTATATTTATTACAGGGCCTCCATTTCACCCTGTCATTTGTTAATCTTTACTCTTCTAGCAGAAATAATTTTGTGTCCTTTCTTATTAGGTCACTCCATTGCTTTCGTCTTTTGTTGGTAATCTTATTCTTGTATGAATCTTTGACATAGTTGGCATTGTCTTATAGAGTCACATGGTGTAATGGTTATTGTCACAGGAAATGGACATGATGAATCGAGTTCAAGTTTTGAACGAGTCTGTTTGCATTTCACATAGTGCTAATACCTGTGGAAAAGGTATGAATCCAACTATTCTCCCCCCTCCAGCAATGGGTAAATAGTAGGGCTAACTGGGATCTTTAATCTTGGTTAGGCAACTGATCTAGAAGGAAAACTCTGAATTCAAACCTGTTCAACTCTGCTTACGAAATTGACCTTGTGTCACATCCTCCTCATGTGGAGGGATTGGTAAATATATAAACATTTCAACTTAGCATCTTTGGGGTGGATTTACTGAAGTCCCTTTTTGGTTTGTGTGCGTATAAGTTTTGAGTAAGTGATATAGTTGGTTAGCTCAGTTGTTAGAGCATTTGCCTAGGAATTGCAAGGTTCTGGGTTCGATACTGGTCCTCACCAACTCCACACATGAGTATTACAGCTTTGGTAATCTGATCTGTGCAGTAAAACATCTGAGAGCTGACAGTAGGTGTGGCATTCCAGCTTAGCAAAAACAATCTCTCTGGCCTAGCACTACCAAAAAGGGGATAGACTCCCTCGTTGTTCAGCTGAATGGCTGTTCTGCAGACTTTACTTACTACAACCTAATAGACCTTACTTAATCGCAGTGTACAGTTTTACTGTATATTTTGCTTATTGTGTTGTAACTTTTGTATCCGAGTTAACAGAGAAAGTAGGAAGAAAACACCAATGAGTATTTTAGGTAAAGAAAAGGTTTACTAGACAAGAGTCAAGTGAAATTGAGTAATCAGTCAACAGTTTTTGACAGGTTGCATTCACAAGTGAAGTCTCGCTTTTTCTCTCATCCAAGTTTTCACTATAGAAAACAGATAATTCTATTGTCCTCTTTTAGGTACTATTGTTGTATATTGACAATCACTGTCATTTTTTGGGTGGTTAGTGTAGATTTTGAATTCAAGGTTGTTGAAATTCAAAATCTGAGGCAGTTAGATGATTGGCATGAAATAAATTTTGGGTACCCTTCTTTCCGGTTACACAGACTGTGGGAAAGAAGGCTCAGAGCTTAGTTAGTTAAGTGGGAGACTTCCTAAGGTAAAGCTAGGCTCTGCTTCACTCACGCATATAGTTAAGGAACCTAGGTTGAGAAAGTTTGGTTCTAAATAAAAATGTGGTCACAAAATATGTCTTGGTTGTCTCTATGGACTAAATGGCAGCCATTGCAAACCAGCATTTTGAAAATACAGACTAGTCAACAGAAGTTAGAAGAAGAAATGAAGATAGCAACAGATAGCAGAACCAGACCAAAAACAGAAGTTAAAAGAAATGCCTAGCTACAGACTACAGCCACAAGAAATTGAAGTTAGAATAAATGCCCCAGCTACAAGAAAGTAAGTAGGGGATGTATGGGGGTATAACCATGGATGCCCTCATAATCTTAATAGAAGAACTCTTGTCATATTGTATACATAGTAAGTGGGTATACAACACTATATGACACTATGACCCCTTATAGTATTTGACAAGATATGCCAAACTAGATCATACTGAACCACAACAGATTGTTTTTTTAATTTTTTTTTTTTATGAAGAAATAACAGTACAAAATGTTTTGAAATCTGAAAATCTGATTATGGAATGGTTTGATGATTCTAAAATTTTCTTGCAGAACTTGATGAAGAAAAGCAGCATCTATTTTTGAAGACAGTCATTATTTTTCTGAGTAGAGCCCATGTTCTATCTACCAGTTCAGTTAAAATCAATAAACTGGTGGTCAGTGAAGACTATTTGCCTCATTGGAGTGACGTTTCTAATTATTGGCTCTCTGGTATGCATGGTAAGTATTTTCCTTGGAATTAACCATTCACACAGAATATGTCTTTCCAAGCCGATTTAATAATTCATTTACAGCCTTATCAGCAGGGATTAGAATATACTGACTGTATCTTCTGCAACATTTTGATAATTGTCACTTAGAACTGTATTAACTCAACACATATCCATTATGTGAGCCCTATCTGCTGGGGTTGTAGAATACTCCAACTGCACCTCTGCAGAGGAGCAAGACCCCTCTCCCATTAATGGGGACACCTGTTGGCCGTGGATGGCAACCCATGATGCTTAAGGACGGAATCCTGGTGGCTGAGCAGTCCATGACATGCAACACTCCACTTTAGCACTTACTTGGTCTAGAGAGACGATCAAAGAGGCCCCCTTCAATCAATTGTCTGGTCACGTCAAGCCCTAGCACCTATATGATTGTCCCAATCCTATTACCTTTATGCCAACCCTTTTTATTGTATGTGTGCTAGAAGGTGGTGGCTGTGGGTCTTAGTGTCCTGGGTATGACAAACTGCATCTTGTGGTGAAGTTCTAATTTTGGAGCTCTGTGGAGTGTGGTGTACCCCTTCATCACCCTTACCCCCAGGTCCACTTTAACCTGGAGTGGTAGTATATGTTAGGGTCCCATCTATAGGTTAAATACATCAAAAGAAAAAAATTGATTAAAAAAAAAAAAAAAAAAATTGAATGCCCAACAAGAATGAATAAAATAAAATATCACCAGCATAGAATAAACCAACGGTTGACATGTCATAAAATCTAATCAACCAACCGTTACTCCATGTGTCCGAAAAATTTAAATAATACAAATTATCAAGCCTCATCTTGAAAATCCAGATAAAGAATAAATCTTTGTTTATTTCTTGATTATATTTTCTAAACTGGATTTCTTTGTATTGTTACAGTATTAGCAGCTTGTGTGAATGTTCATCCAAAGATGGTTGTTGCTGAATTGTTGCAAAGTGCTTGGATTCCACGAATGCTCAAGTTATTACATCTTGTACAAAGTGAGTATTAACAATAATTTGGTGTAGTACGATCATTTCTAACTATTGTTTGGAGTTTCACCTCACATTTCTTTCTTTCACATATCAAGATCAATCAAAGTAGAAAAATAATCACCTTTTATTTCATTCTTTCTTTTTTAGAAAAAAACAAATTATGTACATCAATTTTAAAAATTGCATTTAAAAGCTGATTCATTTTCTGAAAAAGATCTTTAATTGAGCCAGGGGAATTGAAACTGTTCCCCCCCCCACCTTTCCTCCTTTTTTTCTCGTTTTCTCTCTCTTGATTCATTTTGTTTTGTTCTCTGTGTCAGACTTTCTGCAGTCACCCTATTGGTTCATCTTACAAATTTTTTTCTGAATAGTCGTAAGCAAAAAAAAGATCCTTTTTTAGAAAATGAATCTGCTTTTAAATGCAATTTTTAAATTTTGTACACACAGTAAATTATTTGTTTACATCAGTTTTAGCACATTTATGTGAATTCTATCTGAATATTTCAAATATTAAATATATACACATGTATTGGGATTTAAAGAGTTCTGTTATAATGAACTAGCAAATATATGTACCCTCCAGGTGCAAGTATTTAAGTTTTAATGTAATAAAATATTACATTAAATTAGAAAGGCTAATGAAACTAAATAAGAATGCAAATAAAAAGATTTGGAACAGAGGGGTGTATAATTGAAAAATAGAACAACTGAAACTTACTTTTCCATAACTCCTGTCTTTCATAACTAAATTTTCCTAATTTAATTTTTTAGTTAAAATAGGAAGTAAAGAATAAAATTACAGTTATTTTTTTCTTGTTAATGGATTTCTTTTAAGATTTATCCCCGAGATTTTTGCTCATATTCATTGAGATAAAACCAAACAATTAGAAATCAATAATACTGAGCACATATTTATTAAAATCAAATTTTTAATATAAATAAAATTGCATGTTATTAGTATGTAGATAAGGCAAACAGTATTAATAATGTAAAACAATTTTATTAATAATTGAGATTTAAATAAAAATAATAATTATGGAGAATGTGATGTAAATACTTAAGGGAATTGTGACTTGAATAGTAATATAGTTTTGGTTACAAAACAAACACACAATCTCCATTATAATAAGATTTGTTATGACTTGTGGATTTTATATAAAGTATTTTATTAATTGATAAAATGATGTTTTTTGTTTCAGTATCAAGCATTGAATCTGAAATAAGTTCTGCTTACTTGGATTTGTTGCATGCTGTAGCAAGTGCTGATGAAATGGCCAAAGCAATTGTTTTAGAAGGCGAAGGAGTTTCTGTTGCTAAGTATGACACTTTAAACTTCTATTATTATTATTTTCTCATTTATCTCTTGTGTATCACAAAACTCTTTTAGTGCCTATTCTTAGAAGTGTATACATACAAAAAAAGGAATTGGTCTTTTTTCAACACAAGGGAAAAAGAGCAACAGTTCAACTGCACACATCTCACCCTCACTGCTATAGAATATGCTGACTGCACCTCTGCAGAGGAGTAATCCCCCCACCCCCAATGGTGCCATCTGTAGGCTGTTGGTGGCTATCCGTGAAGCTAAATGATGGAATCCTGGTGGCTGAGCAGTACATGACATGCAACAGTCTACTTTGGCCCTTACTTGGGCCATGATGTTAAACTGCATCTAGTGGTGAGGTTCCAGTTATGAAGTTCTGGGGATGTGGAGTACTCATTCATTGACATTACTCCCAGGTCCACTCTATCCTGGAGTGGTAGTACCTTTTAGGGTCCCATCTATAGGTTAAATAGATAAAAAAGGAGTTTGTAAAAAATGTTTTAAAAAAATGTTTAAAAAGAATTTTGAATACCCAACAAGAATGAATAAAACAAAAATGTCTTCGGCATAAAATAACCCAACAAAGGTTGACATGTCGTAAAATCCAACCAACCAAACATCATCTCACCCATCATTAATGATTTGGTTGTAAGTGACTATTTCTCTGAGCACAGAAATTGGATGCTGTTTTCCATCATTGGTTCAATGTGTATATATCTTTGATTTCTCTGTATGGATCATCATTACAAATGATAAAAAGTAATAGTTGTACATCATGGTGTGCAAAGGAATCAGAACAGACAATTCCACCATTGTTGGCTTATCAAAGCCAGCGTTGTATTAAAAAACATTGATTTGTTATTTTTAGAGAATTTTACAATTCATATCATGAGAGAAATAAAATTACACCAAAAAATATAATAGTAAAACTTGAACTTCACCCTACAAACTTACCCCTCAAAAAGGAGTGGCCTATTGTCAGTATCAGCTGGATAATGAGGTAGTCCACCCCCTTTTCACTAGTGCTAGACCGGGGAGATTCTTCTTCCGTCTGAGGTAGAGTGCCACACCTACCATCAGCTCACCACTTTACTGCACAGAACCAAGTTGGCGAGGGCTGGTATTGTGGACGTCCAGGTTTCCAGGAATCAAAATTTCCCATACACTTGAATGAAAGGACATTGAAAATTTCTATTTGTAACTTGCTTTTTGATTTGGAAGGTATAATTCCCATAATATAATCATGTTAAATTTGAATTACTAAAAAAATATCTATAAACTGTTTCTTTCATCATTTATTCTTTAAATGTTTTGATAAAGAAAATTTGTATTTTGTCTTGTATATTTTTCTGTTCAAATTAATCAAAGTTGATATAATAAAAATATTGTTTAAAATTTTAATGAAATAAATGGAAACTTGGAATCTTAGATTCATGAGAGACCAATTGTTTTTTCAATTGTGTAAACCCATTACTCATTCAAATTTGTACCATCCATCATGTCCTGTGTTTTATGTTTATTTTTAAGATATCAAGATGCTATGTTATCAGTAAAAAAAACTTTAGATATCAAAATGGTATGTTATTAATAAAAAAACAAACATTTTAAGATATCAAAATGTTGTGTTATTAGTAAAATTAATACACTGATAAATGTCATGTATAGTTAACTTATTTGATTTTCTTTTTTTTCTTTCAGGAAATTTGGATATTCTAAACTGCAAAAGATTTTGGAGGAATAAGTGTCAATGTTTCCAGAATTTGGTTGTGACTCGATTTTTGTCTCCACTTCACAGATATGACCTGGATGAAACAACTACCTGTTAATCTTTCCATTTGGAGCCATTGTTTTAAAAAGAAAATCAAAAAAGATCATTCATTCACAATATAAAAAAATCATCAATAACTTTAAAGGTTCATGTTTAAAAACAAAACAAAGGACCCCCCCCCCAAAAAAAAAGACAAGACAAAAAAACAAGTTGATAGCTTGTCATCTTTCTGATCATTACCATATACTTTACATATATTTTCGTAAAATAAAACAGAAAGACAGTATTAATTAAAATTGTTTCCAGTCTATGGCACCCAAGCATGTCAAATTTTGTCAGTCTAGAAGGAAATCATTAATATTACCAATTCCATGTGATGGTTGTGCCAGAAAATCATATTCTCATTTAATGTTCGCATTTATTTTGTTTATATTTATAAAAATGATGAAGAGAAGTTTGTTCATTCATTGAAGAGCAAAACTGATCATTGAATTTGCTATGTAACTTTAGTGATATGGTTTTATGTTTAAGATTAATTCATAACATAGACTTTCATAAATCATTGTTTGGATATTGTTTGTTGTGTTAATATTTTCATTATTACCTTTCTCCATACTTCATCAGGTGACATCAGGCTTATTATTAATTTAAGGAAAATTGTAAATGCTGTATTTGCTTCCCAAAAAAGACACCATAAATAAGAAAGACGAAATGTACTACAGAGCATCTATAGAGCTTTTATTTGAAGATGCAAGGTGAACATTTATTAGATCTGAATGAACTGAAATAGTCGACTGTACCAAAATTGTTACTAATATAACTAATACAGTATAATAAAAAGAATAACAAGTAAAATAGTGTCGAGCTTATTGTAGAATTATTCAAGATTCAAATAATAGCTAAATGACAACAAATCACTCCTTAAAAGCCTAATTTATATCTGGTTTTAGTATTATTTTTTTTTTTTTTTTTTTTTTTTTTTTTAGCTATGGAAATAAATGAAACATTTTCTTACAAAAGGTGTGATAATTGAAATTTCTTTTTAAAAAAATTCCTTTGAAAAATTTTAGCTTTGTAAATATGGAATGTAAAATAAATGATTTTGTTTTTTAAATAGGAAATTAATGAGCCTTTTCACACACACACACACACACACACACATACATGCCGAGCTCAATACACGGCAAAATATATCTCCTACATACATACATACATACATATACATACATACATACATATACATACATACATATATATATATATATATATATATATATATATATATATATATATGTGAGTGTGTGTGTGTGTGCATATGTATGTATGTATTCATCAAAAGTTGCTACAACATTTTCATTGTAGTAGCATTAGTAGTTAATCTAAAAAGTGCTCAATATATTTTGTAAAATATGGAGCATTTATAGTTTTCAAAAACCTTTTTCTCTCTACCATGGTTTCGGTGTTCAAGGTACACCTTCATCAGGTGAGCTAAAAATTATAGGTAGCTACATTTTATATATACTTGTCTGGTTTGGAATTCTTTTTTATTTTTATTTTTTTTCTACAACTAATATATATATATGCTGATGAGACCTAATTAGGTCGAAACAGCTGTACTGTGTTCCACACGGTAATCGCCAAGTTTGTTTGTCATGATTATTTCAATTATATATATATCAAATTCTCTCTATGTATAAAATTTCCAATTATATATATATATATATATATATATATATATATATATATAAAAGAGTGCTCAATATTGATGATAAAGCATACGGTCTGATGATTGCATAGGTGAGAAACTGATAATCACCAAATGCCATTGATTCTAATGTCTATGTTATTCTAATGTATATACAGTGGTGCCTTCACTTATGAGTGCCCCAACTTATGAGCTGTCACTTAGTCAATATTTTGTCTTTTGTTGAGAACTAAAATTTGAGGTATGGGTGAGCTTCAGATATGCTCATATTAATAAGTTCACTAAAAACGTTTAAGTTCCAAATTTATTATGCCAAAGAAAATAAACATATTACAGCACATAATTCATTACATTCTATTTTATGATGTTTTTATACAATGCAGTGGTATTTTTCAATGGGGAAAATTGATTTGATATACAAAGAAATTGGGTTACAAGAGGAACATTTTAAAATTTTATGTCAAGATACCACTGTGTGTGTGTGTGTGATATATATATATATAAGAAAGTTACTTGAAAAGTAACGGAAACTCACCATAAAGCGAGCGGGCTGTAGAATGCTCCTCATTCTAGTTGCAAAACCGACGAGAAGTTCAATTTCATGATTCTTTTTCCTTGTTTGTTTTTGAATTTGGGATCATCGGGAGAGAATGTGCATAAATATAAATATACAAGGTGTGCCAAAAAAGTATCAAGATTTTTTGTACTTTTTGACACAACTTGTATTCTGAAAAAATTAACGTTCCATTCATTGTTCATTTCTATCTTGTTAAATACAGCTTCAACCTCGATACTTTTATGACACACCTTGTATATATGTATAAAATGTGTGTGTATAATGTTGTTTGCTATATTTATAGTAAAAAGTGCTCAATATCCTGTGATAGAGCATATTGTCTGATCACATAGGAGAGAAACATATAATCACCTAGTGTCATTGATATGAATGTTATTCTTACATACACACACATACACACATAGTTCATAAATTATTTTAATAGGAGTAGCAGTAAGTATTTTCTATTAATCTAATTTTCTTAGGTACTTTTTGTCATAGTTGTTGTCCTCTAGAATACAATTTCGCCAAATGATAGTATTTCCTGTGAGTTGCAGCTCATTACTTTGACTTTTTATTAGTCAACCTGTCACTTTCATGTAATGTTATTCAGTGGAGAAAGCAGCAGATGTTATCAGTTAAACCTCGAAAACACCTTGACCACAGCTTCTTGTTGAAGAGAAAGATTTTTTTCAAATAGCACTGAATATGCTCAGTGCTGTATATTGCTCTGCTCTGCACATGTTTTATATGAATCTATTTAATTCTGCATATATATATATATATATATATATATATATATATATATAATTATGCATCTAAATAAGTGATTATATATGTCTTAAATGTACAATTAAAGATTATTTTATGAATGTTTTATGTATTTATATTATAATAATTATCTTATAGTGTATCTTAAATACCATTGCGTTGATATGAACACATACAATACTCTACACTATCTCTCTTTCTCCATAGCTCTATATGTATATATACACACTGTGTCTATACTTTACATACATACATGAAATTTAGTATATACTCTCCTGTGCAATAAAACTTGTCTTTGTAACACCTAACAAAATAATGCCACTTTTTACAATTCACTGAGGGAAGTCCCTGTGGCATAATGGCTAACATGCTAGATTGTGACATCATAGTAAGGCAAGTTCCAACTCCAATTGCAATATTACGTTCACTTTTGGACTAATACCCTTGTCTTCTGGTGCCTTTGTCATTTCTTTATATTGGGGATTTGGTCTCTTAGAATTTTAATTTCTTGAAATATTCTCTTTAAAGCTAGGAAACCAGGTTTTTTTTTTTTCTCTGGTTGCAGAAACTTTTGATATATCTTGCCAGTTTGGAACATTTTTTTTTTCTTTTCAGAAACACAAGAAAATGTTATCCTAAAGCTATAAATAATCAAATTGAACATAATACACTAGTAGTATAATATTGAATTTATTATTAAATGAAGCATTGTCCCTTATCATCTTCCATTTCAGTTACTTTTTATTGCAACTTTTTAAATTGTCATTGTATGATCATGAGTAAACAGCACAGGTCAAAAATATGTGTACACATCTAGTGAGACTTGAACATTAAAGCTGTGTTGTTAAATTTCAGTTTCTGCAGCAGTAAGCTTTTGTAGCTTAATTGGTATAGCAGCTACTGGATTAAGACTTTTTTTTTTTTTTTTTTTTTTTTTTATAGAAAAAGGAATTTGAATTTGTCTCATCACAAACTTATTCTTTATTTCTGATCTGTAATTTAGGGTTGACTGCAAAATGACAATGCTAAATTGCTGTTGATGTTTTAAACAATTGTTGATTTTGTTGTGATGTTTTGATCAATATGTTACCTGATCATTGATGAATTAGTATTGCAAGGGTGTTGAATAAAGAACATTCTACAGGGTGGTCTAAAGGTCTTGTCACTCCTACATATTGTTTTAACTATCATTTTTTGTTTTGTTTTAATAATAATATGATACATAATATAATTAATTATGATATAATATAATTTTCTATTTCTTTTTATTGTAATTATAGTTGATAGGGCCGGTTTAACTCAGTTGATAGAGCGTGTGACTAGGAACCACAAGGTTCCGGGTTCGATACTGGTCCTTGCCAACTCAGCATATGAGTAGCACAGGGATCTGTGTGGTAAAGTGGGGAGCTGATGGTAGGTGTGGCACTCCGCCTCAGATGCCAAAACAATCTCTTTGATCTAGTGCTAGTGAAAAAGGAATAGTTTCCCTTATTGTCTGGCTGATGTCAACTATAGGCCACTCCACCAAATTTACTTCAAAGACCAGTTTAACTCAGTTTGTAGAATATCTGCCTAGGTATCAGAAGGTTTTGGGTTCAATACTGGCCCTTGCCAACTCAATTCTTCGTTCTGTGCAGTAAAGTGAGGAGCACTCCATTTCATATGCAAAAAAACATCACCCTGGTTAAGTGCTAGTGAAAAGGGGATAGACTCTCTTGATAGGTCACTCTGCAGACCTTATTGAATTCGGAGTTATATTTTGTTAGGTGATGACAAGACTTTTGGACCATCTTGTACAATGTCGTCTTTATGAATCTTTTAACAGTTGAAATACAAACAGTCGTTCATTTAAATATGCGCACATTTTGGTTGCCATTCTCTCAAACATGAATAAATACAAATTCATATCTATTTTTGTTTTGTAATTTTTCTTATCTTTTTTTTTAAAATTTTTTTATTTTAATTTTTTTATTTTAATTTTTTTATTTTAAGGATTTTTGAACTTGTAATGGAAATCAATAGAACTAAAGAATTGCCAATTTTTGTGCAATTCATTAAAACTTGAGCTTCAGGCATTTCAATTGAGTGTCAAAACAATTTATTAAATAGATAAAAAAAAATTTCACTGCAAACTCAGCTTTTTCTCCAGGCATTTTGTTAAAATCCATACACTAGAAGTATTTCTCCACACTTGATGGTGTCCTGAGTATAATGTTAAACTGCATCTGGTGGTGAGATTCCAATTCTGGAATTCTGGGGAGTGTTGAGAACCCCTTCATAACCATTACTCCCAGGTCCACTCCGACTTGGAGTGGTAGTACCTGTTAGGATCTCGTCTATGGGTTAAATAGATTAAAAAAAATGAATTTAAGAAAAAAATTGAATGCCCAACAAGAATGAATAAAACAAAACGTCTTTGGCGTAAAATAACTCAAGGGTTGACATGCCGTAAAATCCAACCAACCACAGTGGATGGTAAACCTCTGAAATTAGTAGACCAGTTCACAAACCTAAGTAGTAATATCTCATCTACAGAAAGCGATGTCAATATATACATAGGAAAGGCATGGACTGTTATAGATAGATTATCAAATCTGATCTCTCTCGTAAGATAGAGTAGCTGTGTCAGTGCTACTGTATAGCTGTACCACTTGGACTTTTAACAAAATGCTAAGAGAAAAATCTAGATGGGGACTGTATAAGGATGCTGTGTGCTGTCTTGAACAAATCTTGGAAGCAGCATCCCACAAAAAAGCAGCTGTGCAGCCACTTACCTCCTATCACACAAACCATTCAATTAAGACTAACAAGACATGCTGGACATTGATGGAGAAGCAAGAACATCAGTGTAGGCTGACCTGCAAAAACCTACATCAATCAGCTCTGTGCAGATTCTGGATGCTGCGCAGAGGATCTGCCAGGGATGATGTCTGATAGGTTGGCAAGAGAGTGGTATCCGTGCTGTCATTTTTAATAAATTCAAATTCAGTTTTCCTTCTTTTAGACCAGTTGCCATATCAAGGTTAAAAAACCCAGTCTGCCCTACTATTTACCCATAGATGAGGGGGGGGAGAGAATAGTTGGTCACCTCAAGCTCTAGCACCTATATGATTGTCCCAACCCTATGGTCCTTATGGCAATATATGTGCTAGAAGGTGGTGGCTGAGGGTATTAGTGTCCTGGGTATATCCTGGGAGTATCAAGCATATATAGAACAAAACGTCTTCAACATAAAATAACCCAGCAAGGGTTGACATGCCATAAAATCCAAAAAAACAACCTACACCAGAATGCAATAAACTCAATGTTTGAACATCTCAAAGTAAAGAAGAGATGGGCACAAAAGCTCTCTATATATTTTAAACAATTTTATTCAGTAATAAAAATTGGAAATGTGGGAAAATGGATACACTTTTCAAAGGTGTCATTAGGACCAATCAAGGTTTGGTTTGAAACTTACATTCTGCACAGACACTGGATGTCGTGCTGAGGACTTGCCAGAAGCGATGACTAAGAGAGAGAGAGAGTCAAAGGAATCCGTGTTGTTAGCACGACTTGATGTGATATTTGATATGCCATTAAACAGGATTATTATCCATACTTTATTTGTCTTACTTGTATGGTTTGTGTGACGGGATGTAGGTGGTCGTATAGCAGGAATTGTTCAAAACAGCACGCAGCATCCTGGTGTACTTCCCATCTAGCGTCTTCTCCAATCGTTTCATTAAAATCCAAGTGGTGCTGCCATACAGTAGTACTGATATGGCTACAGCTTTGTACGTAAAAGTGAGGTTTTATTAAACAAATACCCACATTAAAGGAAAAAAGTAAACAGTTGAATATTCTCCGATAGCCTCAAGGTAAAAAAAAAATGGTTATGAAAATGTGTCTTTCACGCGTCTGGGTCGTACGATGAACTCTAGGGAACTGGAAAAGTCTTCAAGGAACCGCCAATTCGATGATGTAGGTGGTAGATGACCTAAGAATCATCCCTCTGTTGCTAGGCAGGTTTCGACCTATGATTCTTAGGAGCTTGTGACCTTGACAGATGAGGATGGGTCTAAACAGAGATGTGTGTGGGGTAGAAGTCGAATTTTAGATGAAGGTAGAATAACCAAAAAGTAATTTTTTTTTCAGTATCTTTGCAGTTTATGGCCACTGTTTTATAAAATATAATTTAACAATAAAAAGGACATAAGTACAGATGTAAAAAAAAAATGTAAAGTAAATGAGTCGGGGTGGCCTAAATTCGGTATCAGCAAGACATCGAGAGAGTCTATCCCTTTTTCACTAGCGCTAGATCAAAGAGATTATTTTTAGCATCTGAGGTGGGGTGCTACACCTACCATCAGATCTTCACTTTACCGCACAGATCCCTGCACTACTCATACTTGTGGTTTCCACGTGGACGCTCTACCGACTGAGCTAAAAGGCCCTATATGCTATATATATTAACAGTGGGAAAGGTATAGACCCACCTCCCCGCTCAGTTGTGGGTAAAATAATACCACTATTCTTCTACCTCTTCGACTTGTTTCCACGAAAAACTAGAATCGTCCAGTGAAAGATAAAAGTAAATCTTGCCAAATACCAATACTCTTTCTAGCTATCATTGGCATGACAATAGGACTTTAACAAAGTTTTAACTCTCCAGTCACTTTCCCAAGAATGATAGTGTAAATGCCTTCATCTTACGCTATGCAAAACACATGGTGTAAAGCTATGCTCTCCTTGTCGCTCATGAGTATTTTATTTCCCTCAAAATCACAACAGCCGAGAGCAAGAAATTCATGTCTTGATCCGTTAGCGCATTCTGCCAGACTCAATTCACACTCTGCCCTCTCAGTCCTCCTTTCTCCCCTTCGCCACATATCATTCGCTCGTCCAATCAAACCATGCCATTTTTCTATAACTAATTATCTTTTCTGTTCTCCTCTAACTCAAAATTCTTGCTTAAAACTTTCTGTGCTAATTTACATATCAGATTACTCTCATGGCCCCACGTCACAACCATTACGTAACAATGGAACCTACTCATGTTTTGCAACCACATTAAATGCCTACTCCTTTTTCAGCAACAAGCTCGACAGAAGCTCTAAATATACACAAACTCCCTAAACCCTGTCATAACCAAGCCAAAATCTACAAGTAATAATTACTTCCTTGTATGCATAACTCTTCTGTCTCTAAAAGGCTTCTTGGTAAGATCGCAAAAACATTTTATAATTTTGTCTATCTGTTAACTCTTCGAAAAAGAGGTGAAAATTCACACCTTATCCAATAACTTTTTTAATGATAATATTCTATTAATTAGTCCTGACCCAGCAATTGGTTACTACGTGGATTGCTATTGATAGATTATCGATCATATGGAAATCTGATATCAGTACTAAGGAATCATTTTACGGTTTACATCATTAATACTGTTGGCTCCATACTAATAATATGCAACTGTATTTATATATACAACAAAATAGCGGTTTATGGTGTGAACGGGAGGGTTAATTTGCATATTGACATTACAGATTTGATTTTAATAAATATGTACTTGGTATTATAGATTTCTAATTGTTTGGTTTTATCTTAATGAATATTTGCAAAAATCTTGGGGATAAATCTTAAAAGAAATCGATTAACAATAAATAATAAGTAATTTTATTCTTTACTTTCTATTTTAACTAAATAGTTAAATTAGGAAAATTTAGCAATGAAAGACGTGAGTGATGTAAGAGTTAGTTTCAGTTGTTCTATTTTTCGATTATACCCCCCTCTGTTTCAAATCTTTTCAACTACATTCTTATTTAGTTTCATTAGCCTTTCTAATTTTAATTACTGTGATTGTTTTCAGCAATTTTTACGTGATTTTTTGCGACGGAATTTGTTTTGTACGATAACAATTTTCATAACTTGGAAATAAATTTGGGAATAATCGAAATGAATTGCAAAATCCAGCAAAAGTCACCCATGAAATAGAAATAATTGTTTGTACGTAAAATAAGGACCTACGTATACATCAAATGGTCTTTAAATTAAGTTGCAATCGATAGTCCTCCATAAGAGCTAGCTTAATTGCCGCCCGATAAAGCGGCTTTTAGGCTAATGTCATTATATGTGTACTCATATGTTAACAGCGAAATGAAAAAATTGGTTCTCGTTATTTTTCCACAGGAACTTCATAACTAACTGAACACCAATTTTCTCAATATGCACTAATGACAGAGCCTTTTGTACCAATCCATGATCGGAAATGATTATTTTTGTTAACCTACTTCGGTCCTGGACACTAGAAAATAAGACTGGTAATTTCATCTAGATACAACTTACGACAAACACATCATAGTTAAATTATAACAATGGAATCATATATTATACTATATTTAGCTTACATTAACCAGAATACATGATGCCTGGGGCTGTAGAATACATTGATAAATTTGATATGTATTATTTTGATTTTTCGGTCTGTTGTCCTCATCTTTATCGTGATATATAAAAACTTTTTGAGCCTTTTAGAATCCTAGCTGTGAGCAATCCATTGCTTATTATCTCCCCGACATTTTTTTTTAGAAAAGTAGCTGCATTCTTTGCTTGGATAACGTAGTCGGTTATATCTTCTTCCAAGTTTTTCCGTAACGAAGTCAGTGTATAAGGCTCTCACTCTTGGCTTCCCACATGGCAGAAAATGGTCCCTTAAAATTTTTAGCGATTTTCTTCCGTCGTTATATGTGTCTCGAATTATTAATGACAGGCTTTTATCATCGAGGTACTGGACCAATTCTCCAAATGCTTCGGCATTCTTGTTGGGGTTCACTTCTTCATCGGTCTCTGTAGTGATGATACTACATAGTTTTTGCGTTCTCATATATCCCAGAAATTTCACTTCCCATAATTCATACCTTCTTTCATCTCCATTAAACATTAACCTATGAGTTATGTTAATAATAATAATAATAATAATAATAATAATAATCTTTTCAGCTAGTATATTAGGTCTGAGACCTGTCAGCTGTTCCTTACAAATATTCATTTTAAATCCACTGAATATTTAATGTTATTCCACAGATTATCCAACCTTGCCTTGAAGGAGTTTAGAGATGGGGCATTCACTACTGATGAAGGTAGTTTATTCCATGTATTCACTACTCTGTAGCTAAAATAATTTTGTCTTGCGTTTGCTTTACAAGATATTTTAAGGAGTTTTAATTTATGTCCCCTTGTATAGGTATTTTGAGCAATGTTTAGTAGGTCAGAGTTCGCTGAATAGAAACCATGCGTGTATTTGTAGGCTTCGATCATATCCCCTCTCATACGTCGGAAAACCATACTTGGTAGGTCAATGTTCCTAAGTCTTTCTTCATATGAAAGGGATTTTAGATTATTCACTAATTTAGTAGCTCTCCTCTGGACTCCCTCAATGAGCTTTGTGTCCTTGATGAGTCTTGGGCTCCAAACCACATTAGCAAACTCCAAATGAGGTCTCACCAATGCAGTGTACAAATTTTTCAGCATTTACTCATCCATGTACTCATATGACCTCCGTATCAGCCCCAGTATCTTATTTGCCCTATTCACTTGTATTCCGATGTGCTTGGAAAATTTTAGTTCAGGGTCCACATTCACACCAAGGTCCCTCTCCAACTCTGTATCTCTTAGTATTTCTCTTTCATTAGAGAGATTTTTTCTCATAGAATACTCGTGTTTAGGGTTATTCCTTCCTATATGCAGTACCTTGCATTTAGCTGTGTTGAATCTCATTTGCCAACTATCAGACCAATCCACAAGATTGTTAATGTCAGTTTGAATTCTGTCAGTATCATTTTGATCATTAACAGTGGAATATATCTTTGTGTCATCTGCAAATATCTGTGTGTAGCATTTGATAATTTCCGGGAGGTCATTTATAAAAATTCTTCATTTCTTCTGGTTTCATAACCTCTTGCATAACTGGGCACATAACCTGTTGATATGAAATGGTTTAGTCGACTCATAGTATTAGTAAAAATGAGAACACAATACGTATTTTACAGATCTAATAGGCACACGGGCTTACACGTTCGTTTACTTCACTGAACTCAATAGACAAGAAGGAATAAAGACAAAGGGGAAAACGAATTGCGCGCTAGTTATTGGTGGTGCCAGAGGTCGCGTAGTAATTTACCACGTACTTCTGGAAACAGTAGCCCCATATGTCAGAGGGTCTATTTTAGTTGGTAAAAATTAACACTTTGTCTAGCATAGCAATAGCATAGCAATGATCTAGCATAGCAATGATTCAATATGGGAAACCATTTTGAATAGTTTATTCAACAGTCAAACTATTCAAAATGATTTCCCATATTGAATCATTGCTATGATCCGAGAATAGCTACCAACACAATGAATAAAACATGTCTCATCGCATGTCTCAGCTTCCTGTTGAAAAACAAATTAAAACAATTTAAAAAAGCCCTTTTTTCAACCAATCATAAACTTTTCCCCCAAAGCTTAGAGAAGCCGATCCAATCCCAAAAATCGCTATAAAACGGTCAACAAAACGTCACGAACGGCAATTGACACCAAACCGATATCAGAGAGAATCGCCATGTATCACATTTCGGACTAGATCAAAGACCGCTGACAGCCTACCAACCCACACCATATCACCACACCGCACACAACCAAGTCACCCAGCCAAAAATAGACTCACACCTATTCGCCTCCTGACCCCTACCGAGTGGAGGAAGAAGGCCTGTATCTTTTCTAAATCTACCTTCTGTTTATTTAAAACTAGAAGCGGCTACCCAGTGTCGCCTGGGTAGAGGTGGGCAGGCAAAAAATACCTAATGTATGGATTTATTTATTTTCGAGATTCACAAATGCTGGACATTTTTAAGTAAAATTTCAATGTTATTTCTATGTATATTTTAATTTCTAGATATCTTTGAATATGAATTAAATCTTCATAATTTTTCCATCAAAAGCAAGAACTGGGGATATTAATGTGTATATATATATATTTACTTTGTCGATAATTGTTTTATTTTTTTTAGTTTCTTCCGGACACACATACATACATACACACCAACTGCCCTTTATATATGTATAGATAAACGAAATTAAATCCAATCCTCTTGTCCATTATATTTTCTTTTGCAACCATACGATTGTCTATAACAACGCGGAGGGCCTGGTAAATATATAAACTGAAGACGTCATCCAGGTTCAATATAACGAAGGATGGAGACAAGTTGTGCCGTTTGCAACTAAAAGCTGATGTAACATACAACACACCCACAAAGAGGATGACTTTGTTTATTTGTCGGCAGTGTCATTTGATACGCTATTAAGTAATAGTTGGAAGGAAACTAGCAGTAAATTTTATGAACATAAATAGATGTCAACAGGATAAATTAAGACAGATCAGTTTTCTCTGGATAATATAAACGTGGCCACTTTAAAAGCAAAGTACAAATTATTTATCTTGAAAACGACAAGTCATTTCTCATTATTATCGATAATGAGGCTATATCATTATTGTCGCCATCGAGATATTTTCCAGTCTGATAATAATGGCGCTTTTCACTATTAAGTCTTGTTGTGCATACCAGTCTGTGAGCAGTGCACATTTCCTGATTTGAAGAATTCACTGACTCGTGCATAATAATGATGCCATTTTTACTTCTGAAGAATCGATTCGCTTTGACATTTGAAGATTAGAAATTAAGCCATATTCCAGGGAAGTTATCAGTTTTGTAGTTATATCTAATGGAGAGCGGCGCGCGGTGTGTCATTGTTTTACTTGAGGGCAGATTTAAGCGGTTCGATAAGCAGAAAACTACAATAATTAATTATATTTTTGAATTATCAGTTTTGATTACACAAATTGGCACATCAGAATAATAACGGTTTGACCATAAACAATTTGAGAAAATTCTTTACGGAAATATTTTGTGAGTTTAAAAAAATATTGATTTTTTGTGATTTTAGAAGGTTTTTTTTGTTTTGTTTTACAGCATATAAACCCTTTTCGGGTCATTTAATGCCAAATAAAGACATTTTAATAAAAGTTTCTGTTTTAAGTTTCTAATATCTTCAAATTGGTAGAAATAATTTTCCTTGCCTGCATGTGTATTAATTAATCATATAAAATCAATAGTTTTCTAAATTGAGATATCGCATGAGTAGAGATGGGTTAGTTGGTTTGATTTTACGAAATGCCAAAAACATTTTGTTTTATTCATTCTTGTTGGGTATTCAATTAAAAAAAACCTCAAATTAAAAAAAAAACAACTCATTTTTAAAAAACTAATTTTTGATCTATTGAACACATAAATGGAACCCTAATAGGTACTAACACCCCGAGTCAAAGAGGACCTGAGGGTAATGTCGTTGAAGCAGTACTCCACATTCCCCAGAGCTCTAGGATTTGTACTTCACAACTAGAAGCAGTTTAACATTATACCCAGGACACTAACACTCTCAGCCACCGCCTTCTAGCACATATATGATGGTTTAGTCGATGGAGAGGTGCAATCGGTGTATTCTAACGCCCCAGCCGACAAGGCGGTGTATTTTCAGTGATTGTGTTAATCTTAATTAATATATAAATAACAATGAATGTTACTGTTTTGTTCAATTGAGTCTTACTTTGATTTATTCTAAAACTGTTAAAAAAAAGAATTTATTTATTTATTTATTTGTACATTTTTTGCGTATGTAATATCTGATGTCGCGAAAATTCTCATGATGAAAAATGGGGGCATTTTTTTACATGACCTTGTCATTTAATACTTGAAGCATGCGCGAAATCCTTAAATCTGAAAATTGTATATATATATATATATATATATATATATATATATATATATATATATTTTTTTTTTTTCATTCGTGCCCCCATTTTTCATCATGAGAATTTTCGCGACATCAGATATTACATACGCAAAAAATGTACAAATAAATAAATAAATAAATTCTTTTTTTTAACAATATACATATAAACAGTTTTAGAATAATTCAAAGTAAGACTCAATTGAACAAAACAGTAACATTCATTGTTATTTATATATTAATTAAGATTAACACAATCACTGAAAATACACCGCCTTGTCGGCTGGGGCGTTAGAATACACCGATTGCACCTCTCCAGAGGGGTAAGACTCCCCCAATTGGGCCACCTGTTGGCCGTGGGTGGAAACCCGTGAGGCTTAAGGATGGAACCCTGCTGGCTGAGCAGTTCATGACACACAACACTCCACTTTGGTCCTTAGAAAAAATCAAAACGGATTCCGCAGAAACCGATCTACAACCACACAAATTCTGACCATTCGCCGAATCATAGAGGGGGTTCGAGCAAAGAATCTCGAGGCAACCCTACTATTTGTAGACTTCTCCAAAGCATTTGACTCCATACCCAGAGGGAAAATGGAGCAAATACTGCAAGCATATGGCCTACCCAAGGAAACGGTTAACGCCATAATGATGCTCTACCAAAATACAAAAGCAATGGTACGTTCACCAGATGGCGACACAGACTTCTTTGTCGCCGGAGTCCTACAAGGGGATACACTAGCACCATATATATTCATCATATGCCTAGACTACGTACTCAGAACATCACTAGACCCCATAAAAGAAAATGGTCTCACACTAAAAAAAGCAAGAAGCAAGCGATATCCCGCACATACTATTACGGATGCGGACTATGCTGATGACCTGGCACTACTCGCAAATACACCTGCACAAACCGAATCCCTACTACATAGCCTAGAAAAGGCAGCACGAAATGTCGGCCTGTACGTGAACTCTGATAAAACCGAGTTCTTTCAAAACCGAGTCTTTCAAAAACAAAAGCGACATCTCAACCATCGACGGTAAACTCCTAAACTCTGTAGAACAATTTAGATACTTAGGCAGTAACATCTCCTCCATAGAAAATGACGTTAATTCACGCATAGGAAAAGCATGGGCCGCTATAAATAAACTATCGATCATATGGAAATCCAACCTCACAGACAAGTTAAAGAGACGGTTCTTCCAGGCCGTTGTCATATCAGTACTGCTGTATGGCTGCACCACCTGGACCCTAACTAAGTGACTAGAGAATAAACTAGATGGGAGCTACACAAGAATGCTGCGGGTGATCCTGAACAAGACATGGAAACAACACCCTACGAGAAAACAGCTGTACGGCCACCTACCACATATCACACAAACCATCAAAGTAAGACGGACAATACACGCGGGACACTGCTGGAGAAGCAAGGACGAACTCATAAGCGACGTCTTCCTGTGGAAGCCAGCACATGGACAAGCCAGTGTGGGCCGACCAGCAAAAACGTACATTGATCAGCTCGGTGCGGATGCAGGATGCTGCATAGAGGACCTCCCGAGAATAATGAGCGATAGGGACGGATGGAGAGAGATTGTCATGGATATCCGTGCTGAAAGCGCGACATGACGATGATGATAATATATATATAATTGTAGAAAAAAGTAATAGGTCTACCATGGTTTCGATCTATACGATTTCTTCATGACCCTACCTTATATTTGACACAGTTGAAGTTATTACCTCAGTTGAACTGAGATAAACGTATTTATTATTATAATAATTATATCTCTATGTTTATGATTTATTGAGCACTCTTGGATAAATTACTTATGGCATTGCAACGGAAAGGTTAAATCGGCAGTCGGACACTATATATTTATATACAAGGTGTGTCAAAAAAGTATCGAGATTTTTGTACTTTTTCACACCCTTGTATTCTGAAAATAGAATTTACGAATGGAACGTTATTTTTTTCAGAATACCTTTTGACACACCTTGTATATATATATATATATATATATATATATATATATATATATATATATATATATTATACTTCTAAAATCAGATTTTTGTATACGTTCTGTTAGTTCAAAACATCTGATCAAAAATTTCCATGCGACTACTGTGCTAAGTTGGATTCACCGAGCCCACTTCATTGCATTGCTTTAAAGACGAGCAATGACGGATCACAATCGATTATAGGCTGGCGACCCCCACCCCCCCGCCAAAAAAAAGTAAAAAAGAACCCAAAACACCCCCCCTCCAAAAACAAAAAAATCAAAAACATAAAGCAAACGATCTCAACATTTGCAGTTAATAACGCTGCATTTATTTCCATTAAAAGAAATTAGTTAGCAACTGAATAATTGACTCTAATTATTTTGCATCATAATTGATTTTCGCCTATTTGAATCGATAAAGAACTTTTTTTTTATTCCAGTCGCAAAAGGTCAGGGCGTACAGCCGAGCATCTCTTGGGATTCTAATGAACAGTGTGGGAATTAGTTGCCTCGAATAACGGATACGCATCGTTAGATGTACGTAGGGTAAATGGAAAGTAATAACTATTAACTATTTATTATCTACAATACCACTGGATAGAGCAAGTGGTTAACTACAAAATATTGTTACCACTTTTCCTCCCCGATTACCCCCTCCCCCCCAAAAAAAAAAATTAACCCTTCGCAATTTCTCTTGCGTGTATCCCGGGAAGTAGGCGAGAATTAATGATAAGGCAGCCTACAAATTTGCTCATAACTTCATGAATATTGATTCAAAGTTCATAAATTATCACCAAATTAAAATAATAAAACTAAAATTCTGTGCATGCCCAATATTTTTTATTTAAAAAAATCTTGGTCAAGTTCGTGGCTCCTTTTTAAAAAGGAATTTTTGAAAAAGTGTCTTATCTTTATTTCCACCTATTTTTACTCATAAAATACTTATTTTTGTAATAACTTTCCAAAAAGTAAACCGAAATAAAAACATTAATCATCTGTGTATATCTCAATCATTGAATATGTATATATATATACTACTGCCTCTTTAAGTGTGATAGTGCCAACCATACACATTGATATATATATATATATTAGGTATACCCAAAATTGACGTAAAATCCGTTTTTGACAAAATGAATGTAGGGTGGGGGCTACAGAAAACAATTTATCAAAAATCAGGGAATTATCGGATTTTAATGAAATTTTCAGTGTTGATTTATCAATAAATGAACTTTATAATGCATTATTTATTTTATTTCAAAACTTTCTGATTTTTTCAAGTCACTTCCCGTATTTTGGGGGCGTAAAATCTCGGCGAGTTGGTCAGCGTTTGATACTAATTACAGCATAAATAAAAAGATAAAAGACCGAAGTTGTGAATAGAAAAAAAATATTTAAGGGGAATATTCTATGAGAAAATAAGTACCGAAAATCAGAAAATAAATGTAAAAAAAAAAAAAAAATAAATAAAAAATTTTTTGGAGATTTCTTTTTTACTCAATTGGCTATTATCTTATAAAAGAAAAAAATTATACATCGATATTTTTTCTGCTTAAAAGGGTGGGGGTGGGGGCTAACTTTTCAATAGAGTTTTTCTTCAAAACTTATACTTTGTTTGACTAAAATAAGGTTTGCATTAAATAGATATTTATTTCTAGAATCTAAAAATATAACATTTTAAACTTAACATCAGAATATTCATATTTTAAGTGAATTTTATATATTAATTTTTCATAGTATAAATACTTACAGTTTTGAAATAAAATAACTGATGCATTATTAAATTTATTAATTGATAAATATATACTGAAAATTTCATTAAAATCGGATAATTCCATGAATTTTGGTAATTTAAAAAAATCGCTAATGTTACATTAATTTTGTAAACACGCCATTTTAAAAGAGCGTTTATGGCTGAACGCAATTGAAATTGACCAAAAAATCGTTTTAAATGTATTAAAAATGAATTAAATGTGTAATATTATTATTATTTTTTTTATTGATGGTCATTACTTATCGATTTAGACAAAAGTTTGACCTTAACATTAGCAGACGATTTTTGGTATCCCTAATATTCCTAATAATATATTGTAATTGCATTTTTATATTTTAAATATATATTATATATCTACCCTCCATGAAATTTCTGCCATCACCCAACTTACAATACATTGTAGGGAGACAAAGTTAATTGCTTTCCCTTAAATGGCGTTTGCGGTCTCACATCTGTTCAGAAGTCCATTTTATGTATCGCCATCGACCAGACTATCACCCAACTGATAGCGGGAATATAGGAGCTGAGTTTTTTTTTGATCTGATCACTTCCAATACTAGCGTAAGGGTAAGGATTTCTTTCAGAATTACAAAAAAGGGCACCAGTCAGCAGAAGTACTAGTTGAAGGCACGTGGTATAATGGTTACAGTCGTAGGAAATAAACACGGCGACCCGAGTTCAAATCCTGAACGCGGCTGTTTTCATTTCACATAGCGCTAATACCCTTGGGAAAGGTACGAATCCAACTGTTCTTCCTTCAGCTATGGGTAAAATAGTAGGTCAGACTCATCTGAAAACTTCGCATTCAAACTCGTTAAACTGTTTAAGAAATTGACCATGTGTCGCATACTACTCGCGTAGAAAGGTTGGTAAATACATAGATCATGATGATGACGATGATGATGATGATTTTGCAAGAAATTGTTCAGCCATTGAATTGAAGGATTTAATTGTTCTAATTTATGTATTCCTTCTTGTAAAAAAAGAAAAAAAAGTTCTATGCTATGACCGAGTTATATTTTGAATAGATGGAAACACTTGAATAAAAACGTCAAAACATATTGAATTCAAAATGATTTATTGTACGCATTGCACAGTCAGAAAAGATTTTTAAAAAGATGAAAGATAAATAAATTAAATATTAAAATAAATACCATAATTGACAATTCACTTCTTTTTTTTTCTTCACCAAGAAATAATTTTATATCATCCTTTTTTTTTTCGTATTTA
Organism: Doryteuthis pealeii; assembly: GCA_023376005.1. Lineage (NCBI taxonomy): Eukaryota > Metazoa > Mollusca > Cephalopoda > Myopsida > Loliginidae > Doryteuthis > Doryteuthis pealeii. The sequence continues at coordinate 120,904,596 of CM042139.1, forward strand.
ATAGATTTTGTTTGGAAGTCATTAATATCAATATTTCCAAGAAAATGAATTATAAATAAATGAATACATTTTCTCGAAATTCAAACTTGATTTTTATTTCAAAATCTGGTGAGGTAAGCAAAATGGTCTGTTTATTTGCTAAAAAGTTCAGCAAAATTCACTAAATCAGTAGCAGTAATTGCCACAAATCAGTAAATCAAAATTAATTTATTAATGCTGTAATTTTTTTTTACAATTATTATATAAACAATTTTTATTTATTCATTAACCCAATTTGAATTAAAAATCAAATACTTTGTACAGAATATGAGCATCTCAGTCTGTGTAATGGATAAAGAACCAGGCGTGTCTAATAAATTCATCGTGTGATAAATTTTTCACCAGTAAAACATTTGAGCCTAAATTCAGAATTTAATCATTGCTTTGATAAAAAGTTCTAAACCCTAAATTATATGAGCAATGTATACTGATTGCGTTTGATATATAATGAAGGCGAGTGGTTATCGCCGTAGGAAATGGAATTTGCAACCCAAGTTCAAATCTTGGACAAGGCTGTTTGCATTTCACATAGCGATAATACCCTTGGTATGCATCCAACTATTCTCCCTCCAACTATGGATAAATAGTAGAGTATACTGGGCTCTTTAACCTTGGTTCGGCAACCGGTCAAGGTTGACTTTGTATTCAAACCTTTTAAACTCCGCTTAAGAAATTAGCCTTGTTTCACATCCTATTCATGCGGAGGGGTTGGTATATATATATATATATATATATATATATATATATATATATATATATATATATATATGAGCAATTAATTTAATACTATGAAATTATTGGGGATAAATTTACCATCTGATGAATTTACTGACGACAAATTTATCGACGATGAATTTATCTAGAATGCACGCCAGGCTAGCAGACCATTGTGAGAGAGTTCAATTCTCACTGAGTGCCTTATCTTAAACGACTACTTGATACATAAAAGAACATTTTAAAATACGTGAAAAAAATTCAAATTACTATAAAATCAATTAATTACTTAAAAAAAAATGTTGCTCATTTATCTTCCCATTTAAACCAAAGCCGCCAAAATTGCATACCGTTAAAAAAAAAAAAAAGAAAAAAAGAAATCAGAAATATAATAAGAAGATTTTGTCATTAAAAGCAGTTAATGATTTGTAAAAAGCAAAAACCATTTTATAATGAAACTTGTCCAACACACGCAGTTTTTCTTTCTTCTGTTGTTTTGATTTTTTAAAACAAAACAAAAAATTGCATTTAATTTTGATAATTCTTTAAAATCCATACTGACTCAAGAAACACATAAGTGAAAGGAATTCATTAAAAAAAAAAAATGAATAAAAAAAGCAAAAATTCTAAAACTTTACCATTTTTGAAATTATGCTAAAGAATCAAATAATTATTTATTGATCTTTTATTCTTTAGAATTTAATCAAATAAAATAATTTTACGAGTCAATAATAGTCTACTTTCATTATTAAAAAAATGAATCTGGAGGACATTATCTAAATTTGTAACATTTTCTTCCCCCCCCCAAAAAAAAAACCCAGTCACAATGCATAAATAGTATCTGGGTGTTTTTCAAAATTCTTAAAAGTCTTACTTTTTTCTGGTAGCTTGTAATAAATCTAGCTTTGTACAAAATATACAGGGTGGTCCAAAAGTATTGTCACCCCTACATATTGTTTTAACTTTTATCATTTTTGTTTTAATACTATAATATAATAACTAAATTTTGACCATACAACAAAATGGTATATACATAAACCAGAATCTGTTCTTGAGAATGAAACGCATAAAATTCTCTGGGACTGAGATAAAGACGGATCGCTTTATCCCAGCAAGAAGACCAGAACTAGTATTGATTAACAAAAAAAAAAAAAAAAAAATTATAAAGATAATTTGTCAACTGGTACATTTTGCAGTTCCAGCAGATCACAGTGTGAAGATAAAAGAAAAAAGAAAAGATAGACTAATACCTAGACCTTGCAAGAGAATTGAAAAAAAAAACCTGTGGAATATGAGGGTGAAAGTGATACCAATTGTAGTTGAGGCTCTAAGAACGGTCCCCAAAATTTTATAAAAATGACTTGAGGAACTGGAAATCAAAGGAAGAATTAAGGCCATCCAGACAACAGCATTGTTGTAATCAGCTGGAATACTCGGGAGAGTGCTGGAGAACTGAGGAGATGTCACTCAAACTCCAGCGAAAGACCATCAGCTAATGCTGGTGTGAAAAACTAAAATAATAATAATAATTTTCTATTTTAGATGACTGACACGAGCTCCTACAGTTTGGAAGAGAGGATATTTGCAGGTGTATGGACACATGATTGTATGCCAAGAGCATAGAGGATGTGCGACATGCCTTCACTGTAAGATTCTCATTATTTTTGTTTTATTTTTATTGTTCTCATTACTTTCGTTTTTATTGTAAAGGGCCGGTTTAGTCCAGTCAGTAGAGCATCCGCCCAGAGTGAATCATAGGGTTCACGGTTCGATACCGACCCTCGTCAACTCATTGCATGAGTAGCACAGCTTAGATCTATGCGGTAAAGTGTGGAGTTGATGGTTGGCATGGCACCTCACCTTAGACTCAGAAACAATCACCCTGGTCTAGCGTTAGTGAAAAAGGGATAGACTCCCTTGTTGTTCAGCTCATAGCGACAATAGGCTACTCCGTCGACTTTACTACTTTTTGGGGTGACAAAACTTTCGGACCACCTTGTATTTTAGTCGGATAAAAAAAAAGATTCTTAAAAATATTTTTTATTTCAATTTCCTAAGAAATTAGTTTTTCTTTAAATTCAATTCGAAATAGAAAATCTAAAAATATTTATACATAATGGAGATTATATTATATCGTCTTTCGTAAAACCAAATATTACGACAGACGATAATCAAAACAGGACGGAAAAATCTTAAATATTTGAATCAATTTGAATTTAACTGATAAAAACTTGGTTTTATTTGAAAGAAAACATATTTATTTGAATTTTGACTGTAAAACTGTTTTTTTATATGTCTATTATTAAAAAATATAAGATATGTTTACATTTTTTTTACGAAAGCGCGTGGTAAAAATTAATTTTTACACCACCGGAGGGTGTTTTTGCTAGTTATTTTAAAGCTTTTCTAAATGTTGGACAAGTCTGTGAACATTTAACAATTTTTTTTCATATTCATTTAAAATGTACATCTGTAATTGTTTGTTAGGAAATGTATATTCAAATTTCTTTCAACAACCAATCATTAGTCCCCGAGAAGTTGAATGATCATTTTTTAAAATAAATCTGATGACAGTTCAAACATTATTTATAAGAAAATTCATTGTGTAAGCCATTGGAAAAAAAATTATAAATAGTCGAGAAACAACTGGATGATAAAAAAAAACAATGGCGTACAATGAAGTAAAGTTTTCTTTTTTTTTGTCTCGTTATTTCGATCCTGAATTTCGGTTAACTCTTGTGTTGTATATGTATTGAATCATCGTTCGCTGAGGGTTGTCATTGGTGTCAATGCATATCCGTCTATTTTCGTCGGCTCTCGTGTTGGGAGGACATTCATCAACACAAAGGTAATGCAACTTGTAATACTTGCATTGTATACAGTAAGAAACACCGGGTCCCATGCACGTTTCACACAGTGGGTGACATCGCCGGCAAACCTATGACAAAAACAGAAGAAAAAAAATTATTATACATCTATTAAAACAGTGGTTCTCAACCTTTTTACCTATGACCCCTTTGATTCCTGTTTGATGCTGGTGGGCCCCCAATCACCATTCAATGTTTAAAAATCCTATTGAATTCTTATCATTAAATTTTTTTGCTTGCCTACACCCCAAAAAAGGTTGTATGGTCGCCCGGCGGGGCATATGGTCTCTGGGTGAGAACCACTGAGTTAGATTATAAAAACTGATTATTGCTTGAATTACATTACTTAAGAAACTTATTATGACATTTGTGGGGATTTAAAATAACAAAATAACAAACTCCCATGAGCCTTCAGACCGGAAGAACCCTCCGAGCATGTGCAGGAAAAGGGATCCACTTCCGACCCCCAAGATAATCTCTCGGCCATTCGAACATAGGCATTAACTGGGACGAGACACTACTACTGGACAGGAAGAAATTTCTTTACTACGTGGTAGCTATGACCCGTGAATAAAGTCTGAATCCTAAAACTACCTTTTGTCTTTGTCTCTTCCTGTTCTTTCCTTGAATTCCTTTTCAACGCGACTACGAAATAAGATGGGGTTAAAAGCAAACCCTGTGAACACGCACCAGAAATAACGAACTACCTTTAAACCAAGACATTGCAATACTTGTCACCCCACACATTATTAAAGTGCAAAATTCCTGGTGGACTCCCATCACCATTCAGTATTCAAAAATTCTATTGTATTCTTATCATTAAATATTTTTTGCTTGCCTGGACCCCCTCCCCCAAAAAATGTTATATGGTTCCCGGGGGTCCATATGGCCACCGGTTGAGAACAACTGTATTAAAAGAAACTGAAACTACTACATCTTCTTACTTTCGTCTAATTTGGAAGAGTACCAATTCATAATCACTTTTTTTTTTGTATTCTCTCAATTTGTTATTTTCTCAATTTGATATTTATCAGACTACATAAATATGTTAAGAAAATTACTGAAAAATGAAAACTTTCTTGTTGAAATTAACAATTTATTCGTAGAATGTTTTTAGCCTATGACTTCATCAGATTCTACATAATTGTTTTAAAAATGATAACAGAATTTGCTGATGTATATCGCATTGAGAACAGACACTGAACGCCAGTTGCTCGGGAGCTTTTAAATTTAAATAATATACTTATATATTCGTGAAAACAAAAGATGAACGCCAGTTGCTTGGGAGCTTTTATATTCTAAGTTAGAAAATTTCTTGAAAATCAGTTTTGTAATTACTAATGTTACTATAAGGCATAATTAAAAAGTAATAATTTATGATTCATTAATGTCACTATAAAATATAACTTAAGATTAATATTGAAGAAGAAAAATACTGTATATAAATTAGTACATAAATCTGCTTCCTTGTTTTATTTTAACATTTATAATCATAGAAAGCTACTGCAAATAATAATATAGTATGAAATATGTGAAATACAAATAACAAAAAACAAAAAAAACAAAACCCCCCAAAAACAAACAAATACCAAAACAAAACAAAAAACAGAAACATTTCCTACGGGTGGTGGATTTTATAAGTATAATAATTAGTTGTTAAGTGGGCATGGTATGATTTATTATCATAGTCTAAACAAAAAACATAAACGAGTCACTTTTAAATATGCATAGTCACCATCTGGTTTTTGGTTTGGTTTCTTTGTTTAATGGCATATCATCCTTCGTGGGTTATTTTCTGCCAAAACCACCATTGTGGAAGGGCAGTAGTGGTACTATTTAACCCATAGAAGGGGGATGACGGGTTCATACTTTTCTCAAGGGTATTAATCCTAAATTTAACGTAATAGTGCGACTGGAGTTCGAATACGCTTACTAGGATGTCACAGTCCAGCACGTTAGCCAGTACGCCACGTGGACTCCTCCCACCATCTGGTCTATACAAAGGGTGCTGAAAAGTTTCCGGCACAGCCAAACGGAAAATTACCCACCCACTTATTTTTTAGGGGAGATTAAAGGAAGTTTAGAAACGATGTGCCACATCAGCCGATATTTTTGTGGAATGTTTCATGCTATTTCACATTCATTTCCCTTCTTGGTCCAGCCGAGAACTTTTCAGCAATTGTTTCATAATCTAAAGAAAACATTTTGAAAATAATATTTACTAGCTACCCAATAATAAAGCATAATTCTAGGAAGAATTACTTTAACGCTGTTTTATTTTATCAAGTTTGCATTACAAGAGAGCAGATTTAAATTGAAAGACATGAACTGGTGATGTTGCTGTTGTCTCCGGGGACTTTTGTCGAGACTCAGTAATGCACCAATTTCAGTGCTTTTCTGATTTAAGAAAAAACGTTTTTATAACGACTTGTTTATTTCTCTCTCTCTCTCTCTCACTCTCTCTCTCTCTTATATATATATATATATATATATATATATATATATATATATATATATATATATAATAAGTTTTTTTAAGGCAAAATAATGCAAATTTATGTTGAAAAACATATTTATTTAAAAAAAAGAAAATTTAAATAAATGTGTTTTTCAACATAAATTTGTATTATTTTGCCTTCAAAAAAAAATCTTATTACATCTTATAATTAATGCTTCTAACACACTATAAAAACAAAAAAATCTTATATATATATATATATATATATATATATATATATATATATATATATATATATATATATGGTTTTGTAGTTGGTTTTCAAGGCTATCACAATGCAAGTGTAAAGAAAAATGAGTTAACTATGATGTTGTTCGTCTACCTTTGATTTATTTTCTTAATATTTCAGGATGAAAAATCCCTTCTTCATAAGACTTCTAAAAGTTCGGAGTCCTGTAGAGGAATGCTCACTTCTGCTTGTATCAATCCATTCTGGTAATATTTTGTACTTGTTATATATATATATATATATATATATATATATATATATATATATATATATATATATATATATGAAAAGAGACTGACTCAACGGAAGAGAAAAGGAAAAAAAAATCGCGCGACTCATCAGAGTTTTGGCTGTTGGAAAAAAAAGAAAGAAACCGAATGAATCGGAATAATAACGAATATAGAAATGTGCTCAATACATACGATACATATGTAGAGTAGCAGAAGTTGAGTACCCAGATTTCACCAGATTTTTTTATATATATATATATAATATATATATATATATATATATATATATATATAAACAAAATTAATATTGATAATTAAGTTTGTAAGAACTATAACTAAAGAGTGCTCAATATCATTGATAGAGCATATATACGAAGGTAGTCTGAAAGGTTCATATGACGACACCATATATACTGTGGATGACTTTTTAACCAATGGGATACAAGCACTACAACAACGATTATATTTTACAATCAAAGATAGTTTTTTGTAGTACAAAGTGAAAAGTATGGAGAATCCAGTGAGGATTGAACTCACTAGTAAAAATCTACAAGCCCAGTTTGCTAAGCGTCACATGACGACCAGTTACCCTTAAAAATAAGCAAATTAGATATAAGCATGGAACACACAGAGTTCGATCCTTGCTCGATCCAGTACTTGCGGTCGTGTGCCAAATTTTAATTTGGTTTTAGGATCTGTTTTTTATCACTTACACCCACCCGGACTCTGGGCTTGTCTTCACCCGTATTTTTTTTCTTTAAACTAATCGCGCTAACCAGGGCTTTTTTGGGCTTTGTCTGTATGCATGTTCATAGGCTTCTTTGTTACTCCACCCCAGGGGATATAGTTAAATACCACCAGTGCCAAAGCTGGTGTTGAGACAATGTTGGTTTTATTCAATAAATAACTGAAAATTCGATAAAATACAGTGGTACCTTGACTTAAGAGTTTATAATTCGTTCCACCCTGTAACTCAATTTCCTCGTATATCAAATCGATTTTCTCCATTGAAATAAACTGAAATGTCAATAACCCGTTCCAGTCCTCCCTAAAAAAACACCCTATTTTTTGTTAATTTTTTAATTTAACTGTATCGTATAAAAACATAATAAAATAGAATGTAATGAATTATGTGCTGTAATATGTTTTAATGTTTCTTTTTTTTTATAAGTGATATTTTTCATTGGCATGATAAATTTGAAAACTTAAATGTTTTTAGTGAATTTCTTAACATAAGCGTATCTGAAGCTTGCTCGTACCTCAAATTTTAACTCTAGACACAAAACAAAACAAAATCGACCGAGTGACAGCTCGTAAGTTGGAACACTCGTAAGTAAAGGTAACACTGTATATGCATATGTAAAACATATAATATTTCACCTTTGATCCGGCTAGAGGAAGGCTTGAATGTTTTGGCACGTCATCCAAATAGTAACCAGGAGAACATCCCGGAATATAGGGGAGTATACATTTGATATGTGTAGAGTTGATTTCAATACCTTTCCAACATGTTTTGCAACCTCCGTTTCCTACGATATCCGATGGACCTGTACATCTGAAAGAATAAATATAACGTCAAAAGCTTCCAAATAAAATTTACATTCAGCATCAATATTTCTTTTTTCGACTCTTATACCGACCTGTTGGCGGCGTTTAGAATACACTGACTGTATCCCTATCACAAAAAGTGTCCTGGATATGATACTAACATGTATTTGATAGTGAGGCCCCAGTTCTTGAAATCTGGCCAATGTGGAGTACCCCTTCATAGCCATTAGTGGCAGTACCTGTTAGGGTCTCATCTATGGCTCAAATAGAAATGTTTGAGACTTATTAGTATTAGATAGGAATATTGATACTATATATATATTTACCAACCCCTCCGCACGAGTAGGATGTGACACAAGGTCAATTTCTTAAGCGGAGTTTACCAGGTTTGAATTCAGAGTTTTCCTTCTAGAGTAGTTTTCTTTCTAGAGAGTAGTTAGATTCATACCCTTCTCAAGGGTATTAGCGCTATGTGAACTGCAGACAACGTTGTCAAGGATTCGAACTCGGGTCGACGTGTCCATTTCCTACGACTCTAACCATTACACCACGCGCCTATGTTGTTTATTGATACTATATAACTGTGTACAAATTATTTGGTTGGGTTTCTTTGTGTAATGGCATATCAACCTTCCTAGGTTATTTAATGCCAAAGCTGTCCTTGTAGAAGAACAGTAGTGGTGATATTTAACTCATAGCTGGGGGATGAGTCATAAAGTGAACGCAATAGTGAGACTGGTGTTCGAACTCGCTTACTACAATGTCGCAGTCCAGCACGTTAGTCACTACGCCAGGAGAATCCCCTTACAAATTTTTTGTATTAAGAATAGTTATTTGAAGCTATAATTGTTTACTAAAAATTATTATCACTTGTAACCCTAAACCATACAACTGTGCAAATTATTTATTAGATAGGAATATTTGATATCACATAATCCTGTGAAAAAAACAAACATAATCAACTCTTAAGGTTTGTTTTGTTTTACGGCATATCAACCTCAGTGGGTCATTTAATGCCGATAAAGTTTTGAAATAAATTAATTCTTAATGGATACACTATTCTTTTTTTTTTATAAATACATTTTTCTATTTAACCCATAGATGGGACCCTAACAGGTACTACCACTCCGGGCCAGTGTGGACCAGGGAGCAATGGTGATGAAGGGGTTCTCCACATTCCCCAAACCTCCAAAACTGGAACCTCACCATCAGATAGAGTTTAACGTCATTCCCTCAGACACCGCCTTCTAGCACCCATATGATAAAAAGGGTTGGGGTTGCCATAAGGGCAATAGGGTTTGGGCAATCATATAGGTGCTAGGGCTTAACGTGACCATCCAACTCTTCGACCGCCCGTCTAGCCTAAGTAAGGGTCTAAGTAAGGGTCTAAGTGGAGTGTTGCAGTCATGGACTGCTCAACCACAAAGACTCCATCCTTAAGCATCACGGGTCGCCACCCACGACTAACAGATGGTCCCATCTGGGGAGTCTTACCCCTCTGCAGAGGTGCAGTCGGTGCATTCTAACGCCACAATCGACAGGGCGGTCAACTCTTAAGAAACAACTACATAAAAATGTAAATATAAACGTACAATAAACGCGATTTCATAAGATAATCCTAGACGAGTTGCTGTGCCGTTAAAATCAATCAATCTACTTTTATAAATTGTATTTATTCCTATAACAAGGTTTCATTGATGTAACCCTTTTTCGAGGGGAATGTTTGTGATTAAATGCATTTAAAACTACTAAGTTAGAAAGAATTAGTAAACTTTTCAAAACAATAATTAATCCAATCATTGTCACAATGAAAACTAACAGAACACAAACTTTTGAAGTAGAACCTCTTTATCAATGGTAGGAAGGTTCTTCATGATATTTCAAAATAAGTCTTATAATATCATTCGTTTGAAATATTTTTTCATTTTATTGAACTTCTGTTCAATTCTTCAAAGTATTTCCTTTCAATTTAATAAAAATAAAATTATTTTATAAAGATACAAAAATCAAGAATTCTTAAAAACGTAATTTCTTGTATTATACTTTCAGTTTGGTGCCATACAATGACCAAACACACGTCCTTTTATGAAGGAAAATTGGTGGAGACCAGCAAAGACCAAAGTTCAACAAAATTCGTACTATTTTTATCTGCAAGAAGGTTAAAAACCTTTTTCCATAAGAAAAGCTAAAAGGTCGAGGTTATGTGTTTTTCTCTTTGAGGGGTAGGTATTTACTGAACCCGTTCGCCATAGGCAGGAAGTGACACAAGGTCGAATTTGCTATTCAGTTGTAATGGATCTGCGAGACGAACCTGCTAACCATTAAACCACGATGGGACGCCTGTATTTAACCAACCCGTTCGCCACTGGTAGGATGTGACATAACGTTGCAAGTATATGGCATCCAGTTAAGATCGAACTCGTTATGCAGTTGTAACAGTTGGTTGTTTGTTTTTTCTTTTACGGCATAAAACACTCTTTCGGGTTATCTAATACCGAAGCAAGTCATTTTGATGAACAAAGGACTCAGGTTGCTCACAGTACCTGCTGTTACTTAAGTGCTCATCCAATGAAGTATTGAACAGGCTCATCGCTGCTTAACTTCAGTGATCTAACGAGAACCGGTGTTTTCAGCGTGATTTGACCGTAATCAAAGTAATGAACCAGCGAAACTAGCCTGCGTCTCACAATGAGACGCCATTTCACTTTGAGAGGTTAATCATTGTCATGTCGGTTTGAACAAGTCTGTGAATAAAATGTCATAATTAAATTCTTGTTAGTTTGACCCTCTTGATCTTCAAAGATCAAGGAGAGTGTAAATCGCATTCAGGAAATCTAACACGACAAATTCCAGAAAACAATCAACTCTGTTTATTTCAACAAATAACATTGAAGAATAATGTCCTAATGACGGAATTGATATTGGTTGTTGGCTGTATGGCTTTTCAACCCTTGTGGGTTATTTAATGCTAAATCTTTTTTTTTTGGGGGGGGGGTTATTATTTGTAAGCGAATAGTTTGTTGTTAAGTATTTTGTTTATCAAGTATATTGGTTGGTTAGATTCTACGGCATGTCAACCCTTGCGGGGCTATTCCATTGGGGACGTGTTTCTTATTCCTCGGTAGAGATACAGTTGGCGTATTCTTCAGCCCCACCGACAGGGCTGTAACAATTTTCGGTACTTAACACTTTGGCTACTTTAAGCCGCTCACAGTCACTCTGCCAAGAAAAGTACAAATACTGATGGTTAGTTCATTACAATTGAGCGGGAGGACTAAGATTACAATAATAAAACCTTATTTGAATAGAATGAGTTCTGAGGTGAATAGATAGTGAACTTTGAAATATCCCACCATACAAGAGAGAGAGAGAGAGAGAGAGAGAGAGAGAGAGAGAGAGAGAGAGAGAGAGAGAGAGAGAGAGAGAGAGAGAGAGAGAGAGAATGTCCAGTAGATGTAATACAAAAAAATAGTAAAAGTACATAATTGTATAGAAAGAAGATATTACCCGGTTTTACCGCAATAAGCGTAACACAGTTGACAGGTTTCATCTTCTCTTGGAAATCGGCCTTTTGGGCACCAGACTGAAGAGGTGGCATTACCCAGACACACAAATGAGAACCTAAAAAAAACAAAAGAAATAGAAACAGTTTGAGTAGAAAAGATCAATATACACCCGCTCAAAAGTTAAACACCACCAAATTCATTATCATCCTCATCATTATCACCATCACCAAGGAGTGCCAACATTACGGGTGTCCTTTACTATCTCTCCACTCGCTCCTATCTATTATCGCATCTGGAAAGTCCTCTGAATGGCATCCTGAGTCTGCACAGAGCTGATGAATGTAAGTTTTTACTGGCCGGCCAACAGTGTGTCTCTGTGTAGGAGTCTATAGGAGAATGTCGCGGATGAGTTCATCCTTACTTTCTCTAGCAGTGCCTATCATGTATTTCTCATCTTACTTGGATGCATTTTGATATGCGTGATAACGAACTATAGTGCTGTTTGCATGGTTATCATGTCCCGAGAGATTACATCATTATTTTTTATTTTCCTGTAATAACAACTGCATAAAATGTGCAGATTTAGTATTAGTAAAAATCTACAATCGCATTTTGAGGGTCAAGTCAATTTTGAATCTATAAGGGGAAAAACGGAGACACTTTTGAAGAAGATTATACATACGAACACAAGTTTCAAAGCTTTAATCGTGCAAATGGTGGCTATACCAAATATTGATTTCTTTGCGTAAAAAGACCGAGAAGACATGAGTGTTTAGGGATAATTGTGAATTTGTGCAATAGTGTAAAAATGTCTAAGGTAGGTGGGTTGTCTCCCTTGGTCGACGTGCCTCTTTTCAATCCAAACAATCACAGGCCTGTAATTTTCGGCAGGATCAACTGAAGATAGAAATCTTTCTCTTTTGTACTAGCATCTCTTGAGGGTCGGACGTAATATCGTCGCTCCCTATAATTCAATAGATAGTAGCAGAGATAGAAAAAGGTCGTCGTAAGTACGATAACTTACCATAAACTTTACAAGAACTTAGTTAAGTGGAATTGTATTCATTATATTTATATAATTTACATTTACCGCAGACAATACTATCGTTTGCAACAACAATTATTACAAGTGTATTTTCTTGTATGTATAAATGCATTAATACAGTGTTATTTGAAATTCCACGTTGTGTTCATGTATTTCCTGTTTCTAACTCTTGTTAATTCCACATTCGCGGTGTACATCAGCACAACAGATAGAGAATATTTGCATATTAACGCTATTGATACTCGATCACAGAAAACCACTGGACTTTACTCTGTAGAACATTTGTGGGAAATGCCGGACAATTAAGTACGAACAATAATCTTCACATGTATTAAAACACTTGTACAACTAGCTTAAATTTTTTAAATATAATTGTTTTCCTATGGAAAACAATTATATTTTAAAAATTCAGCAAATATATATATATATATATATAAACACACACATATATATATAAACGCACATACATATTTAGATAAAACACACACACACACACACACATATATATAAATATACACACGCACATACATATATATACACATATACACATTCATATATATATGGTAAAAATCAATTTTTAATCTTGTACCCCCCCCCCAACAACAGCAACAACAATGGCGGTGCTTAAGTGGGCCTGTATATAGTGTAAGAATTTTTTATTATTTAATTTGTATGGCCTTGCTACCGTAAATGAAACTATAGACAATTGAAAATTTGCATCTTAACACCTGACATCTATTTTTAGTTTATCTCAGATCTTTGGTGGGGGGTGATTGCTGTGGAAACTTCCAGCGTTATCGGCCCACACACCATCACTTCTCCTTCAAAACGCAGGCAGAAAGTCTTTTTCGCCCGAGGAATTAAACCTTGCAAAATAGACTGACCGAAACAATGGATTTCGCTGACCATTGTTGGCGGCAACACTATTGTCATTCTACCATCGAGTCGAACAGCGACTTAAAAGGTCATCTAAATTAATAGTCTGTACATTCAACAAATGAAAAGAGGATCAAAGTGATATAAATATGTCAAGAAATATCTGCTGAACAATACATTACTTGTTTTCGTGCACATTCACAAACACTTGACTGGTTTAGAGGTGCATCTCGTGGTAAAATCGTCAGCGAAATACCTTTGTAGATTATAATAAGTTCGATTATCACAAAGTGCATCATCTAGGTGTCCCATCATGGTGTAATAGTTAGTAAGCTATGTTACGATTTTTGTGGCCATTTTTAGACTGAAGATGAGAGCACTTTCCAGTGGAGATCCCTTGTGTTCCTTAGTGTTAAGCAGAATCCTTGGTTGTTGATCCGTTCGTCTGTATTAACTACGAGCAAGTGAACGCCTTTGAAGATTGGACATTAAATAGTTAACTAACCACATATTCGAGCGTGTTGATTGGCTGATCGAATCAACGCGGCCACGCAGAGTCTATAAGTTTAAGTGGTGGACTCAAGCACACCTTATATTAAAATATAATTCCAACAAGTTAGTCTTGCAGATCTATTACTACTGAATGGCGAGTTCGATCCTCGCTGGATGGCCCATACTTGTGTCAGATCCTACCCATGCCCAACGGGTTGAGTAAATGACATGTCACAGATTCATTACTACTGAATAGCGATTTATCTTATAGGCAAGGGCAGATAACCTTAAAGTGCATAAAAAGTATTTTCGCTGTACTTTCATTTTTAACCTCATACGTGTATATATTTACCTATCTCTCCACACGAGTAGCATGCAACACAATGTCAATATTTAAACGGAGTTTAATAGGTTTGAATTAAGAGTTTTCCTTTTCCTAGACTGGTTGCCATACTAAAGTTAAAGATCCCAGTCTGTCATGCTATTTACTCATAGCTGGAGGGAAAATAATTAGATGCATACATTTTCCACGGGTATTAGTGCTATATGAAATGCAAACAGCCTCATCCAGGATTTGAACTCGGGTAACCGTGCTCATTTCCTACGACGATAACCCTTACACGACGAACGCATCCGGCTTAGTTTAGCATATAGGCCTTAGGTTGCTTACAGAATATACTGTTCTTAAGTGGTCTCCCATTTTAGAACCGAGCTGGCTTATCGTTGCTTAATTTTAGCGATCTAACGAAACCACTGAATTCGACATGACTTGATTGTAACTAGCATAAATAAAGTTATTATTTTATAAGTATAGTCTCTTGGATTGCTAAACAGAAGTTACTGTTGTATTTCGTGTCTCATTGCAGTGTAATGGTTAGCAAGCTAGTCTCGAAGATCCATTATTGCTGAAAAGCGAGTTCGATCCTCGTTGGATGTCCCATACATTCGTTGGATGTCCCATCCCACCCGTGGTGAATTGTAATTGTATGTGGATTATGAGTTTGAAATCATATAACTTTGATAATTATACTGCAGCTTTCCAAAATACGAGGGTGAGTAAAAAAAGTAATGCCTTTTTGTTTAGGACAGGTATAATTACCAACACGGGAACATTTATCATACATAAAAATGAAGCTGGTCCTTTGTGGATCACATCCCTCCATATAGTCACCGTTTCTCTCAATAGCAATGTTCCACCTCCGAATGAGAGAATTCTCCGTAGACTGTTGACTGTTCTTTGAGCCACTTCTTCACTACAGATTTCACTTCCTCGTCACTGGAATAATGTTTGCTTCTCAAACCCTCTTTCATGGGGCCTATATAGGAATGTGATCCACAGAGGACCTTCTTCATTTTGACGTATGATTGTACATGTTCCTATGTTGGTAATTGTACCTGTCCTAAACAAAATGGCATTACATTTTGACACACCCTCGTATATTCTTACGTAAACATTATGAAAATTAGACCAATACTCCTTGTTTATAATGGTCACTCCCCCAATTTTGAATCTCTAAGATGTTCTTTATCTTCAGAGATCAGGCAACTCGGTGCCTTAAGTGCATTTAATTTCGTCCGTTGAACGAATTTGGAACATCAAAGGTTTAATTGATCCTGGCATGTAGGATCGGATCTGGGTGAGGTGGATTTACGCAGGATTATTTCTCGACGGGAAATAATTACAGAAATTGAAAACCATTTTTTATTACTTCCATTTTCCGGTACTTAACCCACTAAACAAGTTACCCTTTTCCTCGGTAATAAAAGATATACAAGGGCACTATATTTCATACCGTGGAATCTGATTGGCTGTTTTCTTAGTTTGTGTTACGTACTGGACTGTTTCCAAGCCCATTTATTTTAAGAATTGTAGGATTTCCACTGTGAAATTTCCCCCAAAAGAATTTAGTCAATTCAGAATTATGTAACATGTATTGTTACACGTACAAAACGAATTCGTTACAGAATATTTGGACTGCATATCTCATTTAGAAACTGACACAGAGGTTTGGCATAGATAGCCTTTTTTTCATGTTTCTTAGTATATCACTGTTATGCAGTTTATATATAACTTCAAACGGATATTTGTGGATATCTTTCATCTTGCATACACAGAAACGATTTTCATGTTTTTTCTCCCCTTCCTACACAAATGCACCTTAACCACAAGAAATTAAATGTATCCCTTGATCCTCTTCTTCTTCTTATACATTCAGAACAGCCCAGCGTATTGACACATCACTGTTTATTATCTAAACGTAAACTCGAATACACATACGCACGCACGCATGCACCTGCAGTATCCACGCTTTTTTAGTCCTCTAGATATTTGACAATGAGTTATGTATTTCTCGAGTTTATTTGGCGTCTGTTCAGATGCTGAGGAAATCCAGCGAGAAGGGCGTTAGTATTAATCTCATAGTTATGCAAATTTGGCTGGGCAGAATTTGTATGAGAAGATTCTAGTGTAAAAAAATGTTGACTACTACAGTGATAAGGAGAAGATATGTTAAATCGTATTTTTAATACATAGTTTATGTTCAGGCACCTGCAAAAATACAAAAACGTAGTTAATTGTGAACTGGATGCTTTAGTGACAGTTAAAAGGGACCACGCACACAGAGTCACCAAAAAGAATGACTATTGAGTTAGAAATAAATAGATAGATAGATAGATAGATAAATGAATAAATAAGGTAGGTATTTACCCAATCCGTTTGCAAGGGTATCTAGCGAGGTTTGAACTCACTATTCAGTAGTAATAGATCTGCGAGACTAGCTTGCTAACCATTACACCACGATGGGAAAGCCTTTATTTATCCAATCCGTTTGCCACGGGTAGGGTGTGACATAAGGTTGCAAGTATAGGGTATCTAGCGAGGATTGAACTCGCTATTCAGTAGTAATGGATCTGCGAGACTAGCTTGCTGACCATTATATCAAGATGGGACGCCCAAACAAACAAATAAATAAATAGATAAGGTAACACTCTATACACCCCTCAAAACACATTAACTTTGGTGTTACAAATTGCAGTACTTTCTCGGAACTATATATATATATATATATATATATATATATATATATATATCTTATTATAATGGAGATTGTGTGTTTTTCTGTCTGTAACCGAAACTATATTCCTACTCAAGTCACAATTCTCTTAGTTATTGACATCACATTCTCCATGATTATATTTTTATTTAAACCTCAATTATTAATAAAATTGTCTTACATTATTAATACTGTTAACTATGTCTACATACTAACAACATGCAATTATATTTATATATACAACAAAATAGCGGTTTACAGTGTGAACTGGAAGGCTAATTTGCATATTAACATTAAAAAATCGAATTTAATAAATATGTGCTTAGTATTATTGATCTCTAACTGTTTGGTTTTATTTTAATGAATATAAGCAAAAATCTCTTCAATGAATCTTAAATGAAATCCATTAACAAGATAAAATAACTGCCATTTTGTTCTTTACTTCAAAACTAAATACTTAAATTAGAAAAAATAACAATGAAAGACGAGAGTGATGGAAGAGTAAGTTTCAGTTGTTCCATTTTTTATTATACTCCCTCTGTTTCAAATCTTTTATTATACTCCCTCTGTTTCAAATCTTTTTATCTGTATTCTTATTTAGTTTCATTAGCCTTTCTAATTTAATACAATATTTTATTACATTAAAACTTAAATACTTGCACCCGGAGGGTGCATATATTTGCTAGTTATTATAATGGAGATTGTGTGTTTTTCTGTCTGTAACCGAAACTATATTCCTACTCAAGTCACAATTCTCTTAGTTATTGACATCACATTCTCCATGATTTTATTTTTATCTAAACCTCAATTATTAATAAAATTGTTTTACATTATTAATACTGTTAACTATGTCTCCATACTGACAACATGCAATTATATTTATATATACAACAAAATAGCGGTTCACAGTGTGAATGGGAAGGCTAATTTGCATATTAATATTAAAAAATCGAATTTAATAAATATGTGCTTAGTATTATTGATTTCTAACTGTTTCGTTTTATTTTAATGAATATAAGCAAACATCTCTTCAATGAATCTTAAATGAAATCCATTAACAAGATAAAATAACTGTAATTTTATTATTTACTTCCTCTTTTAACTAAATACTTAAATTAGAAAAAATAACAATGAAAGACGAGAGTGATGGAAGAGTAAGTTTCAGTTGTTCCATTTTTTATTATACTCCCTCTGTTTCAAATCTTTTATTATACTCCCTCTGTTTCAAATCTTTTTATCTGTATTCTTATTTAGTTTCATTAGCCTTTCTAATTTAATACAATATTTTATTACATTAAAACTTAAATACTTGCACCCGGAGGGTGCATATATTTGCTAGTATATATAAAAGAAAACTTCTGTATGTCTGTCTTGTTTGTACAATGACAGAGCGCACGTCCTTATATAAAATTATTGGAGACCAGCAAAGACCAAAGTTCTATAAAATCCACACCTTATTCTTGTATGAGAAGGGGCTAAACATTTTTTAGCCTCTATTTTCTATTGAAAAGCTAAATTAAGATAAAAGGGTATAAATCAATGATATCTTATTATAATGGAGATTGTGGGTTTGTCTGTCTGTAACCGAAACTACACAAGTCACAATTCCCTTTGTTATTTACACACATTCTCCATGATTTTATTTTTTATTTAAACCTCAATTATTAGTAAAATTGTTTTACATCATTAAGACTGTTAACAATATCTACATACTAATAACATGCAATTATATTTATATATTCAACGAAATAGCGGTTTACAGTGTGAATGGGAAGGCTAATTTGCATATTGATCTTAAAAAATTGATTTTAATAAATATATGCTTAATATTATTGATTTCTAATTGTTTGGTTTTATCTTAATAAATATGAGCAAAAATCTCGGGGATAAATCTTAACAGAAATCTATTAACATAAAGAAATAACTGTAATATTATTCTTTACTTCCTATTTTAACTAAATTCTTAAATTAGGAAAATTTACCAATGAAAGACGGGAGGAACTGAAAACGATGGAAGAGTTAGTTTCAAAGTTGTTCTATTTTTCAATCATACCCCCTCTGTTCCAATTCTTTTTATCTACATTCTTATTCAGTTTCATTAGCCTTTCTAATTTAATATCATATTTTATTATAAAATTTAACTAAAATACTTGCACCCGGAGGGTGCATATATTTGCTAGTATTAAAAATGATTTTAAAAAATAATTTAAAAATAAAACAAATTGATAAAGGCTAAAATATGATAAAAAGCAAATAAAAGAAAAAATACAAACAATAATGATGATAAAATAATCAACTTAAAAACAAGAACATATAAAGGATAACAGATAATGAAACAAATATACAGAAAAATAATTTTTATCAATCTATATATATATAGATAAGCTATATATATATATATATATATATATATATATATATATATATATATATATAACTTTTTAAATCCCGGGTAACGCCGAGTAGCTTTGATAGCTAATATTATTATTTGAGATAGAAAACTATTCGATGAATAACGTCTATGCACTCATTTTCCGTAAAGTTGCATAGATAAGTTGTAAATGTATGCAGATGTATTGTATATATATATATATATATATATATATATATATATATATATATATATATATATATATATAATATGTGTGTGTGTGTGTGTGTGTGTGTGTGTGTGTGTGTAACTGTATGTACGTATATATCTATTTATTGAACATTTTTGAAATTTGTAAATTTCTTTGAACTTTCTTTGGACTTTAAGAGAGCTCTCTTCTCGTTAGTTAAACTACTTAGAGAGTTCCACCCCACTCTAAAAAAAAGTCTCTTGTAATCACATTTAATGCAAAATGTAGGTATGTAGATTGCTAAGTAAATGAATAATTATTATTTTACTTCTTTTGAGTTTTCACATCAGCATTACCTGATGGTCTTTCACTGGAATCTGAGTGACAGCAAGTCTCCTCAGGTCTCCAGGACTCTTCTGAGTATTCTGGCAGATTGCAGCAGTGCAGTGTTCTGAATGGTTTCAATCCTTCCTCTGATTTCCAAACTTTCCAAACCCTTTTATTATTATTATTATTATTATTATTATTATTATTATTATTATTATTATTATTATTATTATTCAGTTTTTCACATCAGCATTAGCTAATGGTATTTCACTGGAGTCTGAGTGACAACAAGTCGCCTCAGGTCTCCAGGAATCTTTTGAGTATTCTAGCGGATTGCAGCAATGCAGTATTCTGGATGGTCTCAATTGTTCCTCTGATTTCCAGATCCTCCAGTCTTTTTTTCAAGCTTTTTGGGACCGTTCCAAGTGCACCAACTACAATTGGTATCACTTTGACCTTCATATTCTATAGCTTTCAATTCTCTGGCAACCTCCAGTATTTGTCAATCTTTTCGTTTTCCTTCATCTTCATCCTGTGATCTGCTGGAACCGCAAAATCTACCAGTTTATTAAAATATTTTTATTGGAATTATTTTTGTTAATCAATACTAGGTCTTGCTGGGATAGGGTGATCTGTCTTTATCTCGTCCCAGAGATTTTTATGCGTTTCATTCTCAAGAACAGTTTCTGGTTTATGCATATACCATTTTGTTGTATGGTCAAAATTATTATTATTACTACTACTAATACTACTACTACTACTACTACTACTACTACTACTACTATTATTATTATTATTATTATATTATTATTATTATTATTATGAAAATATTTACTATTTAAAACTTTATTTCTAATTAATACTTACTTTTTTTTTATCTCACTTCAAATTCTTCTTTCATTTTCCATTTATCTCCTCATTGTTGGCAGGTACACCTACATTTGTCTATTATTAGTATTGTTTTGATAAAGTGTCGTGTTGTTGTTTATTTTAAAAGCCAGTCATTACTGTATTGTTAACGAATTCGAGAGCTCACCAGAATAAAACTATGTGACCCAAGTCAGTTTACTTCGCGCTGTTATTTGCACTAATCTCTGACTGGCATCAGCGTTGTAAATTGCCAGAAGTGAATGAAGAGATACTTTACCCTTTAAAAACACGCGCAGATGTCAATGGAGTATGTGAGTCACGTGATATTCAAGCAAAAGCCAACATTGGCTCACTTCTTCTAGCCCGCCTCAACATTCTTGGCGCCTTTTTTTATTTATTACTCTTCGCTCTTCCGGATCTCACCTGCGTGCAAATTTAAACCTTGATCTTAAATTTAGCAATGCAGGTACAAAATTAAACGTTTCCTCCCAATCCAAATCATAAGTTTATCAGCTTAAATTCCTAAGTAGATATCTCAATGCGAATCATCGTCAAATAATCTGTTGTTAAAGTTATTTGATTATCTGTACTAGCAAATATATGCACCCTCCAGGTGCAAGTATTTAAGTTTTAATGTAATGAAATATTATATCAAATTAAAGACTAATGAAACTAAATAAGAATGCAGATAAAAAGATTTGAAAGAAATGGGGGGGGGGGTATAATAAAAAAGTAGAACAACTGAAACTTACTCTTCCATCACTCCCATCTTTCATTGCTAAATTTTCAAAATTTAACTATTTAATTAAAATAGGAAGTAAATAATAAAATTACAGTTACTTTTTCTTGTTAATGGATATCATTTAAGATTTATCCCCGAAATTTTTGCTCATATTCATTAAGATAAAACCAAACAATTCGAAAGCAATAATACCAAGCACATATTTATTAAAATCAAAATTTTAATATCAATATGCAAATTAGCCTTCCCATTCACACTGTAAACTGCTATTTTGTTGTATATATAAACACAATTGCATATTATTAGTATGTAGATCCGGTCAACACCGGGGGTCCAGTGGCTTCGGCCCTGGATCTTTACGAGTTAATAGCGTCGATCCCAGGGGGCCATCCCCCAGGCAACACCTGCCCCCTCGATTTAAAGGGGCAGGGCTGGGTTTATTGCCCAGTGCCTGAGGCGCCCCCCTTGAGGGGGAATGCCGACGGGATCGACGCAATTTTTCACCTGCCACTCCATGAGCTTCGGCTTGTGGGTGGTCCCACGTTAATAGGGACTTTGTGCCTGACCCGTACAATGGGGTACGCGGTAAATACTATGTTGATATGGTCAACAGTGGCTTCGGCCTCTGGACCATTGCTATAATTAACGGCGTCGATCCCAGGGGGCCATCCCCCCAGGCAACACCTGCCCCCTTGATTTAAATAGGCAGGGCTGGGTTTATTGCCCAGCGCCTGAGGCGCCCCCCTTGAGGGGGAATGCCGACGGGATCGACGCAATTTTTCACCTGCCACCCCATGAGTCTCGGCTTGTGGGTGGTCCCACATAAATAGGGCATTTGTGCCTGACCCGTACAAGTGGGGTACGTGGAAAATATCATGTAGATATGTCCAACATATCTAACTCCAGTTTCGCCCGGGGTTCCAGTGAACTTCGGCCGCTGGACCTTACAAATTAACATCGTTGAACCCAGGGGGCCATCCCCCAGGCAACACCTTCCCCCTTTATTTAAAGGGGCATGTCTGTGTTTATTGCTCAGTGCCTGAGGTGCGCCCTTGAGGGGGAATGCCGACGGGATCAACGCATTTTTTGTGACTACCACCCATGAGCTTCGGCTTGTGGGTGGACCCACATAAAAATGTCCTTGTGTCACGCCCTCATAAATGGGATGAAAGGCAAATGCCTATCTAACTCCGGTTTCTACCGGTCCGTGGCTTCAGCCTAGACCTTACAAGTTAACGTCGTTGATCCCAGGGGACCATCCCACAGGCAACACCTGTCCCCTCGATTTAAAGGGGCAGGGCTGGGTTTATTGCCCAGTGCCTGAGGCACCCCCTTGAGGGGGGAATGACGACGGGATCAACGCATTTTTTTGCACCCGCCACCCATGAGATTCCGTTCGTGGGTGGTCCCACATTAATAGGACCTTGTGCCTAACCCGTACACATGGTGTGCGTGGTAAATATCTAGTATGTAGATATGGCCAACAGGATTAATAATGTAAACCAATTTTATTAATAATTCAGGTTTAAATAAAATCATAGAGAATGTGACGTAAATAACAAAGAGAATTGTGACTTGAGTTGTAATATAGTTTCGGTTACAGACAGACAAACACACAATCTCCATTATAATAAGAAGATTCCAGTAATTGTTGCACTATGAGATTTTTTTAAAATGTAGAATTGCTACTAAAGAAAAAAAATGTCGGCTGTTGCTGCTATAGAATAACAGCGAGTTTAGATATCGTATTTAGAGTCTTCACAGCTTAACAATTACGGTCAAGCCACGCTGAAAGCACCGGTTCCCGTTTGATCACCGAAATTAAACAGCGATGAGCCTGTTCATTACTGAATTAGGTAACCACCAAATATTTAGTTTCTTACAGTACCCGCTGTTGCTTAAACGGTCACCCATCTAAGTATTGAACAGGCTATTCACTGCTTAACTTTGGTGATCTTATGGGAACCGGTGATTTCAAGTCATTTTGATATTCAGTTTCTTACAATACCGAAACGGTCACCCATCTAAGTATTGAATAGGCATCACTGCTTAACTTTGGTGATCTTACGGGAACGGGCACTTTCAACGTGATTTGACCGTAAGCATATTTTGGTAGGACTGGGAGCCCTAAGATCTGTTAGGTGACTGAGGTAACTAAGGACCCTCACAAAGGAAAGGATAGAGTGGCTTCAAATAAAGAAGGAATGAATGCTGTAGCATGTTTCGAACTACTACAGCGGTAGAATACAGTAAATGATGATGAGATTCTTTTAAGGAAACCTTTAAGATTCTGTAACCCCTTATCGATTCGACATTAAATGACCCGAATAGTATTGATATGTCGTAAAACAAAGCAACCAAGCAGCTTAGCAACGTAAAACAAACGACCGAATCTTAAATTTCTAAGTGCGAATTATCATCAAATAATCTTTTGTGAAAATCATTTGATTATTTAAAAATGTAGAATTGTTACTATAGAAATAAAAATCGGCTGTAGCTGCTATATGAAAATAGTGAACACGAAAATTTAACTTTCTTTGGTGATATTAGAATTAACAGGAGTATTAGTTCGAAACTAACACCCGCATTCCTTAAAATGCATTAAGCTATCGAAATGATAACCTACACTGAATATTTCGGTAAGGAAAAGACAAAGTCAAGTTATAAAGGATATGAACATTATATTTACATAAAAAAGACAAAACATGATACCAGGCCCAAACCACAAAAAGGGGCACAATGCTGTTCAGAAGAACACAACGAAGTATTACAATAAAAAAAGATTGAATTCAATTATAGTTTTTTTTCCTGGTTGGGCTGCTCTGGGGACAGAGCGAGGATACATGAGCTTATTCGTTCAAAAAAAGAAAAAGACCCACGTCTTCTTTGTCCCGAGTCGAGTCACTAAAAGAAAGGGCTAAGGGCTTGAATTGTCACATGACCAACGGACACGTGAGGTCATGTAAACTACAATCCCAAAATGGAGACAATTATATATTGCTTCTCTACAGCGTAAAATGTAGACATCCTATAAAGAGCTGTCGCAGCTAAGCAATGTAAAATAAACGACAGAATCATGTGTCTACAAATACATGCAAACCATTAGAGTTTCGAATTAAAAGTTGCGACCATTAAAAGTCAAGTCGTAAGAAAGATAATAATTTTTATGTATGCATATATGATCTTTTATAGCTTAAAACAACTACCGAACACGAAGGGCCGTCATTGCGCAAACTTGCTTGGTAAGCTGAGGGAGACGGGTAAAATGCAGGTTCTGGGGGGGGTCCTAAGATCTGGCAAGCGACAGAGGCCGAGGGTCTAGCAAAAGAAACGACAGGAAATGACTTCAAATGAAAAAGGACTGAATGCTGCTGTAGGATGTTCCAAACTACCACAGCGGCTGAATAAAGTAAATCATCATCATCATCATCACCATCATCATCATCCATGATCTATTTGTGTCTCTAAAAGACACTGTGACCAGTCCTTAACGTTCTCTTAGTTCTTGTCTCGAAAGGGCACATCTTAATTACACTCAAGAATTTATACGAATTTTAATCTCTTTGGTCAAGTTGCAGGTAATTGTAATAAAACAAAAAGTAAATTAGGCGGAGCGGCCTATCGTCGTTATCACTCGGACAGTGTGGGACGTCTACCCACTTTTTACTAGGGCTAGGCTCGGGAAATTGTTTTTGTGTCTGAGGCGGAGCACCAAACCTGCCATCAGCTCCACCACTTTATCGCACATATAGAAGATGTGTTCCTTATGCACTGAACAGGTAAGGGCTGGTATCGAAGCCGGAACCTTGAAGTTTGGAGCTGGATGCTTAATCGACTAAGCTAAGCCTGCAGGTAATTTTAAAACCACTAAAATACCACATTCTTATATACAAAAAATTCGGTTATTTCCTATAAGTCTAACATAAACAAAGGGGAACCTCTCTTGACTGATAAATTATTTATTTATTTCCCCATTAAACTAACCCTTAACCCTAATCCCAACCCTAACCCTAACCCTAAACCTTAACCCTAACCCCGTCTTCTTTTTTCCTAATAGATCAATAAATAAATAAATAATTTATCAGTCAAGAGTGGTTCCCCTTTGTTTATGTTAATAATGAAAATAACCAAACATCTTTAAACATAAGTCATTTAAATTTCGAAATATTTCTGTCTAAGATTATTTGATTCTTTTCACAGGATGATATTAACTTCATTAGATAATATGCAAATTGCTGTTCTTGTAGAAGAACAGTAGAGGTACCTATTTAACCTATAGCTGAGGGAATGAGAGTACACTTAATAGCACGACTGGAGTTTGAACTCACTTCTTACCTGTCGTAGATAGATACCTCAACAATTATTTGAATAGAATTGAGCATATAAACTGTTACTTTTAACTGAAGGCTTTCCATCGTGATGTAATGTTTAGCAAGCTAGTCTTGCAAATCCATTACTACTGAAAAGCGATTTCGATCCTCGCTGGATGTCCCATATTTGTGACCTTGTGAGGAACGGGTTGGGTAAATACCTACTTACATTTAACTGATTGAGTATTAGCTCTCCCCCTCTCTCTTTCTCTCTCTCTCTCTCACACACACACACTATGTATATATTAACCCAATCCCTCCACCACGGAGTAGGATGTGACACAAAATCAATTTGTCGAACGGAGTATAGATGGTTTGAATCCAAAATTTTTCTTTCTCCGAAAATGGTTACCTAGGTTAAAGGACACAGACTGTCCTACTTTTTATCTGAGGGGTGGTGGTGAAAAGAGAGGAGTTCATGACTTTTTCAAAGGCATTGGCACGAAGTGTCCTGCGATCATAACCGTTACGCAAAGCTTGCCTCACTCTATGTATATACACGCGCCTACGTACATACATGTATACATATTGTCCACTGTCGTTGTTATTTACTAAGCTTTACTTAATTTAGTATACAGGCCTTATGTTGCTTTTAGTAATAAGTGGTCACCCATTCAAGTACTGGACAGGGGCATCGTTGCCTAACTTTGATAATTTGGCGGAAAACCGGTGCTGTTAGGCTGACTTGATCGTAAATAACGTCATATGTTGTTGTTGACTGCTGATCATATCTCCTAAACGATTATAAACAGTCCCCCCAAAAAAACAAAAAAACAAAAAACACCCTAATTTTTTTATTAGTTTCTTTTTAAGAAGAAAAATAATACTGTATTTTACAAAAACATAATAAAATAGAAGGTAATTAATTATGTGCTGTAATATTTTTTAATATTTATTTTTTTATGTCGTAATAAATTTGGAAATTTGAACATTTTTAGTGAATTTATTAACATAAGCGTGTCTGAAGCTAGCTGGTATATCAACTTTTTAGTTCTCAACACAAAGCAAAAAATCGACCGGATGACAGCTCGTAACTCGAAAAACTTGTAAGTTGGGGCACTTGTAAATCAAGATATCAATGTATATTGTTTCGGAAAAATTGATATTTTTTTGTAATCTAATAATTTGATCAATTCTCGTTCAAATGATCTCAGATTTTAGCAGCATGTGTAGAAAAAACTCAAATTTCTATGTCAAATGCTTTTTTTTTCTTTTCAGGTATTGAAATGCTATTAACTGGAAGAGAAAAGGCGTTTAAACATTAAACATAATATTTTGTTGTTTCTGTTAAAATTTGAGATCATTAGAACGAGAATTGGTCAAGTTTTTAGATTACTAAAAGATATCAATTTTTCTGAAACACCTTGTACATCTCATCATTATATATATATATATATATATATATATATATATATATATATTATTTTGCTCCATTAGAGTTTTTCACACCTACCTTAGCCGGTGGTTCACTGGAGACTGAGTGACAGCAAGTCTCCTCAGGTCTCCAGGACTCTTCTGAGTATTCCAGCCGATCTCAACAATGCTGTAGTCTGGATGGTCTCGATTCTTCTGATTTTCAGTTCATTCAGACTCTTTTCCAGAGCCCCGAGGACCGTTCCTAGGGCACCAATTACAATTGGAACGATTTTCACCTTCATGTTCCACAGTTTTCTTAGTTCTCTGGCAAGGTCCAAGTATTTGTATATCTTTTCACTTTCTTTCACGTTAACTCGGTGATTGGCCGGGACCGCAAAATCCATGAGATGACAATTTCTCTTTTTCTTGTTGATCAGCATCAGATCTGGTATCCTGGCTGGGATTAGATGATCCGTCTGTACCTCAAAGTCCCAGAGAATTTTGTGTGTCTCATTCTCCAGGACAGATTCCGGTTTGTGCATATACCATTTTGTTGAATGGTGAAAATTGAATTTCTTGCACAATTCCCAGTGAATCACCTTTCCCACCCAGTCGTGCCGAGTCTTGTACTCTCTTTGTGCTAGTTTATTATTATTATTATTATTATTATTATTATTATTATTATTATTATTATTAAAGAAAATCGAAGACAATTCACATACAAAATTATGACACGGGCCACGGAACAAACATATTTTACCGTAACCATATGCATACAAACTACAAACAAGATGAATTGACACCTGAAAAACTACAAAATATTCAAAAACTCTCTACATTCGAGACAGAAAGCATTTCAGATTTCACCGGAATTTAAAAGACGAAATAGTTTCTTGATTGTATCCTTGAAAATGACCAAAGAGGTTCAAAACGCTTAGGGTGAAAATTTCGGATAATTTCTATTTACAGTTTAATCAAACTTAAGAAATCTTGTAAGACAAAAAGAAAATCATTAAAACAGTTAAAAAGAACCTTGTCTGTTTTTTTTTTTTAACGAAACGTGGTTAAATGAAAGAG
>CM042139.1:120935515-120953015 GCA_023376005.1 Doryteuthis pealeii
AGATACTTTCATGCCTTTCCTAAATGTATTAGCGCAAACTGAAGCACAAGTCCATGATTTGAACTTGGTTCGCCACATTATGAATTGAAACATTAGTCACAACTATTATTATTTCTATTGATTGCAACATTATTAGACGATTTATTATACTTGCTTTAATGGCCAAATAACATATTAGCTAATGACGTTGCAATAACAAAAATACACAAAAAAGAAAAAGAAAGAAAGAAATTAGTCAAACATAATTCTTCACTATTTTGTATATTGTATTTTAAATAGATATTGATCAGTTTTGTATCCGTCTCGCTGGTCATTGAACTTGTAAATTTAATAATCATACAATATTGTTAATATATTTTTGGAAAAGTTTGGTAAACATTAAAGAGTATCTTAGAAATGTTAGAAGAGAAAATCAATTCAGCTCATATAGATAAGGTTTGGTTTCTTTGTTTAATGGCATATAAACCTTCCTAGGTTATTCAATGCCAAAGGCACCCTTGTAGAAGAATAGTAGTGGTTCTATTTAACACATAGCCGGAGAGATAAGAGGGTTTATATAATTCCCAAGGGTATTAGTCCGAAAGTGAACGTAATAGTGCGACTGGACTTCTACAATGTTAGCCACTATGCTATGGAAACTTCCTGCATACTCGACCCACATGTATACAGTCTCTACCGTTTGTATTAGTTTAAAAGTTGCAATATGTAATATCTCAAAGCTCATATAGTCAGAAGCCACAAAATTAGAAGACCAATCTATATTTGAACTATTCTTTTTTTACATTCAGAATTTTTCTTGGAAATATTGATTCCGTGTATGTAAAAAAAGAACTGACATTAAACGGGAGTAAATTACAGTTTTTGGTGCAGTTTAATCAAAATAAAAATCTACTTTCAAATCGTGGAAAAAATTCTGTTCTACTTGTGAAATCCACCATATAAGTAAAAAATTATCCAAATCAATGGTTTTATTTTCCCGCTTTAATCAACACGTCAATATATCGTCTGATCAGAACCGGAACTAATACACCTACCAGATATGTAATAAATGATCTTGATCGACCGCCTGGAATAAGTATTTTAATTGGTTGAAAGCCAGTGTTTGTTCTT
Organism: Doryteuthis pealeii; assembly: GCA_023376005.1. Lineage (NCBI taxonomy): Eukaryota > Metazoa > Mollusca > Cephalopoda > Myopsida > Loliginidae > Doryteuthis > Doryteuthis pealeii. The sequence continues at coordinate 120,936,626 of CM042139.1, forward strand.
ATCTCAAGAAAGTTCTAATTCACTATTTTAGAAATGAACTCGACTTACTGGGCGCCATCTTGTTGATTTAATGACTGACTCGAGCTGTCAAATGTTAATTAATTACAGAACAAGAAAAATGATGAAAAATATTGTAAAAACAAAACAAGAAAAGCTGTAAAAAGACAAAATTAAATAAAGAAATAATGTGTTATGGCAAAAGTATGATGAAGTCAAAAGCAAGATATAATTGCTAACAATTTTTCTCGGGCTTTGGTTTGGGAAACAATGATAGATATAAAAATATTATTACATACCTGAGTATTAACAGGAATAGAAAGACACAGTTGATGGCTGAGGGTCGTTTGGAGATGAGGCCTGTAATTCGGAACATATTTAATTTCTTTCTTCTTCAAGATATCTTTTTAAAAATTGGCAATTGTGTCAAGTGCTCAATGTCTCTGCTTATTGACAAAAGCAAAAGAATAAATTTCAGATCTTGATTTTGTCTTCTCAATGGAGTCAGTGAGTTCCTCGTCTCTTCTTGCCAAAGTCTTTTCCTTCTTGTAGGATTCCTGGTTTGGAATTTTTCTCTTCTGGTCTTGTCTTGCTTGCTCAAGGGGTTCACTTCGGTCGAGTAATGGACCTCACTCTACTGGCAACAAATTGTTACATGCTTTATACTAATTAATGAACAACATAGTAAAAAAAAAAAAAAAGAAAAAAAAGAAATCAAAAAGAAAGAAAGAAAGAAAGAAAGAAAGAAAGAGATAAAGAAACATACCTAAAATAACTCTGAAGCTCTCGAGATAGGGATATCTGGGATTCTTGCCAAGGGGTTGGACAATGAGTAGTAGTAAGAGTCGGAAGATGAAAAAAAAAAAGAAAAAAAAGAAAAGAATCAGAATGCATCAAAAGCCCATTCACCGCCGAAACCAGCACCGCCACTGCTACGTATCCACACTCAAATATTTCTACCACCTTTGGAGAATTGCTTCATTCTCATCATCACAGGCGTCCAACCACCACACAGACTAGGAGGAGTGCACAAAGGCTGGGAGGGATACTGCATTGAATGGGGCAGGCTTAGCATGCGTAGCCACCGACGCACTCCAAGTTTTATAAAAGCGCGTCGTACACCCGCCTACCCAAACTCTATCTGTACTTTCAACTACTACGATCACATAAGTTGGATGTTTTTTTTTCTTTTTTATGATCTCCACCCCCCATTTTCTACTGATTTATCTCTTTACCCCCCCCACTCAATCTTTATCTCCTTTTTTATTCTTTTATTTTTTTTCTGTTTTTTTTCTCACCTTAAGGAAGATGCTTCTAAAAGAGTTTTTTTCTTTCTTTCTTTCCTCATAACTTTGATGATTTTAAAAACGTTTGATTTTCAACAATGTGTTACGGGAGAATAAATATGTAGGAAAATGGTGGCCTCACATTTTTGGGGGATGGGTAGGAGCTAAAGATTGGACTGTTAGAATGTTCGCAATTTTAATTACAGTTTTATTTTTATTTTTAACTATTATCTTATATTGAATTAGACTATATTATCAATATCATTTGTGGCGTAGTGGATAGTGCTGGACTGCGATATCATAGTAAGCGAGCTCGAACTCCAGTCACACAACAACATTCATTTTTAGACTAATGCTCTTGGGAAAGATTTGAACCCCTCTTATTCCCCAGCTACGGGTTAAATAGCACCACTATTGTTTTTCTGTAAGGATGGCTTTGGCATTACATAAGCTACGAAGGTTGATATGCCATCAAAGAAAACCAACCAACCAACCAACCAACCAATGTTATTTTCTAAACGCCCTTTCCCATCCAGTAGACTCAAATGTTTTAAGCAACGTGGAGTAAAATAACTTCTGGGGCCCCTCGGGGATTGAGGGGACCTGAAATATAAGCTTTATAAGTTTCATAATAGATCCACCCTTAATCAAAGGTACATTATATAAGAAACAAAATCAAACCCACAAGTATATCAATGGTTTGGTTTGGTTGGTTGGATTTTACGGCATGTCAATCCTTGTTGGGTTATTTTATGACGAAAACGTTTTATTCTATTCATGCCTGATGGGTATTCAAAAACTTCGAGTCTGAGTGGACCTGAGAGTAATGTCGATTAAGAGATACTTTACACTTCTCAGAGCTCCAAAATTGTAACTTCACCATTAGATGCAGTTTAACGTCATACTCAGGAAACTAAGACTATCAGCCACCGCCTTCTAGCACATATATGATAAAAATGATTGAGACTTATCAAAAGGTAATAGAGTCGGGACAATCATATAGGTGCTAGGGCTTGACGTGACCAGCCGATTGATCGGATGAGGCCTCTCTGACCGCCCGTCTAACCTAAGTAAGGGCCAAAGTGGAGTGTTGCATTTCATGGACAACTCAGCTACCGGGATTCTATCCTTAAGCCTGACGGGTCACCACCCATAGCCAACAAGTAGTCCCATTTGAGGAATTTTACCCCTTTACAGAGGTGCAGTCGGCGTATTCTTATGCCCCAGCAGACAGGGTTGAGGGGTGGGTCTAGTCCCTGGACTGGGACATCGTGGTAAATGACTTTCGGACTAATTCCCTTGGGAAAGGCATAGACCCCCTCATCCTCCGGCTATGAATTAAAAAGTGCCACAACTGTTCTTCTACAAGGATGACTTTGGCATTAAACAACCTTGGAAGGTTGATATTCCATTAAACAAAGAAACCAAACCAAACCAAACCAAACCAAACCAAACTGAGCACATTGTCAAAACTGTTGTTAACTCTTTGCCTACCAAATTTTCCCCCACGATTGTACCAAATTTTCTTGGTATTTTTTACCAGTATGATGGGATATTGAGCCCTTTCAGTGTCAACAAATGACACATGCGAGAGCCACTACCAGCGGATTACGGTGGGATCGCACTGCTGTGAGAGCCACAGTGAGCGGTTTAAAGTAGGCAAAGAGTTAAGGCCAACAATTTATTAGAAATGATAAAACGGACATTTTCATATATTGATAAAGATTATAATTATGTAGATCCGCATCTTAAGTTTTGTGTTGTGACTAAGTCATTGTATTTCGAAGGGGATTATAGAGATGTGCAACCCATTTACAGAGATGCTGATTGGTACGCGTCCTGCGTCCCTGACGCACAGAAATCTTAAAGGACGCAGTAAAATCGTATCCATGCGCCCCAGTGTTTTTCTTTTTTCTTCTCTCACCATTTCAAGCTAACTGTAAATACATTTCAATAGTTTCTTAGAAACGAATTACACAGTATAGGTTACAAGGTGGGAATTAGGCGGCTTTAGTTGGGACTCATTCAAAGCAAATATGTGCGTCCCAGGACACACTAAATCAAAAAGCTACCAGCATCACTGCATTTATTACCTGGTTTACAGGATATAAGTTATGAGGACAGGTTTGAAGTATTAGGACGTTGAACAATATTCGAAAAATAGGATAATCCTAGTGGATTTAATTGAAGTGTTTGGAATTAAGTACGATACATAATTTTGAATCAGTTAACTACAATATGTTCTTTAACAGAATAAGGTAAAGCATCCTAAGATGTTATGAATTATTGAAGCAAACAGTCGCACAGGGTGGTCCGAAAGTATTGTCACCCCTACATATTGTTTTAATTTTAATTATATTTTTTAATAATATAATCATTAATCATAATCTATCTATAATGGAGATTCGGTCTCTATTTGTCTTTAATCAAAACTACGCCACTACTTACGTGACATTATCCAAAATCGTCATAACATAGAATAAATACACTCAAAATTTGAGCATGCAACCTTAGACGGTCCTCGTTGTTTTTTTAAAAACAGGTCTTAATAAATAAATGACCAGTATTATATATTTATATGTAGTTTGTTTTATTTTAATATATATCTAAAGTTATCACAACTAAGTTTCCATTTCAAATTGTTTTATTTTTTAACTCCTTTAATAAATTTGATGATTTTAATTATGGTAAATTATGGCATCGAATTTCTAATAGGTAATATCTTTCAAAAATTAATTTTTACACCGCCCGGAGGTTGTTTTTTTTGCTAGTATACAATAATAATATAATTTTCTTTTTCATTTCCAGCGGTTTATTTTATGTAATTATAATTGATTAATTGGTAATTATATTTTGGTGGGGTGATAAAATTTTGGACCACAATGTAAATTAAATCTCAGATCTAGATTGTAAATCCGGAGGCGTTTGTAATGTAATGGCTATCGTCGTAGGAAATGGACACAGCTAACCGAGTTCAAATCCTGGATTAGGTTGTTTTCATTTCACAAAGCGCTAATACCATTGGGAAAGGTACGAATCCAACTATTCTCCCTCCAGCTATGGGTAAGTACTTGATAGACTTGGCTCTTTAAAATCCTGGATGAAGCTGTTTTCATTTAACATAGCGCTAATACCCTTAGGAAAGGTACGAACCCAACTATTCTCCCTCAAGCTATGGGTAAATACTTGGGTAGACTGGGCACTTTAACTTTGGTATGACAACCTATCTAGGAGAAGAAAATCTCTGAATTTAAACCTGTTAAACTCTGCTAAAAAATGTGTCCCATCCTACTTGTGTGGAGGAGTTGGGTAAATACATATAGTTTGTAAATCCGTGAAATAGTTTCATAGATTATCTGTTTCTCTCACCTGATGTGAGTACTTTTAAGAAGAATTATTTATTGTAACATTAGAAGTATATTTATAAGTCGATCTCGTGTATAGGTCGACTCTTGATATATATTCATGAAATCATTAATTTATAACGGTCTCTAACCCAAGTATTTAACCAAACCTAAAAATAGAAAATACACTCATGTGTCATAATTAAAGAAATAAAATAACAACTTTCCCCTATTTTGCCGCCCAAAGCTAGTGGTTCTGAATACATCAGATCTCATGTCCTAGTAAGTAACAGTCCAGTAGTCGAAGAAGGCAGACATTTGATAACCCAGACTGAACTAAATATATCAGTCCCGAATTTCTCGACGATAACCAAGTTTTATCCTCAAAGGAATTCAGAACTGATATGAAAGTAAGCAATTAAAAAAAGATACTAAAAACATTTATGCACACTGTACAAAAATTAATACTAACACAAAAACACATTTTGTAAATTATTACTTATTTCGAATATTATACAAATTGGTTTTAAAATTGAAATAAACGATTTTTCTTTTTGATGTGTAAACGTTTTTGTATTATGTGTAATGTGTGTGCTCGCCTTCAAGCATAAAGTTAAGTAAACATGCTGTGAGTCTCCCCTGAACCTGAATAGACATTTTTACACAAATTAAAGTTTATCGATTTATGTTTTCAGAGGCAGTCATTTGAAATTCAGTAAAGTAAAAATTGTTCAGAATCCAATATAACTCCTTCTATGTTTTTTGTTTTTTGTTTTACGGCATACCAATCACGGTGGGTCATTTAATGCCGGAAAAGTTTTGAAAGATTCGTAGCGATAGTTTGGAAGAAAAATTTTTAGACTCAATTTTTTTGTAAACAATTTTTCTATTTAACTCATAGATGGGACCCTAACAGGTACTACCACTCCGGTTCAGAGTGGACTTGGGAGCAATGGTGATAAAGAGGTACTACACATTCCCAAGACCTCCAGAACTGGAACCTCACCATTAGTTAGTTTAACAGGATATGAAGACCCTCAGCCACCGCTTTCTAGAACCCATATGATAAAAAGGGTTGGAGCTTGCCATAAGCGTTGGACAATCATATAGGTGCTAGGGCTTGACGTGATCAGCCGATTGATAGGAAGGGGCCTCTCTGACCACCCGTCTAGCTTAAGTAAGGGCCAAAGTGGGGTGTTGCATATCATGAACCAGTGTTCCGTCCTTAGTCAGCACGGGTCGCCACCTACGGCCAACAGGTGGATGTTACTTCTCTGCAGAGGAGCAGTCAGTGTATTTTAAAACCCCAGCCGACAGGGCTGTTTATTGTAATGTGTTATTAAAATCTATTTGTTTTTGGGCTGTAATTTTTGAACATGTGTTTGTCTATCATTCTTTGGTTGGTTTTTTTGTTTTTTGTTTAATGACATATCACAGTCTATGGGGGTATTTAATGCCGAAGCCACTTTTGTAAAAGAACACGATTGATACTATTTAACTCATAGCTGAGGAGATGAGACGATTCATACCTTTCCCAAGGGTATTAGTCCGAAAGTGAACGTAATAGCATGACTGCAGTTTGAACTCGCCTACTAATATGTCACACTCCAGCAGGTTAGCCACTACGACACGAGGACCACCCTTTCTTTGTCAGAGATAAATTGCAGAAGATGACAGACAATAAAATTTGAACCATAAAAATCCAGATTTGTCATTGATTACAATAATTTTAAATTGCTACTACTATTTTTAAAAAAGAGCCCATGTGTGTCAAAATTAAAAAAAACAAAACTTTTCCCTGTTTTTCCATACAAAGCTAGTGGATCTGAATATATCGGATCTCCTGTCTTAGTCAGTAGCAATCCAGTAGTCGAGGAAAACAGATGTTAGATACCATAGATTGAAATAAAAATATCAGTTCCGAGTTTCACGACGATAACCAAGTTTTATCCTCAAAGGAATTCAGGACTGAGTAAGCAATTAAAACAATAATAATAATAATAAAAAAAAACAACATTTATGTAAATTGTACAAAAAAATAACCACTGTTTTTACTGTTTGTTTTACTGTTTGGTTAATTTCTGTATTAACATTTTATCGCAGTTCTCCAAATACTCATTTGCTGTAATATTAACCTACTTTTTGGTAAGTACTCTTTACATATAATTGGTTAAATTTATGCTACCCTCATAACAAGGTTAGTAGTGTATCAAGTTTTTTGCGGTATTATTTGTGGAATGCTAAATATCAGTGATAGAACAGTTATATATATATATATATATATATATATATATATATATATATATATATATATTAGAAAGTATATATATATGATATGCGAATTTTTGTGACCCAGTGTTTCATGCAAAATTACATTCGTCAGACAATCACAAAAATTCCCATGTAATATATATATATATATATATATATATATATATATATATATATATATATATTATATTATATATATATATATTATGGACTCTCTCTTCAATTTTCGATGCATGAGGGTTCATACACAAAATGAACACCCACACAGTGATTTGTTTATAGTGGTGAAGGCTTGTGTTGGACCATCCACACTTTTTGGCACAGTCGATAGGAAAGAATTGGTGCATCAAGGGTTGCCACAAACCCAATCAACGACCGACCTCAGGAATTTTGAATTCAGAGTCATCCCTCTCCTAGACTGGTTACCTACCCAAGGCTGAAGGGCCCAGTTTGCCCTACTATTTAACCCATAACTGGAGGGAATTTTGAATTCAGAGTTTTCCCTCTCCTAGACTGGTTACCAAGGCTGAAGGGCCCAGTCTGCCCTACTATTTAACCCATAGCTGGAGGGAGAATATATGGATTACTACCTTTCCAAAGGGTATTAGCGCTATGTGAAATGCCAACAGCTTCGTCTAGGAATTGAACTCGAATCGACGAGTCCATTTCCCACGAAATAATTAAATATTCATAATTATAGTTTTAAAATAGAAAAAAAAAACATCAAGAAGAATTTTGCTTAATTTTACGTCCTCTTTGTGGCTCTTTTTATCGGTTGATCAGTGGAATAGACTTAGGAAATATAACAGGACTTTTGGTTGTTCTCTGGTCAGTCTGTTTTTATAGTAACAATATGATATAAATAAATTTAATTCTAAAATTATATGCGTTCTTCCGATTGGATTTACGTGCTAAACAACATTACATCAGTAGCGACAAAGATGAGACTGTAAAGTCTAGTCTCACTAATCAACCGTTAAAAAGAGACACAGAGAAGTCCAATACAACTTCTAAGGTTAAAAACCGCGTGCAACCAATTCAAGTGGGCGTCCCATCATGGTGTAATGATTAGAAAAGTCTCGCAAATCAATTACTACTGAATAGCGAATTCAATCCCCACTTGATGCGCCATACTTGCAATTTTGTATCACATCCTACCCGTGATAAACGGTTTGGGTAAATACCGACAACCAATTTTAGGTTGGCGTCCCATCGTAGTGTAATGGTTAGCATGCTAGTCTCACAAATCGATTACTACTGAATAGCGAATTGGATCCCCGTTAGATGCCCCCTTACTTGTGGCCTTGTGTCACATCCTACCCGTGGTAAACGGGTTGGGTAAATAACCAATTTGAGGTTGGTGTCTCATCTTAGTGTAATAGTTAGCAAGCTACTCTCGCAAATCTATTATTACTGAATAGAGAGTTCGATCCTCGCTGAATTCTTCCTACTTGTGGCATTGTGTCACATCCTACTCATGGCAAATAGGTTGGGAAAATACCTACTAAACGAAACCCAGGGGTTCCTATCATGTTCTAATTGTTAGCAAGCTAGTCTCATAAATCCATTAGTACTGAATAGCAAGTTCTATCCTCTTTGGATGCCGCCTACTTGCGACCTTGTGTCACATCCTACTCGTTGCAAATCAATTTGAGGTTTACATCTTGGAGTATTCCACAATTCAAAGTCATTTTTCGGTAAGGGGAATTATCTTATTGATTGCTACGGAGTTTTTGTAGATATTAGAAAAAACAATTGATTCCAGATAAAAGATTACAAAGAAGTTTTGTTTAGCAATTTATCTCACTATTTAATTTATGTATTTAACCAAACTCTCCGCACAAGCAGGATGTGACACAAGTTCAATTTCTTAAGCGGCGTTTAACAGGTTTGAATTCAGAGTTTTCCTTCTACTAGGCTGGGTTCTGAACCAAGGTTAAAGAGCACAGTCTGTCCTACTATTTATCCATAAATGGAAGGAAAATATTTGGATTCATACCTCTCCCAAGGGTATTAGCACTATGTGAAATGCAAACAGCTTGTCCATCTCCGTGTCCATCTCCTACGACGATAACTATTACACCAAGGGTACCTCCTATTTAATGTATGTGGAATTTATTTAATATGTGGAAAAATTTACATTCTATAAAGTGACGCTTCTCACTTATGAGAAGTTAACTGATGTATAGTACAGGTAATGGTAGCTGTGATACTATTCATAAACTCAGGTTATTATTAGTAGATTAAAAAAAGACTTTATGATTAGAGTTGTTGGATGACGAGATGCCGGCTTGAACAGTTTCATTTCTACTAACTTGTCAAATATTTCGATAACTAACATGAAAGAATTTGAGTATTATTATTATTGGAAGGAGCGAGTCATATCTTAGTAAAAATAGAAGTTACTTTGGTACATATCTATTTTTTCTCGTTGTTTTGCCTGCTTAACTCAGATGGAAATGATAAGATCTTTGTATTTTGTATACGAATTTCTTCTGACTTTTCGTTTTGGTTAGTTTAAATACCAAAGCAAATAATCTGGTATTATATAAGCATTGATGAAAATTATTTAATTTCTGTAAAGTTTAGCAATAAGTATTTACCCAACCCCTCCGCTCAAGCAGGATGTGACACAAGGTCAATTTTTCTTTCTTTTGTTTGATAAAGAAAAACAAAAAAAAAACAAAAAACAAAAAACGTCTTTTTTAGACAGGGTGTCAGGATTCATCGATAATCTTGATTTTTCAGACTGTTGCCCTCATCTTTATCGTGATATATATAAGGAGGCGAGGATGTAAAGGTTACCATCGTAGTAAATGGACACGACAAGACGAGTTCAAATTCTGGAGGAGGCTGTTTGCATTTCTCATAACACTAATAAATCCAACTATTCTTCGTCCAGCTTTGGTTAAAGAGCAAGGCAGAATGGGTTCTTTTATCTTAGTTGAACAATCAGTCTAGGAGAAGGAAAACTCTGAATTAAAACCTGTTAAAACCCCGCTTAAAAATTGACCTTGTGTATCGTAATTATTATGGTCTATGGGGAATTTGGGGATTGAAAACAAAACGGTAATCGGATTTCTGCAGAAAGAGAATAAAAATAGATAAGAACAAAGAGAGGTTAAAGTTTGAAACGGTAAACACTCAACGGGGTGCCAGCAATTGACCGACGAATGACCCCGGGACTAGATTTAAAAATAAAAACGGAAGTTCCGGGTTTTGACCGGAATCGGAAGTGGGTGACCCTCCCACCACCGGAGCGAGAAACGGAAGAGAAAAATCGTTTTTTTTTTCGGCTGGGCCTTCGTAAGGGTAGACGGGGCTACCCGAGTTTCCCGTGATGTGTTTCGCATAGTAGTACTGAACATGACCTTACCCCCTCTCTCTCTCCTTCTCTCTGAAAAAGAACCCACGAGCCTAGAAAGGAATAAACAACCCCTTTGTAACTATTCAACTTGCGTATGTTGATTCTGAACTAACTATTACTACTACTAACGACTACTATTGCAACTCAAGTTTGGCCCTATGCAACACTTGTGTCACATTCTACTCGTGCAAAGGGGTTGATATATATATATATATATATATATATATATATATATATATATATATATTCTAAACTCTAACGGTGTGGAAAAACGCAGATAATTCAGTTATACCAATAAGCAGATGATAAAAAATATTAAAAATAATAATACAAAGTATACTTGTAATCCACACAAGCACAAGGAACCATAAAAAAGATACTATAACCAAATACAGCCATAACACTAGTTTATCTGCCCATGTGTGGAACATAAAAGAAAAACTATGAGTAGATCCTATTCTAAAATGGGAAATAATAAAGAAATGTCATAAATACAAATCAGGGGACAAATTTTGCCTCCTATGTACGGATGAAAAACTCGCCATAGCTACTTACAATAAACACAGCTTATAGCTCAAGGCCGAAAGTATGGGGTAGACAGTGAAAATCAAACTCACTCACAATGGCCTGGTAATCATTTCACTCTGCAAGGGTCCAGTCTAAAAACTACGCAAGAAATTATATATATATCAGTTACCATTAAATCCACCAAGCAAACAAATATAGAATATTACTTACTTCTGGATAAAAAAGAACGATTTAAAATTTAATTTAATAAAATTTAATCTAATCTAAATTTAAAATTTAATTTAATTTAATTTAAATTAAGAGCTAAATATACGTTTAAAATAGAATAGTCGGTAATTTTAAGCCATTCGATTTTAAACGTATATATATATATATATATATATATATATATATATATATATATATATATATTTACCAACTCCTCCACACGAGTAGGATGTGACATAAGGTCAATTTCTTAAGCGGAGTTTAATAGGTTTGAATTCAGAGTTTTCCTTCTACACTGGTTTCCGAACCAAGGTTAAAGGGCACAGTTTGCCATACTATTATCCATAGCTAGAGGGAGAATAGTTGGATTCATACATTTCCCAAGAGTATTAGCTTAGTATTGAGGCATTCAGGATTTGAACTCGGGTTGCCGAATCCATTTCCTACAACCATAACCATTACACCGCGCGCATCCACCGAAAAGTTTAGCGATAATGTCTTTTCTCTCGTATTCTTGTCACTGACCCTTGCTCTTCTTATTGCTAATCCAGGATCATTTCGCTTCATTGCACACGGCACTTAATCTAAGATTATACTGTAGCAACTTGACTTACGAGTTTACTTTGATCCGCTCGTAACTCAAATCAATACTTCCGCATTGAAATAAACTGAAATGCCATTAATCTGTTCCAGCCCCACCAAAAAAACACTGTTTTTTTTTGTTACGTTTTTTTTAATAAGAAAAATAGCAAGTATCGTATACAAACATAATAAAATAGAATGCAATATATTGTGTGCTGAATATGTTTTAATGATTATTTCTTGGTAAATTAATTTTTTCTTTGACGTAATGAGTTTGTAAATTTAAATGATTTTAGTGAACTTATTAACATAAGAGTATCTAAAGCTCCCTTGTACCTCAAATTTTCAAAAAACAAAGCAAAAAATAATCGATCGAGTGGCTCGGAAAACTCGTAAGCTAGGACACTCGTAAGGGCTTCTTAAGCAGAGTTTTAACAGGTTTAAATTCACAGTTTTCCTTCTCATAGACCAGCTTTATCACTATATATATATATATATATATATATATATATATAAAGAATTGGTGTTGTTTCTTAAGTCAATGCTGTTGTTATTTTTGCCACTTCCACAAACCAATTATTTTAGGGCAACCCATCACAGTGTAATAATAAGCAAGTCAATCTCGCAGACCATTGATAATGAGTTCTATTTTGGCGCCTCATGCTTGTGACCTTGTGTTAAATCTAAGCTACACTCATTCTTATAAGCATCACGTGGTGTAATGGTTAACGAGCTAGACTGGCAGACCATTGATAGTAAGTTCGATTCTTACTGGGTGTCCTGTACTTATGATCACATGCCAAAAAGTTAAGATTATCAAAAGTTTACCATAAACCAATTCTCTGTTCTCCTTCAAATCCTTAGCTTTTATTTTCTCACCCATTTGTTATTATTAATATATAATTTTGATAAATAAACAATGGCTCCTTGTAAAAGATAGCAAAGAGTTAATCTTGGTATGGCAACCAGTCTAGGAGAAGGAAAACTCCAAATTCAAACAGTTGTTTATTACTAGAGTATATATGTATGCCATTTCTCATTAGAGTCACTCCCATACGTTTATATTCCTGTCTTCATTGAAACCTTCACTCTGTAGTCAATCTTCCTCTTCATTTACCACATCTCACTGCCATGTCATCATAACCTTTTGCTGAGTAGAAACCAATTTGGATGAATCCATTGATATTCCCATTTTCAGTCATCCCCCACTCTATAATCTTTCTTCCTCTTCATTTAACACATATCCCTGATTTATCATCATAACCTTTTGCTGGATTGGCGGGGTAGCAGTAACTATTAGGGTCCCATCTATGGGTTAAAGAGAAAAAATGATTATAAAATAATGTGTTTAAAAAATTGAATACCCATCAAGAAAGACGTCAAGTCACTTTTGTATAAGATAAAAAAAGACTTTATGATTAGAGTTGCTGGATAGCCAAATGCATCTCTATCCTCCTACTATGAATAAATAGTAGGACAGACTGGGCTCTTTAGCCTTGGTTAGTGTTGTGGACTAGTCTAGCTTACCTTTCGTAGAGAGTAAATGAGCTGGTACAAGATTATTTGTACACTGCTGTTTTAGAACATTTGGGTGATTACAGAGACTGAGAAGATTACGGAACCATTACGCGAACCGTCTACCTTGATATTTTAAAACTCTGTTGCGAGTTACCCTATGTCTGGCGCACACTGTATTTGGATGTACTAGTATACTGAATACCGTATGATCCAGTATACGACAGTTTGGCAACCAGTCCTGGAGAAGAAAAGTTCCGCTTAGAAATTGACCTTGCGTCGCATCCTGCCAGTGGCGGAGGTGTGTTAAAAAGAATTGAGGCTAAAGTTGTATTTACCAAAAACGAAATGAACAATCAATGAAACCTTAGTTTTGGTCAGAATAATCTCTTTGGCATACAATACACTTATTCCAGTGCGTTTCCATTGATCTAAGAACATCTGAAACTCCTCTTTTTATATGGTGCGAAGTGGTTTGACGTATTTCTTTTTATATCCCTTACGTCCTCAAATCCTATCTTTTGAAATGATTTTTTTAATTTAGGAAACAAGAAAAATCTCATGGAGCTTGGTGTCGTGAGTATAGAGGGCTATGCTGCAATTACACAATCCTGTGTTTCGATAAAAATTACAGATAAAAAAAATTATTGAGACTAGATTTATCATTTTTTCAAATTGGCACTGGCTCAATTAGTTGTTTAATGGCATATCAGGTTTAACATGTTTTAATTTAAAGTTTTCATTCACCTAGATTGGTTTATCTAACCAAGATTAAAAGCACATCTGCCCTACTATTAGATGTAACGAGAATATTTAGATTAATACCTTTCCCAAGGGTATTAGCACTATGTGAAATACAAACAGTCACTGCCAGGATTTGACCACGTTTTACCGTGTCCATTTCCTATGACGATAACCAATACACCACGCGATTTCACATTGTGTAGATAGGTATGTGTATATTATTATAATATTTATGTGTTGCTTTATGGTGCAAATACACACACACACACACACACGCACACACACATTCACACACACATTCACACACACACACACACACACACACATACACACACACATACACATATATTGATTTATATGCTGTATATGTGAATGATTATTGTATATATTACTCAAATATGCAAAAAAAAAAAAAAATATTTACCAAAACCGTTCGCTCGAAGTAGGACTTGTCGCAAGTATGGGACATCCAGTGAGGATCGAACTCACTATTCATTAGTAATGAACTAGTTGCCCATTACTCCTCGACGGACGCATTATTATTATTTATATTATATATATATATATATATATATATATATATATATATATATATATATATAATAAAAATGTAAATAAAGCATCAAAATGTTATATAGAACTTTTTGACCTTTAATTAAACCGTTGAATTTCAACGGGTTCAGCTATTAACGTACGCATGTTATATATATATATATATATATATATATATATATATATAATATATATATATCAGTCATATAATCAGTGGGCATTCCACAAATGTATCTTTTTTTGTGAGACTTGGCAGTACAGAGCCATGAATTCCTTGGCTATTTGTAATTTTCCTGGTTCGCGTAAAACATTTGTTGTCAAAATAGAACTCACAAGTTTTGGGAAAGAATTGTTTAGGATTAGATCGTATTTTTATTGAACCAGAACCCTCCCCCCCAAAAAAAAAAACCCGGAATCAATTATGATTTTTTTAATATATTCACTAACCCCTCCACAGGATGTGACAAAACACCCGGATCTATATATATTTGTGCATGGCGCATTATCCATGATTTTTGTTGGTTAAATTGAGTCTGAGGCTAGTCTCGCAGATCCATCACTTCTGAATAGTGAGTTTGATCCTCGCAGGATGTCCCATACTTTTGTCACGTCCTCCCTGTGGTGAACGGGTTGGGTAAATACTGTTGAATCGGTTTTAATACCAAGGTTGAAGAGCCCAGTCTGCCTATTTACCCTTAGCTGGAGAGAGAATAATTTAAGTAATATCTTTCTTAATGCAAACAGACTCGTCCAAGATTTGAACTCGGTTCGCTGTGTCCATTTCCTACGACAATAACCATTACATAAGGAGCACCTAACAATTGATCATAGTATTAATTCTATAAATCGGATATGACTCAGCCACCTGCTTAATGATCGCTAATGGCGGCTTTTAAGTAATTAAAAAAAAAAGTAATTATTCTATTTTATTCAGGAAATGTTGGCATTCACTGATAATTTTTCCAGTCGTAGCAGAAACCAAAACCAAACCCACGAAAGTCCATTTATTAATCTGTTATAACTAATTCCTGCCAGTTTTTACAAGAAGCTTCATGAGAGAAATGTGGGGTGACAAGTATTTTAATGTTTTTGGTTTAAAGGTTGCTGGTTATTTCGGGTGCGTGTTCACAGGTTTTCCCTTTTAACCCCATCTTATTTGGTAATCGTGCTGAAAAGGAATTAAAAGAAAGAAAAAAGGAAGAGACAAAGACAAAAGGTGGTTTTAGGATTCAGGCTTTATTCATGGATCATAGCCACCCCGCGGAGAGAAAATTTCTTTATGTCCAGTAATAGTGTCTGGCTCCAGTTAAGGCATAAGTCAGAATGGCTGAGAGATTATTTTGGTGGTCGGAAGTGGCTCCTTTTTCCTGCACAGGCTCGGTGGGTTCTTCCGGTCTGAAGGCTCATGGGAGTTTGTTATTTCTAATTTAAAAATTTTTTTAATTGTATTTTAATCCCCACAGAAACCAGTATTCATGAACGATTTACTCCCTTTCGATATCCTTTTTTTTAGGTTCGAATTCCAACTGTAGGTCAAAGAACCGATGATAGTAATGTGGAATAAGAATATAACCGATAGTTTTAAACACTTTGCAAAAGAAGAATTCACAAAACGGTACTCTGGATTCATAAAGAATCTCAAGAGACTGTCGTTAACAACGTGAAGGGAATTTCTTGAATGCTACATTTGGTATATCTGATATAAAAATTGTTTGATATTAATTGTAACATAACTTACATGATGTGAGAATTTGTAGCCGGAATAATCAAAGCGTCTAAACAGGAAAGATCTAAGCACCCAGAGAAGTTTTGAATGTTTCTTCTATAATCAGTTAACTGACAGATTCTTTCACTGTCGGCGGGGCTTAGAATACGCCGACTCTATCCTTTGAAGGGGAATATCATTTGAATGATAAAGAAATTAGAGCTGGTTAAATCAATAAAAAGTAATGTATTTTCATATTCCGTGACTCAGAAAACCTGTGATTAGACATATT
>CM042139.1:120958015-120980515 GCA_023376005.1 Doryteuthis pealeii
CTGATTGATTGGTTGATTTTAACGGCATGTCAACCAGTTTAGGGTTATTTCATGCCTATAGGTTAGGGAATCGCGTTCATTGTAGGTTCATATTTGCATATTTTGTGGAGTTGTTTCCTCACATGATTTTCTTTTGCACAGGGTCCTATCGAATACGAATAATTCTTAAACAGATTTATTTTACCTATAGATGGGACCCAAACACGTACTGTTACTTCTAAGGTTAATACTCACTGAATCCGTGGAAATTATGCCGTTTAATTAGAAACAACCATCAAGTATTAAACCTCAACATTATATTTTAATGATTTATTTGTGAGTGGGTTCTCCTGTGGGAAAGGTCGGAAGGCAGGCGTGCTATCAGCCTCTTTTTGTTTCACTTTGTTTCTATTTATTTCTCGGTTTATATATATATATATATATATATATATATATATATATATATATATATATATATATTCGTAAACAGAATCGCTTGCTAAGCCGTGTAGTAAAAGTGTACGTGCGAGTGTATGGGAAAGTTTGACTTAGCTTAGTCTATCTAACCCTTCTCCCCTTTGCGTGACGCTAATACTATTGCAACGATGTTATACAGATAACCATATGTGACACACACGAACGATAGAGAGTTAAGTGTATTAATATTATGAGTGTTGTTACTTGCACATCAATTTATTCAGATGACCTTTTCTCATCTCTCAGGTCATTCTATCTTTTTCATGAATCTTGTCATTACGTGTTCGCTTGATGCACACAGTCACAGTAAATGTCACTTAGAGGTCAGTTATTATTTAACGTTTTAAAAGATGATCTTTACGAACAAACTGACAATATTTTCTTTTCTTTTCTTTCTTTTATTTTTATTTATTTATTGTTTCTTTTCTTATTTTCTTTCTTGGTGTTCTTGCCTTATACCCTATCTTTTTTGTTCTTCCTTAGTTTCTGAAATTCGGAGGTTCTGTTTTTATTCTTCCTTCTTCTTCTTCTTCTTCTTCTTCTTCTTCTTCTTCTTCTTCTTCTTCTTCTTCTTCTTCTTCTTCTTCTTCTTCTTCTTCTTTAATTTCTTCTTATTTTCTTCTATATTGCTATATTTCTTTTCCTCTTCTTCTTTTTTCTTTGTTTCTATACTCAAGCTTATCTTTTCTTTTCTTCTATTTCCACCTGTTTTTGTTCTTTCTCTTCTTCAACTCTTTTCTTTCTCTTTTTATTTTTGGTCTTCTTGTCTTTTTAAATTTTTTCTGAATTATTTCACATCCAATTCTTACTTTCATTTCCTATTACGCACTGACCTCAATCTTCACACTTTCAGATGATTTTTCCAGCACGAACGTGTGAGCACCACGTTAAAAAAATGTTTAATCGTAGATCGTGAAGCATAAAAAAGGTAACCATGGTTCCACTTATCCCTGTCATATTTATTTTCCATTCTTATTCGCCTGATAACAAGAGATGCAATATCAGATAAAATCACTTGTTTTTAATTTTTATTTCAATAGAAGCTGAATTTCCAAGAGTCTTTGTTAAAAGTATGAACTTTTTCAACTTAACAATGGAAGAAATCATTGTTTCTTTTTGTAGTTTCATTGCATTTTCGCGATTCAATAACCAAAATGTAACGCGTGATTCTGTTGACTGAATCTTCAACAAAAAACAACAAACAAAAACAAAATAAAAAACAACATTTTATTTTATTTTATTTAACGACTTGTAATTCTCCGGATCTTATATTAGATACTCGTCAAATAATTTGACGTACGTGAATGCTAACACGTACATCGTTAAACAGAAAAAGGCACATACACTAAAATGCAGGTACACACTACATTAAATAGCCCACAAAGTTGAGTAAACAAAGAAACTAATCTATCTATCTATCTATCTATCTATCTATCTATCTAGCACGTCTACTTCTTAGCTATTTGCTTATCTATTGATCATCCCATTTGTGCGCATGTGTTTGTAAGTATTCGTGTGTGTATTTGGACGCGCGTGTAAATGTGAGTACCCGTCACTGTGTACATGTGTATTTTACATAATATTTTTTAAAAGTATTTTCTCTGAAGTTAATTCCCTTTAAGATCTTATTCCAAATATTTGAAACCATACGATTGCTAATAGCACGATGAAAGAATTCCTTGACGCATTCGCCAAGATAATGTTTGAAGGATCAAAATAACTTGTTCAATTCCGAAATTAATTTGTAACACGACTAGTAAGTGTGTATATGCAAACTTGGCTTTAGGAAATGTTCAGCGTGTGTCAGTATATGTAGGGCTAGAATCTCAAGTGTCTCTTAGTCAAAAGTTTAGAAAAAACCATAAAACCCGAATCGGTCAAACTTGAAAAGAGTTCAAATCTAATGTCTTCTTATCTTAGGAACATTAGAGTCAAATTGATTAGGAATAATTTTGATGTTCACATTTTATAATAGAAATCGGCCTCACAAAGTCTAAAACTAAAGTTATGGTTTAATTGGTGGGTCGTTTGTCCGTAAATAAAGTAGATGTGGCCTCTGCATATATACCGATTGATAATAATCGCATTTCATTTAGCGCTAATACCCTTGGGAAAGGTATGAATCCTACTCTCCCCCCAGCTATGAATAAATAGTAGGACAGACTGGGCTCTTTAACCTTAGTTAGGCAACCGGTCTAGGAGAAGGAAATCTCTGAATTCAAACCTGTTGAACTCTACTTAAGAAATTGACCTTGTATCACATTCTGCTCGTGTAGAGGGGTCGGTAAATATATATATATATACCGCTTGCTACAGACCTTGAGGACAGTTAGTTAGTGTCAGATTCAATTACGGTCAATTAGAGTTGACAGTCAGAGCTTGGTGTCAGTCGAGAGAGGAGTGGAGAGCCTTAATTAAGCCGGAT
Organism: Doryteuthis pealeii; assembly: GCA_023376005.1. Classification (NCBI taxonomy): domain Eukaryota; kingdom Metazoa; phylum Mollusca; class Cephalopoda; order Myopsida; family Loliginidae; genus Doryteuthis; species Doryteuthis pealeii. The sequence goes on from CM042139.1 coordinate 120,960,897, forward strand.
AGCGAGAAAACATTAAATAAATAGCATTATTATTTATCAAAACCTAACGTGAATAGAAATAATATAGCTAACTATGTGCCTACTTTAAGTCGCTCACAGCGGCTCTTACCACTCCAATCCTACTATAAACCACTGGCAGTGGCTCTCACATATGATCATTATAATTGAGCAGAAGGACTCAGATTATAATAATAATAGGACTTTATTTGAGTAGAATGAGTTCTGAGGTGAATAGATAGTGAACTTTGAAATATCACATCATACAGGTAAAAAAAAATACCAAGAAAATTTGATACAGCCGTGGGAGAAATTTGGTAGGCAAAGAGTTAACCTTCATTTGTTTATTTTTTCTCAGTAAAAATGAGAGTGAAATATGTTTTTCCTTTTTGAAAGGTAGGGTGATATTTACATTGTTTCGTTATAACAATTTTTATATTCTTTTTTTCTCAACGAATCATAGATTTGGAAATTGTGACGTCAATAAAAGCAAAAGATAATTTCAAATCCATTTTCAGGATTTTCAGATGAAATAACACATAGGCGAATTTCGTTTTTTTTTTCTTCTACGGTAGAATTCCTCGGAGCACAAAAGATTGACATAAAAATTTAAATGTTGATAAATACTTTTTTCACCAACAATGTAATGAATCTTTTTAAATTTTCATTTTGTGTAGTTTACGAATCGTGACAAGTTATTGTTTTGTGTCGAAAACGAAAAGACAATCTGTTCCTGGTGATAAAATTAATATTGTAAGATAAGAACTCTCTGACTAATTTTTTGTAAGCGTAAATTCGCGCAATTCTCTTAGAAAGTTCCTGTTCTTCTTACTCAAGAAGTTTATTATACATTTATCATACATTGCTTTAACAAGTATTTTATCTTTATTGTTTATTATCTATTATTGTTCTAACTTAAGAATATAGGTCCGGTTTAGCTTAGTCGGTAGAACGTCCGATTAGGATCCACAAGGTTCCTGATTCGATACCGACCCTCGCCAACTCAGCGTATGAGTAGCACAGGGAACTGTGCGGTAAAGTAAGGAGCTGATGGTAGGTGTGGCACTCCACCTCAGATGTCAAAACAATCTCCTTTGTCTAGCGCAAGTGAAAAGGGGATAGACTCCCTCGCTGTCTGGCTGATACCGACTTTAGGCCACCCCGACTACTTTATATATATATAAATATATATATACATATACATATACATATACAATATATATATATATATATATATATATATATATATATATATATATATATGGCCGGTAGAGCGTTCGGTAGAGCGTTCCGACTTTAGGCCGCCCCGACGACTTTACTTTTTTACATTTATATATATATAATTTAATCCTAATGAGTCAGATATACCTACTAATAGTTTCGCTTACTAGCTCATCAAGAATCTGACTTCAAAGGTTTTTTTTTTATATATATATTTCTTGGCCAAGTGTTATAGTGTTAATTGATTATTTTCGGTTGGTGCGACTCTCTTGGGCTTTTCTGTGTTTCACTTTTTTTCCCAGGCAAAGTTTTGTAGTATATCTTTAATAACAAATTATTTGCCGATTTTTTTTTCTAGCGCAAGGGTTTACTAATAGGATTAGTATATATATATATATATATATATATATATATATATATATATATATATATATATATATATATCTGATTGCCGCTTTGACCTTTCAGTTTGTTAGCTTAGCTGTGAATGATCCATGTTTCCTATGCCTACACGAAAAATTAGCAATAATTAAATACCCAGATAAGAAAAATCTTTTGAGTAATAGATTTGAATCAATAGTAGTAGGCATAGACTGGATTAGAATTACACTATTAAATTTCAATCAAATACACTAGATATCTTTTGGAATAGTTATGAATTTTAAATAGGACAGATACAGAAATAGAACAGTAAAACACTATGAATTAGTAATATTAAATTCCTAAAATATAATTAGAATTATACTCTTAAATTTCAACTGTTTGCAGTAGAAATTATTTGTAATAGGAATTAAGTTAAAAACAATAAAGAGATAAGAACTAAGAAATAAATGAAAGAATAGAATAATCAGAACGCGGCAATATGAATTATAAAAGAAATTATATAAACTGACATAGCATTCAACCGTCACTATCGAAAAATACATTGATCTCAGTTTAACTGAGTAATAACTTCAAATATAAGGTAGGGTCCTGAAGGGACCATATAGATAAAAACCGTGTTAGAACCATAACTTTTTTCTACTAGTATATATATAAATTTGGTATGAGCTCTCTAAGGGGTGATTTAAATTAACTTTCACTACTAAGCATATAAGTAATGATCGTTTGCCCGCAACTAGATCTCTCTGTGATTGTAAAAATATATAAACAAACCTATGTATTTAATAGTTTAAACACAAGCCCCGCTACAGCAGCTGTCAGTGGCCGAGGGGATAAGATATCAGGCTGGCAAACAGTCAGTCGGATTTCGACCCAAGCCAAGGATAGTTGTTGTGTCTATCCACACTGAAGAGGCGTGAAACGCCGAAACACGTGTCTATGGATGGCATATATATATATATATATAAGATGGACAAAAGTGATAAGACTTACATGAATATTTCTTTAAATCCAACTGTATGTAAATATAATCAAAAGCAAGATGGCGTTTCCTAAACTTCATTGAATTTTTATCTTTATCTTAGAATACATACATATAATAGATAGATATAATGTTTTATTTCCCCTTTGTCTGTCTGTCTGTCTGCCTGTCTCTCTCTCTCTATATATATATAATAATAATAAATACTACCACTGCTGTTCTTTTACAATGATAGCTTTAGCATTAAATAACTCACGAAAGTTGATGTGCAATCAAACAAAGAAACCAACCCGAACCAAGAAAAGAAATTTACTTAATTTTTTTTATCAGTTTCATTATTAATTATTCAATAAAACTTGTTTTATAAGATTGGGTATCTTATTTATCAGTTAAACCTCGTATTCCCGGTAGATCACTGAAGTTAAGCAGCTATAAGCTTGTTCAATACTTAATTGGGTGACCACTTAAATAAAAGCAGGTACTGTAAGAAACCCGATTCCGTTGTTTATCAAAATGCATAAAAAAAAAAATCGGCATTAAATGACCGAAAACGATCAATAAATGCCGATTTTTGATATGTTGATATTTTGATATGTCGTAAAACAAAAATAACAAACCGACCTTCATATATATATATATATATATATATATATATATATATATATATATATATATATATATATATGTGTGTGTGTGTGTGTGTGTGTGTGTTAATTAGGAGATAACCATTAATAAATCAGAGATACGCTTATTCTTAGGGGCAAGCATATATTGTCTGATTTATTGGTTGACTGATTGGTTTTAACGGCATATCAACCCGTCTGGGGTTATTCTTTGTCTAGTTGTTCGGGAACTGCGTTCATTGTACTTTTACATTTAAATTTTTTGTGTAGTTTTTTAAAAGTTTTTTTTCCACACGGTTATATGATATCAAATCCACACGTTTATACAAATAACTTGCATACATGTGTATAGTTTCAAGTATTCCTATACTAATTTATACACAATTGTGTGATTTAAGTAAGTATTTCTATTTAATAATCCTTAGTATACTATTATAGTATCAAGTAACTATTCTTAATACAATTAATTTGAATAAAGTTATATGGTTTTAAATATTCATATCTAATACACTTAATTAGCAAACATATCTATTTGACCCATAGATTGGATAATAACAGCTACTACCACTCCTGGTTAGAATGGGTAATGGCAATGAAGGGGTACTCCACATTTACTAGATCTACAGAACTGGAGCATCATCTCCAGATGAAGTTTAATGTCATACCCAGGACACCCTTTTTTGGTTGGGGGTCCTACCCCTCAGCATGAGATATAGTTAGCATATTCTAAGGGCAAAGGCAAGCATTGTTAGAACATGTAACTGAAGATAAGTTGTCTGATCCCATTCCTAGTATAATGGAGGTGCGGGGTGTAATGGTTATCGTAATAGGAAATGGACTCAAATATAATGGTTTGTAAATGTCGAATTACAAAAAAAAAAAAAAAAATTACTTCATAAGCTTATATTGTGATCCCAGGGAGCACCTGACCCCTCATCTAAAAGAATCAGGGCCGGGTTTATTGTCCGGTGCCTGAGGCGCCCTAAAAGGGGAATGCTGAAGGGATTCGCGCACTTTTGCACTGGCCACTGGATGAACTTCGTTTTGTGGCTGCCCACGCTAAAATGGTCCTTGTGTCAATCCACCCAGGCGGGACGTCAGGAAAATATTTACTTCATAAGCTTATATGAGTTTAACTATATGCAAAACAACTCTGTTATGTGCATAAGAATATGTTGTTGATTATTTAGATTCCTGGCATGTGATTATTTACGAAACATGAAATTGTTTTTTTTACGCTATTAAGTTAAACATGCCACACACACACACATACACACACACACACACACACACACACACACACACATATATATATATATATATGAGCGTAAAATGTCACCCACCATTGCAAAAAGCTGTCGGTTGTTGCTTTGTCAATCAATGAAAAGGAATTTTCCCTAGAATGCCTATTACCACCCACAGAATAAAAAAGAAACGTTGGCTTGCAAGGTTGCACATAGAAAGTATCACACACATACACGCGCGAGCACACGCACACGCACACGCACATGAGAACACACATACACACGAGATGGGGTGATATCACTTACCTCCCTTGTCTTTTCTATTCAGACAACCAGTTTCCTACGCTGATTGGTTGCTTTTTGGGCCTTGTGTTCGTCTCCCCATCACGTCAATAAAAAAAAAATGCAGTGCCGCCCATTCATAAGATATTCTTTCTAGATCGACTGTCATTCTTGTTATTTTGATCGTAAGAAAAATAAAAGAAAGAATGACAAAGCTGTGGGTTTTGTTTATTTTACTTTCATCGTTTTTACATTCATGTGTACAGACACGCAGCTTTTTCTTATGTGCGACGTATTAAACCAAAGTCTTCTAAAATCCATTTTCTCTCGACCATATGTTGTTAGTGAAAAAGTACACTTACTTAAGGAATATATATTTTGTGAAAATCGGTAGATAAGGTTTTGAAATTAAAATGTACTAATTCTAAAGTCAAAGTCTGAAGGACAATTCATTTCAATGAAAAGAACAAACAGAGTGGTACCTTGAATTGCGAATGTTGTTTTATAGCGCTTGTATCTGAGAGGTGGTATGTAAGGTTCGGGGAGAAGGTGGTTTTAGTGTGGTCAATGTAGGTATTGATTTTAAATGGTTTTTCTGGAGGCACACTCGGAATTGAAAAAATTGGGGCACCTTCGATAACATTTAGACCCGATATATAAAAAAGATAATACACGAAAGCTTGAACATAGGCAACTGAAAATCATTCAGAAGAAATATTCCGTGGCATTCAACAAAACCTGTTTGAATAATAACTTGCAACCGATATATATATATATATTGAGGGCTCATGGGAGGAAATGTTCCGGTGGTAGGGTTGTAGGATTGTGAGGGACGGCAGTGATCTGTAAAAATTATGCTATATATATATATATATATATATATATATATATATATATATATATATGGTATCTTCACTTGTGTGTGTTAATAAGTTAACTAAAAGCATTGAAATTTCCAAAATTATTATGCCAAAGAAAAATATGATTTATAAAAAATAAACATTAAAGCATATTCCAGCACAGAATTCATTACTTTACATTTTATAATATTTTTATGATATAGTACTATTTTTCTTATTCAAAAGAAAACGTAACAAAAATAGGGTGTTTTTTTATAGAATGGGGTAGAAACGGATTAAAGGCATTTCAGTTTATTTCGATGGGGAAAATTGATTTGATATACGAGGAAATTGAGTTATGAGCGTAACGAATTAAACTCGTAAATCAAGGTACCACTGTAAGTTGAAGCGGAATTAAAAGTTGATAGAAACTTTGGCGTTCTTTTCACATCGCCTCCACCAATTTGATTTGCTGTAATAGATGTAGAATAATCAGATATCGAAAGAAATTTGAAACAAAAATACAAAAACAGTAAAAAATGAATTTCAGATTGCAATTTGTTTTCAGAAGAGTAACATTACCCCTAAAAGGGGTATTCTGGATATGACACTAAAATGCAACCGTTGGTAAGGCTCCCATTCTATAGATATGTGAAGTATGGATTCACCACTAATTACTCCCAGGTCTACTGACCCGGTGTGGTAATTTCAATGAAAAGAACAGAATGATACCTTGACTTTCAAGCGTTGTTTTATAGCGCTTCTATCTGAAAGGTGGTATTTAAGGTGAGGGACTTTTAAATAGTTTTTCGGGAGACACTCTCAAAATTGAAAAATATGCAGCACCTTTGGACCCCGATAAAAGAAAAAATACACGAAAGGTTGAACATAAACAATTGAAAATCATTAAAAAAGAAATATTCCGTGGCATTCAACAAAACCTGTTTAAATAATAATTTGCAACCGATATATATATATATATATATATATATATATGTGTGTGTGTGTGTGTGTGTGTGTGTGTGTGTGTCTTGTTAGATTGTGGATCAAATAGATCTGTTTGATGATGAAGAGTTTACCTGTTTAATATGATTAAGAAGATACATTTTTTTGTATAATATATAATATATAAACCAAAATTATTAAACTGACATCGTAAGAAAATCACCCAACAAGTGTTGAAATGCCTAAAACCAACCAACCAACCAACCAACCAACCAACAGATAATACAATAAAAGTTATATGACTTTAACCCTAACTATAGCCCCAGGCCTTGATGTTATTATAAACTGTTCACATATAACTTTAAATCTCAGTTCCAAGATTTCATTGTCGGATGATGAGCAAATGTATATTCATGCTTAATGATTAGTGTATACGAAAGTTAAAATAATTTTCTGATTAATTTGTACAGGTAAATGTGTACAGGTAAATTTTCTCTACTTTCAAATAATTAATTCCTATATGGTAATTAGCTACATTGTGGGGAATTTGACTGTTCAGGTGGGGAAAGAAGCATGTATTTACCTTATGTTGTTGAATCTTACTAACCAAAAGTTCTTATTTTTACTAACCTTTATAATACGTAGTCACGTGACAAGTTACTACATGATCCCTGAAGTATATACGACCCGTTATGCATAAGGATGGGGCCGTCCTAGCGCCTATATGATTGTCCCAACCCTATTGCCCTTAGAACAAGCCTATAACACGATGAGTACTTTTGTTGGCGTCAACTAATTTTTAACGAAAGAGGAAAGTGTAGATGTTTCTTTTTTTTTTAATTAACGTAAATCGTTTTATCAAAATGCAAAATGCAAAAATCAAAATATCATATAAATTCTGATTTTACGTATTGTGTTTATAGATAGAAGAAAAGGTTACAGCAGTGACCTAAAAGTTGATATGTTTGTTGGAAGCTTTCAAATCAATGATATGTTTTGGGGCTAGAGCTTAGCACTTGTTGACCGTAATTCCAATGACAAAATAGCTACAATTTTCTTATAAAACACTCGCCCTGAATTGTAAACATTCAGTCAGAGGCCAGGTCGCCAAAAACGAAGTTTGTCACAGGGCCACGGGGAATTCAGGATTGCTGAAATAAGAAAATTGCCACTATAAGAAATAGACTTTGCCGCCAAGAATAATTCCATAAAGGACTAAGTCCACATAAAACAAAACGTCAGACAAAGCTCCTCATGGTGTCTTTTCTATCCGACCTAGTGTGCAAAACGTACTCATTCATTATCTATGAATAAAACCGTTGTTATTGTTAACGGTTTGTTATCTCATTTCCACTCATTTTTCAAACAGTCACAAAGACGAGTTACATCGATTCCAGTTTTGCGGGTCAAAGGAACATAGCGTGCGCGCAGAGGGCATCGAAAGAGAAACTGGCTGGAGACACATGTGGTAGTTACGGAAATAATTCACACCGTGACTGGTATAGGACCACAAGCTCCGACCCTTTTTATTATATATGTGCTAGGAGGCCGTGGCTGAGGGTCTTATTGTCCTGTGTATAACATTAAACTTTATCTGATAGCGAGGTTCCAGTTCTGGTGCTCTGGAGTATGTGGAGTACCTCTTCATCAACAATACTCACAGTTCCACTCTGAGTGGTAGTACCTGTTAGGGTCCCATGTATGGGTTAAATAGAAAAATTGAGTTTAAAAAATATGTTTAAAAAACTTGAGTTAAAAAGAATTGAGTACTCATCAAGAATGAATAAAACAAAAACGTTTTTGGCATAAAATGACCCAACAAGGGTTGACATGTCGCAAAATCCAACCAACCAGCCAACAAACCTGTTCCACAACCAGACCAGTCTCATTTGTTACGGGGATCACTGTATTTTCTCAACAAATTACTGGATATCACAAACAAGTCCCTTTCTAAATTCTTTTTCTCAATATTTGTTGATTAGTAAGTAATTTATCTCCCTACATGTCTGCCTTGATGTAATAAATTGTCCACATATAACTTCAAATCTCACTTTCAAGAAGAATCCATTGTTAAATGATAAACAAATGAGTCAGAATATCATGGATGTTGGATAGGAATAAGGAAATCCTGTTTTGTATCAAACTTGTATCCCTCGAATATTCATTGTTCATGAATAAATTGAACAGGATTATGGGTAAAATGATATTGGAATTTGATATTGATGCTTTTTGTTTATTTGTTTAATTGATATGGGGTGTAATATCAGAATATCACCAGAAGTTGTTCCTAATATTTCAGGTTATATAAAGTTTTGATATTGCATGGTTGTAATACATTTAGATGATGTCGGAAAATAGTTATGTTTTTTCTTTTTCATTTTCCTTACCTTTCCACATCCAAAAAAATTAGAATTTAAAAAAATATATGATGTACATTAAAAATCATTTTTTGAAAAATTCAATGTTGTAATCTATTTTAAAATTGTTTTAATAAACGAAACTGAATTTAATGTTGAAGTAATTTCAAAGTGGATAATATGGTTGGTTGTCGGTTGTTTTTACGGCATATCAACCCTTTTCGGGCCATTTAATGCCGAATCATGTCATTTTGATATGCGGTTTCTTACAGTATCTGCTATTGCTTAAATAGTCACCCATCAAAGTATTGAACAGGCTCATAGCTGCTTAACTTCAGTGATCAAGCCTGAACCGGTTCTTTCAACGTAACCATAAGCAAGTGACACTTTAGAGCTGGGTTATACGTATTTGTGTTTGTCTTAAAATTATTTTAGTGTTGGGTAATGTGTGTTTGTTTTAAAATTACTTTAGTACTGGTAATATGTGTCACTTTGTGTTTGTTTTAAAATTACTTTAGTACTAGTTATGTGTGTCACTTTGTATTTGTTTGAAAACACTTTTAGTGTTGGTAACGTGTGTCACGTGTTTGTTTTAAAATTATTTTAGTGTTGGTAATGTGTGTCACTTTGTGTCTGTTTTTGTCACATATACAAAATTGTAACAAATCAAACACTAATAAAATAAAATTTCAGCATTAAGTTGTAAGTAATGGTATTATTGATCTACAATTATCAAACACTTAAAAGTATATTCATAGGTAATTACCCAACCCTCCGCGCAAACAGTATGCGACAAAAAATCAATTTTTAAAACGGAGTTTAACTGGTTTGAATTCAGAGTTTTCCTTCTTGCCATACCAAGATTAATGAACCCAGTCAGCTCTTCTATTTACCCATAGCTGGAGGGATAATAGCTGGATTCATACCTTTTCAAAGGGTATTAGCACTATGTAAAATGCAAATAACCTCGTCTAGGATTTGAACTCGGTACACTGTGTCCATTTCCTACGACGATAACTATTACTCACGAGCACCTCTTGTATTTATAGTTACAGAATGATTATTCCACAGATTATCTGGTGGAAGATCATAGTGAAAAATGAATTTGAATCAGAAAGTGTCAATATAAAGTTCATATAAAGAACTTCCAAATTAAAAACAAGCAAAATAATGCACTAATGCCAGTTCATATTAGGTGTCAAGCTAGAACCCCGGTCCCTTAAATGTTCATAATTGGTAAAACCAATGTTTGAATCCCAATGGATCATTCGAAAAATGGCGATAAAAATCATTGCCACATGTCTCGTTCGACGCGGGAAATAACAAAATTAAAAAAAAATTAGTGATATATTTTTTAATTTTGTTATTCGCGATTTTTTTAAACTAAAAATTCTAAATCAAATTGAGCTATGCGCTATTATATTTGTTTAATTAGTTGTTTAATTGGGCGAAAAATCTGGTAGTTTTAAAATAATCAATGGCGTTTTTCTTTTTCTTTCACAAATATCGAACATTGATTTGCATCTAAGACAGACATGAGATTACGTATGCCAACATGCACGAAGTTTCGGACATTTGCCGACAGGGGTGCAATATTTGGTTGGTTGGTTGTTTGGTTTAATGGCATATCAACCCTTGTGGATTGTTTAATGCCAAATCTTATTTATATATATGATTCGTTTAAGAAATGATTTTCATTGATTTTGTGTGCATTGATTAATTCGTAGAAATAATTTTCATTAACTTTATTTGTATTAATATTTACTGGTTGTTGACCCTCAGTCACCACCTTCTAGCACCTATAAGATAAAAAGTGGTGGGTGGTTGCCATAAGAGCAATTTGGGGAATACGGTCGGGACAATCATATAGTTGCTAGGGCTTGACATGACCAGACGATTAATTTGATGAAGCCTCTAGTAAGTAAGGGCCGAATGTTCGTCAGTATGGTCACAAAGTTTCAGCTGTTATACCTTCTGGACTTCTTCAGGTATCTATCGTAGTTGATAATCTAGGAATTCCGAGATTATTACGACTGACACATGAAGAAGGCCTGAGACCTTCTAACTATAACAACAAAGATGATAACTTTAGTCCAGGTAAATCAGTGTATGTACTTACCCAACCTCTTCGTCACGAGTTGGATATGACATAAGGTCGCTAGTATGGGGCATCCAGCGAAGATCAAACTCACTATTCAGTAGTGCCGGACCTGCGTGACTAGCTTACCGAGCATTACACCACGATAAGACGCCCTATTTATCAAACCCGTTCGCCACGGGTCGGATATGACACAAGGTTGCAAGTATGGGGCTTCCAGTGAGAATCGAACTCGCTATTCAGTAGTAATGAATCTGCGAGACTAGCTTACTAACCATTACATCACGATGGGAAGCCCTATTTAATCAACCCGTTTGCTATTGGTTGTATGAGACACTAGGTTGCTAGTATGGGGCTTCTAGTAAGGATCGAACTCGCCTCTCAGCAGTAATAGATCTGCGAGACTAGCTTAGTAAACATTACACCACGATGAGAAAGATGAAAGAAATACTGGTCAAATTTTATTGATTGTAAAATATTAAATAGCAACTTATACACTGATGTACTCCGACTAATGTCTTTATTTTCGTTATTATAGTCACAACGTTTTGGCTGTTATACCTTCTGAACTTCGGATATCTTCAGGTAATCTGGAAATTTTGAGCTGTCTATGAGAGACGCATGAAAAAAGACCCGAGACCTTGTTACTATGACAATAAAGTTAATGTCTCAAGTACAGGTACATCAGTGTATAATAATCATAATTCTTAATCTCAGAAATTCAAAAATCAACCTCTTATTCATATTGTAGGGATACTCGTCTCCCCTTTTGACTGCAGGCATAGCTTCCCACGTCACCTGACCGTTGATCGCATGACAATTCAGTCCCTTGATCCTTTCACTTTCATCTCCCTTACTTTGAAGAGAAAATACTTATTTTTACGGTCCTTGCTCGTCGAGCGAATAGGAGATTTTATCTCAGTTATGTTCTCAGAACAAGATAGAGACTATTAGTCTCCAACTTTGACATAGTATTTATTGCAACCCACAGACTAACTATGGAAGACCTGTAAGTCTTTATTAACCATTTTTGTTTATTACACTCTGTTTGTTCATGAAACATATTTGAGTATTTTACTTGTTTGGGACGTGTATATCCTGTATCTGTCATTACGTATTATGTTAATTAATCATTCTTATGTACAATGTACAATGTTCATGGGAATTAATTGTCTGTCTTTTCTTACCGAACGTTCAGTTTTAGGGCATCTAAAGATTAGCCTAATGCATTATAAGGACTTAGTATTGGTTTCAAACTAATACCCACTAATCCTTATCATATTAATTTAAGAGATGTTGTTTTTATGCCAGTTTCATAGATTGTTTCGTTTTGTGTATGTTTTCTTGTCTTATGTTGCTGCTAAATTTCTTTCAACTTTGCAGCACATTCCATTGTGCATTAAGACAAATATTCAACTCTGAAAAGGCTAAAAGATAGTTTTAGAAAATGTAGAATGCACACCCTCCGTACACCCAACTTACTGGGAATGTTAAACCTTCAAGCAGAGATCCATTTTAAACATTTCTAAAAGTTTGTAGCGCACTTATTCATGTTAGGTTTAAAATTAGAAAAGACCCTGAAGAGTTTATGCTTTATATATATATATATATATATATATATATATATATATATATATATATATACGAGAGGCACATGGTATAATGGTTACCATCGTAAGAAATGGACACTAAATTTCACATAGCTCTAATACCCTTGAGAACGGTATGAATCCAACTATTCTCCCTCCAGCTATGAGTAAGTAGTAGGACAGATTGGGTTCTTTAACCTTGGTTAGGCAACCTGTCAAGGCGAAGAAAAATTCAAATCAGTTAAACTCCGCTTAAGAAATTAACGGAGTGACACATCCTGTTCATGCAGAGGTGTTGGTATATATATATACACACACACACACACACACACACACACACACACATATATATATATATATATATATATATATATATATGTGTGTGAAAAATAAAATGGAAATTAATCCGACAGTATGAATAAGATATAATGAAAAAACAAAAGATGTTTAGAACTGAAATAGGCTCATCAGGAGAGAAGTGTGCAAAACCGTTTCGGGGCCAAATCTCTCGACGGTTTTAAAAAGCAACACCGGCCCATCCTCAACTAATATGAGGACCCTTTCGCATTATAATGTGCGGTCGATGCATTCATGCTGTCGCGCCATAAGTCACCCAAAAAGTGCGATACATATATCAGTTTAAAATAAACGAGAGATTCTGGGGAAGCAAGCTAGTGTAGTGGTTAGAATGTCCGCCTTTCAGCCTGACAGGTACGGTTCGAATCGCGCACAAAGCACTGCCCTGTCTATAGCTCTGCTGATGAGGCCTAATGGGCTGAAATGTACATACAGAGATTGACTTTTCTCGATTTGTTTACGCTTTACATTTAAACCGATATGCACGCCTAATTCATTTAATTATAATTAATTAATTAACAAATTAGGTATGACTTTAATTAAGCACATAATCTCCCTAATATATATATATATATATATAATATATATATATATATTAAGAAATTTGAAAAAACAAGTGTTCCGAAAATAGGATGAATTTATTTATCGATTTTTAAACATCTCGGTTTCTTTAAACCTTCATCGGGATGTATCTTGGGGTGAAGAAATTGATGGATGTTTTATAGATGACAGGAGATGAAAATCTTTAAAAAACAATTTTTGTTGTGTAACTGTATTTGTTCAGCGTTATATTTTTGAAAGACAAGTCGCGATCCACGCACGCGAAAATGTCATGACTCGTGACGCAACTCGAAGAAATGCATTCAACAAAAGACAAGAAAAAGTATTAATGGACTGATTTTATGAGAACAAAGGGAACAAAGTGGGAATGATAACTAAATAATTAAAGATACATCCTGATGAAGGTTTAAAGAAACCGAAATGTTTAAACATCGATAAATAAATTCATCCTATTTTCGGAACACTGGTTTTTTTTCAAATTTCTTAATATTGTCGGATTTATTTTCCATATTTACTCCCATATATATATATATATATATATATATATATATATATATATATATATATATATATATATTGTTTAAGTATGATGCCGGTATTTCATTTCATTTTATATATTGGCAAACTGACACTTGAAGATTCCTTAGTTCAAATTTTAAAATTCGAATTATTACAATTTGAATATTTCTAATTTCTTTTTTTTACAATTATTAGTTGCTAAGTTGTTGCTAATCATTCCAGTCACGATGAAGTGATAAATAACATAGCAGAGACTTATATTCATGTCTTAATTATTATACGAAATGTAAAGCCGGCGGAGTGGACTATTGTCGGTATCAGCCGAACAATGAGGGCGTCTATCCCCTTTTCACTAGCGCTAGATCAAGGCGATTGTTTTTGAGTCTGAGATGGATCGCCACACAAACCATCACCACGCCACTTTACCGCATAGATCCAAGCCGTGCTACTCATGCGCTGAGCTGGAAATGTGATGTTAGTCATTTTCTCCTGTAAACAATGAATATTTTCATTTGATATGTTGTAATCTGTCAGTGCAGTTTTTCTTACTTTATTGTTCAAACACACACACACACACACACACACATATATATATATATATATATATTATATATATATATATATATATATATATATATATATATGTATATACGTGTGTGTGTGTGTGTTTGTGTGTGCGTGTTATGTAGTAGCGTACACATTAGATATAAAATCCCTACCTTAATAGAATTAATTTCACATCCAGTACTAATGTATTTAAATGTTTTTAATTACTGCTGTTATCTATAGGACTACACTTGAAAACAAAAGCTACTACGTAACACCAATATGAATAGAACACTTACAAACTTGTATTGCTTTTGCAATATACACATCCCTCAACGATGATCGCGACGGTACTGAGAGTACATGGGAACAAATTAGTTATGGCAAATTCCGGCCGGGTATTGTATCATCCATTCTATGAGTTAAAAGGATTGAAACTAGAATATATAGACAAAAGATGCGTATAGTATTTAACCAAATATGTCTGAATCCACCCCTCCCATATATATATATATATATATATATATATTGTAAAACCCATCTGATGAGGCTGGAACTCAATTTTTTTTAGTTTCTGGTTGAAATGAAATATAACCGGATGACGTTTGTTAAGTTTTTATTTTCCTTCTTTCTTTGAAAGTTAAATATTGCACTGTATATAATTTAATTCATTGATTATACATTGAGCTCTTCGACGGGATTTATAAAAATCCATGTTTGGGAATATATGTTTGCACCTAAAAGACCATGCAATATGGTTGTACATTGAGATTTCGAAGATCCCAAATAGAATCATCCCTTACTTACCAGGCATTTGGATTACATTACATTTATATATATATATATATATATATATATATGTATGTATATTTATATATCTCATTACTGTTTTTAAACAATAAAATAATTATATATATATATATATATATAATATATATATATATATATATAATATATATATATATTGTTGGTACAGGCTAATTTATATAATATATTTAAGGCTATCAAGTAGAGCGATCTACACAATAATAATGAGTGGGAGACAAAAAGGAGGAATAAAACAACCTTTTCCACTCTATTCCTCCTTTTTATCTCCAACTCATTTATATATATATATATATATATATATATATATATATATAAGAATTTTAGTAATATATATAGAGAGATATTCTTATCGTATCTTTCCTTGTGATCTTCATGTAATAGTGTTTTATTGGTTGACTTGAAGAAAAACATTATATTGATATTGAAAGCGAATGCAACTTTTCACTTGAATGTACATTTTGCTTTTTGTTTGTTTTTGTTTAAGTGTGAAACCAAGAATGCACCACATATAAAGCACCTGTCAGAAATATATCCCACGTTCATCTCAAGTTGGAAAATTATCAACCAACATGCACGTTTCGTAAAAAACGAATAAATTGATATATATTAATAAAGCTATGCAAGTCACGCATTCCTGGTTGGAATAAACAATATATCTAGAATCTTTTTGGGTGGATGATTTCGAACGTTCTTATCTTCATAGAATAGGCGGAAACTGCTTTAGTAAAAACAAAACAACAACAACAACAACAATAACAACAACAACCACAAAAAACAAAAACAAAGCACACATATTATAGATATATAAATACGTCGCATATTTGAAGTGTGAATGCATTTCCTTAAAGAGTAAGAAGAACCTGTTTCTTTTTAGCAAGCATGTTGTTTTTCTTAATTCATTTAGATATCATACATTTTACACGTTCTCATGATAAATGGAATCGCTGTGCAGAAAATGGGAAAATTGAACCTTCTCCATGTTCTACAAAGTACCCATTACACACACCCACACACACACACACACACACACACACACACACACACACACATATATATATATATATATATATATATATATATATATATATATATATATAATCCAAATATTTTTTCTATATATTTGTTTCATTATCTTTTATGCTTTATATATTCTTGTTTTGAAGTTGTTTATTTTTATTATTATTTTTCTTTTAATTGTCTTTTATCCTTTATTGATTTGTTTTACTTTTTGAGCATGTTATTAACTATTCTTTTTTTATATCATTGATTTATAAACTTACTATATGTTCTATGGAGTATGGAGTCACTCCTTCATTGTCATTACCTCCAAGTCCAATCTGATCCGAAGTGGTAGTACCTGTTAGGGTCTTATCTATGGGTCAAATAGATCTGTTTGAAAATTATTACTATTCGGTAAAAATACCTGTATGCAAACAAATGATTATAATTTAAAATTGGAATAGTAACTTGAATCCATATAGTTGTGTATGTTATTAGTATTAGGAATCATCCCCATCATCATCCTCCTCCTCATCATCATTATCATCATCAAGTCGTGCTGACAGTACGGATTCCCATGACTTTCTCTGGCCAGTCGTCCCTATCGCTCACCGCTCCTGGCAAGTCCACCACACGACATCCAGTGTTCACAAAGAGCTGGTGAATGTAAGTTTTTTCTGGTCGGCCCACACTGGTGTGTCCATGTGTAAGTGTCCAAAGGAGTACGTCTCTTATGAGTTCGTCATAACATCTCCAGCAGTGTACAGTGTGTCTTGTTCGTCTTACTTGGATGTTTTGTGTCACAAGGATGCTGCATGGTTTCTTGATCAAATCCTGGAAGCATCTAGGAATGCTTGAAACAAATTATTGTGCAAATTATTTGTATCAAGAATAGTTACTCGAAACTATATAATTGTTTACAAATGATTATTATTATTAATTGCTTACATATTACTATTAGGTTAGTTACTTGAAACCATATAATTGCCCGTAAAAATAAAATGAAATAAGATAGAAAGTTCATTCGACTTAGAATAACCCAACAAGATTTGAAACCGACCAACCTTAACATAAACGCACGCCAGTCTATCTATTCCTTCTTTTTTTTTATTCAGAAATAAAAGTAGGTAAAGATATTTTTTATATGAAAATTTTAAATAATCTTTTTTTTTAAATTAAAAAATTAGTGAAATAGATTACTAATTAGGACTGAGCCTATTCTAGTTGTGCCATCCCAAGCGAAGTTTAACAAGTTTGAATTCAGAGTTTTCCTTCTCCTACAAAGGTTGCCTAACCAAGGTTAAAGAGCCCAGTCTGCTTTGCTATTTATCCATAGCTGGAGGGAGAGTAGTTCGAATCATACCTTTCCCAAGAGTATTAGCGCTGTGTGAACTGTAGCTTCGTCCAGAATTTGAACTCGGGTCGACGAGTTCATTTCCTACAACTCTAACCTTTAGACCACGCGACTCCATCTAATGTTGTAGTTACAATGGTATTAATATATATAGTATCTACAATTTTTTTGACAAAATACAACAGATTCTAAAGAAACAACATGGTATTTCAAATTATGAATGTTAGTTTTATTTAAAATAGGCATAGCAGGCTTCTTTATAAGATTTTTTTTTTGGTTATCAATGCGTGAAAGTTAGATGGAATTAGTAGGTAAGAGTTTAAATACAAATGCAGATTTTAAAATTACTTTTTTGGGGTGGGCAGGTGTTAGCGCAAAAGGATAGAATTAGAATATATCTTGTTGGCATTCCTCTTACATGATAGACATTCCATTCGTGGAGAAATTGATGCCCCCGCAGGCAATTTTTAAGTTTAATCAACCAAGACAGAGTGGATGATCCCTCGCCTTCGACAAGAAGGCTCGTTCCAGGTGGGTGCAAATGACATGTTTACACTGGGGGCAAAGGAAACTTTTCTGTTTGATCTCACCTCAGTTGGGGCCCATGCTGGTTAGCTCTTTATATCGTGATTAGCTTAGAGTTAGGTTAGAAGAAGAAGAAGAAGAAGAAGAAGAAGAAGAAGAAGAAGAAGCTGTGAATTCAATTAAGAATTCAATTAAAAGATTATTTAACGTTAGAACATTCACCTAAGAACCGCAAGGTTCCAACTTCGATACCTGTCAACTCAGCACATGAGTAGCACAGCTTGGATCTATGCGGTAAAGTGGGTGCTGATGGTTAGTGTGGCGATCCATCTCAGACGCAAAATCTCCTTGATCTAGCGCTAGTGAAAAGGGAATAGACTCCCTCACTGTCCGGCTGATACCGTCACTAGGACACTCCGCCGGCTTTACTTTTATAATGAGCCTTATTTTGAAAATCGCATTGGAAAGAAACTGTCATTTCCCGTTGACTTCATATCTTCACTACCCTTAGATATACATGGTCTATCAATAATTTTGAATACTCTTATAAATTTAGCAAACTATATATATATATATATATATATATATATATATATATATATATAGATAAACAAAATTGATAAGACAAATAGGAATATTTCTTTTATGTTATTTATTTTTTGAGAGTTCACAACTTGTTTCGACCATAGCTCAACATCAGGAGAAAAAGATTTTTTGTCGAAAGTTTTAACAAAATGTATTTAAAGGAGTTGATATGTTATAAGAGAAGTGACGGAAAATGTATCGGTGATGTAGCATATCCAATTGTTGAATGAAATATATATATATATATATATATATATATATATATATATATATATATATATGTATGTATGTATGTATATGTATATATATATATATATATATATATATATATATATATATATATCGTTAGTTATATAGTTAGGATAGTGTAGACACAGAATCAACAGCACTTAGTGGCTGGCAGTTTCTCGTTAATGTGATCAGTATCCATTTATATATTGTTGTGTAGGTTATGATGGGAAGGGGGATCTAGTTTATGGAGAAGGGTGGTCTAGTTTATCCTGCATGATTATTTGCGTGGTTATATTGTATTAATTGTAGGAAGCGCGTGGTGTAATGGTTAAAGTCATGGGAAATGGACTCGTCGACCCGAGTTCAAATCCAGCTATGGATAAATAGCTAGGATAAATAGTAGGGCAGACTGGGCTTTTTAACCTTGGTTAGGCAACCGGTCTCGGAGAATTCAAACCTGTTGACTCCGCTTAAGAAATGACCTTGTGTCGCATCCTGCTCGTGCGGAGGGGTTGGTAAATATATATATTGTATTAATTTTGTGTTTTGTTGAGTC
>CM042139.1:120985515-121003015 GCA_023376005.1 Doryteuthis pealeii
AGGAGTGTAATTATTTTACATCTCCCTACACGTATTTTTCCATAAACCAGCAGTATGTGGAAGGAGTAAAATAGAAAAAAGGCATTCTTGACAACTGTAGGTAATATAGCCATATGGTTTTACGTTCCCAGAGACAATGTCTGTTAAAAGAAAATAGAAATAAGGGGTTGAGAATGGGTTTCTGGGATTGTTATGTGACACCCTACGTGGTTTCTAACAGTCATGCCAATTGTATAAAAGAGATAGTTATTTATTATTTTCCTACAGTTCTAACGAAAGAGTGTACTTATTTTACATTTCCAGATTTAAAATACCAATAAATCTTATTATTGATGTTTAATTAAGTATGAATAAATATTTTAGTTATACATACTTCCCCAGCTATGGGTTAAATAGTACCACTACTGTTATTCGACAACGTTGGATTTGGCATTAAATAACCCACGAAGGTTAATATGCCATTAAACAAAGAAACCAGACCAAACCAAACCTAAGACATATTTTTATTTTGATTATTGTTTTATTTAAAATGATATTTAGTTAGAAACACCCTCTCTATAAGAGCCTCACTTTCCCTGCGAGAAAAACATTTGAATTTCAAAATATTCCCCTGTGTCTAGTAAGTATGCATGTCAAATTTGGCAAATATACATTTGTAGCGAAAGAAAATGTTTACCTTGGAGTTCAAAACGAGCGCGAACGTGGCTTGCGCGCAGGATGCCGACAAAATAAGAAATATGGCCGTTTTTGGATTTACAATTTATAAGACACCTGACTTATCTCTGACGAGACAAAATTTTAAAAATTTCGATAAAAAGAGAAATATGTAAGTTGCAAGGAAGGATCTAAGATTAGCGGACTGCTATCTTACAGAACGGTATCAATTGGACTGACCAGGCGAGTGAGGAAAAATTTACGACCGGGCTGTTTTTTTTTTAACCTTCTTGGGTCATTTACAGTCAAAGCCATCCTTGTAGACGAACAGTAGTGGTACTATTCAACTCATAGATAGGGTGATGAGGGCTTCATACCTTTTCCAAGGATATTAGTCTAGAGTTTGAACTCGCTTACAACTATATCGCAGTACAGCACTTTAGCCACGACGTCACGGGGACTTCACTCTCTTTTAGAATTTAAAATTTAGATAAAGTCAGATGAACAACTTGATAATAAAGTGATTTCTAGACGTCTAGATGTCGTCTAGACCAGTGGTTCTCAAACTTAAATTTTTTTTTTTACCTATGACCCCATTTGTTGTGGACTCCCTATAGCCATTCAATGTTTAAAGGTTCTATTGTATTTTTATAAATAAATATATTTTGCTTGTTTGGACCCCGAAAAATGTTATATATATTTATCAACCCCTCCGTACGAGCAGGATGTGACACAAGATCAATTTCTTAAGCAGAGTTTAACAGGTTTGAATTTAGAGTTTTCCTTCTCCTAGGCTGGTTACCTAGCCATGATTAAAGAGCCCAATCCGCCCTACTATTTGACCATAGCTGGAGGGAGAATAGTTGGATTTATACCTTTCCCAAGGGTGTTAGCTCTATGTGAAATGCGAACAGTTTCGTCAAGGATTTGAACTCGGGTCGACATGTCCGTTTTCTACGACTCTAACCATTACACCACGCACCTCCAAAAAATGTTATATAGTCTCCGGTAACCATATGGCCCCCGTTTAAGGACCACTGGTCTAAACGAGCCAGTACTAATTCTTGATATTTTCTCAATACCCACGATCCAATTATCGATATAGATAATGAAAAAAAACCTTCAGTTTTTAAGTTCAGATGTGTAGATTTTATATAGGATTTTAGCTTGTTCCCATACTTTTTCTACTGGTCCAATTCATTTGCACCTGTTCCCGTATCTTAGATGGGTGACCATTTAAACAACAACAGGTAATGTAAGCAACTCGATATCAAAATGACTTGATTCGGCATTAAATGACCCGAAAAGGGTTGATATGCCGTAAAACAAACCAACCAACCATCCAACCAACCAACAGCAATGCTTTCAAATTCCGTCGGAAATGTGTGCAATGACAACATTTGTTTGATATTATTTGCTTGAAAATACCGAAAGCCGCTAATTCAAACATTAGTAGGAAGAGCGATCTCCGCCTACAAACGTAGACAAAAGGCATCTGTTCATGAGTTACATTGAATGATGTTGCTGCAACAACGGCCAATAGAATGAAACCTTTGTCACACCATATGCTCTTTATTCGTAAGAATTTACAAGGAAGAAACATTTTCACTGACATTCATAACAACAGTCTGTCATGTACATTCTGACTCTATTATGAGAACAGTATGACTGATGCTAAGAGAAGACGTTAACCTTCTAAATGTTAGACTCTTGAATACAACAGGACCTTTCTTTAAAATCATTGAAAATAAGAGTGGGAGTCCCTGCGACTTAGTGTCGATACCGAAGCTGTATTTATCATCACAGAAAGTAACTGTGAATGAAATATTATTTTTCTTCAAAATAGTCCCTTAGAAATTAAACACACTTATTCCGGTGTGTTTTCCTCTGAAATTCCTCTTTTGATATTTTTGTAACGTCATATCTTCTTATAATGGAGATTGTGAGTTTTTTCGTCTGTAACCGAAATTATATTACTACTCAAATAACAATTCTCTTAATTATTTACGTCACATTCTCCATGATTTTATTTTTTATTTAAACCTCAATTATTAATACAATTGTTTTATATTATTAATACTGTTGGCCTTATCTACAGGTATTTGCCTCTCATCCCACTTATGACACAAGGACATTTTTATGTGGGCACACCCCCAAGCCGAAGCTCATGGGTGGTAGGTGGAAAAATTGCGTCGATCCCGTTGACATTCCCCCTCAAGGGGGGCGCCTCAGGCGCTGGGCAATAAACCCAGCCCTGCTCCTTTAAATCAAGGGGGCAGGTATTGCCTGGGAGGATATCCCCCTGGGATCGACGCTATTAACTTGTAAAGATCCAGGGCCGAAGCCACATGACCCCCACACCGTTGGCCTTATCTACATGCAAATAACATGCAATTGTATTTATATATACAACAAAATATCAGTTTACAGTCTGGACGGGAAGGCTAATTTGCATATTGATATTAAAAATTTGATTTTAATAAATATGTGCTTAGTATTATTGATTTCTAATTGTTTGGTTTTATCTTAATGAATATGAGCAAAAATCCTGAGGATAGATCTTAAAAGAAATCCATTAACAAGAAGAAATAATTTTCTTCTTTACTTCTTATTTTAACTAAATAGTTAAATTAGGAAATATTAGCAATGAAAGACGGGAATGATTGAAGAGTAAGTTTCTGTTGTTCTATTCTTCGATTATATCGCCCTCTGTTTCAAATCTTTTTATCTGCATTCTTATTTAGTTTCATTAGCCTTTCTAATTTAATATAATATTCTATTGCATTAAAACTTATATACTTGCACCCTGAGTGTGCGTATATTTGCTAGTTTACATAATGTAAATAATAGAACAACTTAACTATATCATATGTATTTAACTAAAATTCGAAATTAGATACATTAAGGAATCAGAAATAAAGATAAACAAAAGATTAATACTTATCTATAATAAGTAATAATTATGCTTCTGAGAAAAATACGGAGTCACTTGAAACAGTTTGCACCGGGCCAATCTATGATTGCAAGTCCTCATCCCAGCAGTACGGTTTTCTATATCAAATGGAGGTCGGTTATTTTCATTCTCTGGCGATCAGTGTTCTAATTCGATTGTCGGCAGCGACTCTTTATTTCTATATGACATATATGGTGTGATCTGCGCCATCATATTCCTTTTAATGTCCTCCGTGATCAGGTGAGCATGGAGTGTATTACACATGCACAATCCTGTTTTATCAAAAAATTGCAAATAAAAAAGTATCGAAACTTGATAAAAAGAAGATATTGAGAATTGTCACTGGTTCGTCTAGATGATCACTTTATCATGAAAGTGTTCAGCTGTGAACATATCTTTATCTAAATTTCAGATTTTAAAAGGGAATGGAGATCCCGTGGCGTCGTGGCTAAAATGCTAGACTGCGACGTCGAAGTAATCGAGTTCGATTAGTACGATGTTGCAATCTATTACATTAGTTACAATGCCAAGAAGACTCCGCCATTGTCATTAATAAAGACGGTCATACGCGTCTATTCTGACATTCATTTTTTCTTTGTGGAGAGACATCGGCTAGCCGTCGATACTGGACAGGCCGCAATGAATGCTGCCATACGGTTAAACAGTATCAAATCCTACATGTATCCTATAGTTACCACAGTTATATGTTACAGCAATAATGACACCACTATACTGTCACAACTACACTACTTATTACATCACATATACGTTATGCAGCTGAGTCCATTTTTACAAGTTGAGAAGGGCCAAATCATATTGTTATCTCTAAAGCAACAAAGTAAATACAATTATATATATTCACAATAGTGATCATATCACGCACATTTTTTTAGTAATTGTATACATTAGCATTGATTAAGCAGTAGTGTTCACGGTAAACAAAATAATTAGCATTAACCCGTTCATAATCTTCTCGATCACTTGCGCAGTTCATCGATTCTAGAAATATAGATAAATCGGTGAACTGCTAATCAATATCCGATATTCATGTACGTATATAGTTTACAGGTATAAGAAGGCATGTAGAACGGATACCTTTTCGAATTTTATAAGCACAAGTTTATTTTCTCTATTAAAACCTGAAATCTGTGTGCGATGAATTACAGATGATATAAGTAAAAATGTGATCCTTAATTCTCTGGCGTTCAGTAAATCATTTATAAATATCGACAATTTCGATTAAAAGAAATAAAATAGTTAACAAGAAGCATGTAAAATGGCAACTTTAACTTGACTTAGGTTTCCTATGTGTATATATAACAAATATAAGAGGCGCCTGTGTGTAATAGTTATCGCCATAGGAAATAGACTCGGCGTCTCGGGTTCAAATCCTGGACCAGGCTGGTAGCATTTCACATAGCGCTTAAACCATTGGGAAAGGTATGCATCCAATTATTCTCACTCTAGCTATGGGTAAATAGTAAGACAGACTGCGCTTTTAAAACTTAGTATGGCAACCGGTCTTGGATAACGAAAACACTGAATACATATCTGTTAAATCCCGCTTAAGAAATTGACCTTATGTCACATCCTACACATGCGGAGGGGTTGGTAAATATATATATATATATATATATATATATATATATATATATATATACAGGGTGTTCGGGATAAATTTGACAGTTTCATAAGGACAAAGAAAAAGTGCTTGGTAACTATAAGATTTAATGGATTGTAAAGAAACTCAACAGGCACAGAAATTACACTACTGTCAACATGTTTCACTCAAAATAACCACCATTAGCATCGATCACAGCCTCACTCCTGCTCTGGAACCTGGAGCAAGCTGATATTACAGTTTCCCTGGGAAGGGTTTCAAAAATTACCTTAATTCTGTCGATAAACTGGGCTTTTGTAATACTGGCACGGCGATTGGTGTCTTTCTCAACAGCGCTCCATACATAATAATCCATGGGATTAAGATCTGTGGAGTTCGGAGGCCAAACATTGGGACTGGTGTAGTGGTAAAAATTCGCCGACAACCATTTTTGACTTTTCCCAGATGTGGCAGGGGGCCGAATCCTCTCTGCCATACATATGGTCTACCATTGGCTACCCTTGTTATCAAGGGCTTGACTACAGTGTTTAGCAACTCCACGTAGGCATCTGAATTCAACCTGATATCCTCTCTGAAAAAATGTGGAGGCATCACATCACCCTCAGAGGACACACATCCTAAAACCATCACAGTTTGGGGAAATTTAGTCTGCATGACACGAGGAGTATCCTTTGTACTTTTTTCCTGCAGATTTTCGAGGAATTCTGCTGTACGAACGCTATCAGATCGTCTGTTATGTTGCTTTCTTCTAGCCAAAGCCTTGTAGTCTCCATTGCAATTCTCCAGTTCATGCCTGATTGTTTTTATAGTGTTCAGGGAGCATTGGGGAGCAACCATAATCTCCTTATTTTGATGGCCGGTGCAGATCATCATGATACAATCTATTCTCTTCCATGATTCAAGTGGGTTCCAGTCATCCATTCTCTGTCATCACGAATATGAATGAAGAAGGGTCCAAGCTTTTAAATGATGCGTAGTGTGCGTAAATACCTCCAACCTACGGAGAAAAATAACCAAATATAAGTCAAATTTATCACGAACAACCTGTATATATATATAACGAGTCTAGATATTACTGATATCTATGAAAAAATCTGATATTTGCTGCCATAACAGACTGGTCTTAAATGATGTATCGAAGCAAAAGTTGGCGTGATAGAGTTAAAATACTCTTAGAGAATAAAACCATTTCTAGTCCAATTTTCAAATTAATAATAACAGGAAAACTCCATAGACAGCAAATCTAGCTTGCTAACCATTACACCACGTAGGGTGTTCAGTGTATTAATATATAGATGATTAATAAGTCTTTAATGAGATAACATTTTAGTACCAACATCTAAAATTTGAGCTAGAATCCGCTGAAAAATCATTTACACCCTGGAAGTGGGGGCGGGAATCTTCAATAAGCACAAGACTTGAAAATGTTCAATGCGTGTGGATTGCAATCAAAATAGAAAGCGATTAGAAGAGCATCTGGGGATTCCACTGACTGCAAAAAGATCCAGCTACTTGGATCTCTCGGCTGTCCATTCTTCACGTCTTGTTCCGGCTGCTTTGGCGAATCATCGTATCACGTATGTATGACAGATCCATTTGCATCTCAGATTTTGTTCAAAATCACCTTTGAAAAAGAGAAAATTTTAGATTGGGGACAAAATTGAGGAAAACGCGCAAAACGCGAAAGGGGAATTACCAAAAACTGTTTTTAAAAGTGGAAGGAACGCAGGAATAAGTGAGTGGGATCTCAGAGTAATGCTCCGAAGGAGGACTAAGGCGCTATTACCCTAGGTAGTAAAATCTTTCGATAATATTAAATGTCTGAATAGTTTCAGAACACCTCGTAAAAAATCATTTACCCAACCTGTTCACCACGGGTAGGACTTGACACAAGATAACAAGTATGGGGCATCTAGTGAGGATCGAACTCGCCTTTCAGTATTAATGGATCTGATAGCTTACTAACCATTACACTACGATGGCGCGCCCATACACATGTACATATATGTATGCAAGTGAATAAAAAATCTTCGAACTTTAACATCCTATTCATAAAAAAAGTACCAATGATTTAATTTTACATATGGCTAAACACAATTTGGCAATCAAAATTTATATTCGCATGTTCATATATAAGAAAAAAAAAAGAAGAAAAAAAAAGATTGAAAAAATCATGACATGAAGTTCCTAACTTGATTCAGTAATTTTTAGAGATTTATCGATTTAAGCCTTTTTTTGATTTTTTGGATGGATATGGCTAATCCTAGTTAATCAATGTTATGTAATTAATTTACATCCCAAGCTTGAATAATTATCTATAAAAACTAATTAGTAATGTTTAATTAAATGTGAATAATTAATTTTCTAAGAAAATTCGTTAACTTTTTTTTTTCTTAAGAAGTTTGGAAATTTAAATTCTGAATGATTAGTTACGTAATGTAGCAAGATGGCCTCCTTTTGATTATTGCTTTCTTTTCTTATGAAGTTTGGAAATTTAAATTCTATATGATTAGTTACGTAATGCAGCAAGATGGCCTCCTTTTGATTATTGCTTTCTTTTCTTATGAAGTTTGTAAATTTAAATTCTATATGATTAGTTACGTAATGCAGCAAGATGGCCTCCTTTTGATTATTGCTTTCTTTTCTTATGAAGTTTGTAAATTTAAATTCTATATGATTAGTTACGTAATGCAGCAAGATGGCCTCCTTTTGATTATTGCTTTCTTTCTTATGAAGTTTGGAAATTTAAATTCTATATGATTAGTTACGTAATGCAGCAAGATGGCCTCCTTTTGATTATTGCTTTCTTTTCTTATGAAGTTTGGAAATTTAAATTCTATATGATTAGTTACGTAATGCAGCAAGATGGCCTCCTTTTTGATTATTGCTTTCTTTTCTTATGAAGTTTGTAAATTTAAATTCTATATGATTAGTTACGTAATGCAGCAAGATGGCCTCCTTTTGATTATTGCTTTCTTTTCTTATGAAGTTTGGAAATTTAAATTCTATATGATTAGTTACGTAATGCAGCAAGATGGCCTCCTTTTGATTATTGCTTTCTTTTCTTATGAAGTTTGGAAATTTAAATTCTATATGATTAGTTACGTAATGCAGCAAGATGGCCTCCTTTTGATTATTGCTTTCTTTTCTTATGAAGTTTGGAAATTTAAATTCTATATGATTAGTTACGTAATGCAGCAAGATGGCCTCCTTTTGATTATTGCTTCTTTTTGGTTGAAACTCTCTCTCAGCGCGTCCCTTTTTTCTTCCCGCCAGAAATAATTTTTGTACGTATGAATTGTCTTCTGGGTCAAAATAAGTATATCGACCAAATTTGGTCATATTTTGAGGACAGACAAACAAACTTTTCACAATTCTTATTACAGAAAAGTGTTCTGATTGCTTTCATGGACACATTATGAATTATGTTGTTGTTCATAGTTCATTAGAATAATATTGTGTTTGAAAAAATTCCTGTGGAGAGCTACATTAAGAAGGATCAATTTTTGATAAGAAAATATATGACTATTATTAAATAGAAATAATTACTTGAAATCGTATAATCATTAGTATTAGAAAGGGATAATTGAACCCATACAGCTGTGTGAAAATTATTTGTATTAGATAGAAATACTTGATATTATCATATAACTGTGAGCAAAAACTGAAGGAACAACTTAATAAAGTGTAATCATAAACGCATAATAAACGCAATTCCCTAATTCCAAGGCATAAAATAAACTTAGAGGGTTGACATGCCTTTAAACTCAATCTATTGTCAGATATTAATAATAAAAGCTTAATAGCAACTATTCACAGATTTTCTTTTTAATGGAATGATGGGATTGCTTTAAAGCAAAATGGCTGTGCTCTTAAGTGATGTTTGAATGTTTCGCGCTGGATACTTCTTTAGATATTTTGTGGGCATTTAAGGGTCAAGGGATTAAGGATTCAAAGGGTTAATTCAAATTTCATATAGTGGACATTAAACTTCTTAGTAGAGAAGTATTAATAAAAATAAGACAGATGTGACATCGTATATTAATATTTGGTTGGTTGGTTGGTTGGTTGGTATTTAACGGCATATCAACCCTTGTGTATCTCAACCTTCATATGTATTAATAAATTGGTAGAAATAATAATTGGTAGAAATAATTTTCATTAATTTCATATATATTAATAAATACTTTTGATGGGACCCCAAGCCATCGTTTTCTAACACCTATATGATAAAAATGGGTGGGTGTTTGCCATAAGAGTAATTTGAAGAACACGGTAGGGACAATCATATAGTTGCTAGGGCTTGATATGACTAGCTGATTAATCGAATACCGCTCCGACCGCCCGTTTAGCCCAAGGGCCGAAGTAAAGTTTTGCATGTCACAGGAGCACTTAATACCTGGGTCACAGACCGCTCATCAACTACCATCCAGTTCTCACGCATTACGTGTCACCACTCACAGCCAACAGGTGACCCTATTGGTGGGGGTCCCTCAGTCGGTGTATTCAGCAAACCCAGCCAACAGAATGGGTTAATATTAGGAATAGGGTAGAAAATTTTATAACTCAACAATCGTATTTTTGGGGTGATTTTTACCGCTTGCGGATAAAAAAATCGATCTAAAATATTCTTAATTAAAAAAAATGTCTCAGCTTGAAAAAAAAAAAAAAATGTAAAAAATCGGAATCTCGGATTTCGTAACGTTTATTTTCAAATCTTTTTTCTTTTTCTTTTTCTAATTCATTTTTTCTCCCACATGTAAATGCAATGTATGGAATCTAATATAGCGTCAACGACAGGAGAATCCTACGTTATCGTAAGTGCCAGCTTTTCACACCTCATCCCCGTCGCCTATCCACGGACCGACCCTCCCAATCAGCAGCAGAAACATCAAAAAACGCACAAAACATAAGTAAATACATAAACGAAGTATCAGGAATTCGCGATTTAGTTGGCAATACCAGCATATTGACAAGTTTCGGCTATTTTCTTTTTATTTCCTGAGAGCTACCGTTACAACATATCTACAACGAATTTAGTCTATTTAAAACTCAACAAGAAACAACAAAGGGATAAGATAGACACCATAAGAATTTGGTTATAGATATTTTCATGCATAGCGGAATGTTAAAGTGTCTAAATATATAAACGACAAAGAAGAAATGAGCAGGTGTCGGAAAAGAGGAGAGGAAAAACGTAGGAGAGGCGAGTGGGGGTGAGAATAAAAAATTAGGGGGAGGATTAAGTTGTGCCAATATTTCGTGCATTACTTCCTAAAAACTACCACACGTTATAAGCAGAGTATCTGCTGGTATAGCTCAATGGTAAGAAACTAAAAATAAAGCCCATCATCATCATCATCATCATCATCATCATCATCAAGTCGGTCCGACAGCACGGATCTCCGTGACTCTTCATCGGCACCCGTCCCTATCGACCATCGCCCCTGGACAGTCCTCTGCACAGCATCCAGTATTGAAACAGAGCTGATCGATGAACGTTTTTGCTGGCTGACCCACTCGGAGAGATCAGATTTCCATATGAGCGGTAATCTGTCTATCGCAGTCCATGCCTTTCTTATACGTATATTGACAATGCTTTCTGCAGATGAGATATTACTATCTAGGTATGTGAAATGATTAACCAATTTCAGTGGCATACTGTCGGGTGTGGAGATGTCTCCATCCTGTTTGCAACACATAAACTCTGTTTTATCCGAGTTTACATGGAGGTAAATACCCTTTGCTACCTTTTCAAGGCTATGCAGCTGTAATTCGGCTTGTGCAGGTGTATTTTTTAGAAGTGCCAGATCATCTGTGTAGTCTGCATCTCTATGTAATTTACAGTGCCCAAACACAAACTCTACTTCTTACGGTCTAATCACGTTGAAAGCGCCGGTTCCTACTAGATCACCGAAGTTAAGCACCGATGAGCCTGTTCAATGCTTAGATGGGCGACCGTTTAAGCAACAGCAGGTACTGTAAGTAAACCGAATATAAAAAAAAAATTTATTCGGCATTAAATGACCTGAAAAGGGTTGATATGATGTAAAACAACCAACTAACACAAACTCTAACATAAATCCAAATCCAAAACAAACTTACTTAGAGGGGAAAAATAAAGCTAATAGAAAAAATGGCATTGCTGATGCTCCAGTGTCGGTTTAAAAGTAATAAAATCTTGATATTTTTCAGGTTGGCAACTCTCATTGTATGTCAGCTGTTCAATATTGACTTTGAACACGTATGAAAACGTTCGGTTTATGTTTGCCAGTCAGAATATCGTGATCAGCTGAGTTGGTTGGTTGGTTGGTTGGATTTTGAAACATTTTTTAATCTATCTAACTTCGGGGCGGGGGTCCGGTGGGTTCGGCCACTGGACCGGTAAAGTAATTAACGGCGTGATTCCAGGGGGCCATTCCCCCGGGCAACACTTGTCCCCTTGATTTAAATGTGTAGGGCTAGGTTTATTGCCCAGTACCTGAGCTTTCCCCCTTAAGGAGGAATGTTGGGATCCACGCATTTTTTGTGCCTGTCATCTTATGAGCTTCGGTTCGTGGGTGGTACCTCATTAATAGGGCCTGGTGTCTGACCCGCATACATGGGAAGCGCGTTATATAACTTTAAATGCACTTTAACGTTATACCAAGGACACTAAGACCCTCGGCCACCGCATTCCAACACATATATGATAAAAAGAGTTAGGGGTTGCCATAAAGGCAATAGAGTCGGGTCAAGCATATAGGTGCTAGGGCTTGACGTGACAAGCCGATCGGAGGGTCCTTCCCGACTGCCCGTCTAGCCTAAGTAAGGGCTATAGTGGAGTGTTGAATATCATGGACGGCTCAGACACCAGGATTCCGTTCTTAAACATTACAGGTCGCCACCTACGACCAACAAGTGGCCCTGTTGATGGGGATTTTACCCATCTGCCGAGGTGCAATCGGTGTATTTTAAAACCCCAGCTGGGGATTAGACGAGCAATCTTTGATTGTTTTAAACGGTTTTTGGACATTTAGCAAGAGAGGATGATGAAGACTAAGGTCTTTTACAGCATAGTTTTTTAAATTCCACAAAATGGATGGCCGAGAGAGACTGGTACAGGATCTATGGAAGAGACAAGTGGAAGAGACAGTATATTTCGGTGAGTTGAATAAAGGGTTCGGTTGTAAATTCGTAGAAGGGTAGTAATAGCAAGACACACGCACACACATGCGCACGCACGCACGCACGCATGCATATATATTTAAAAAGTACACACACACACACACACACACATATATATATATATATATATATATATATATATTCAAATGTATATATATTCAAAAAGAATATACATACATATATATCTATAAAGTATATATACACTTAAGAAGTATATATATTTCAAAGGTATATATATATATATATATATATATATATATATATGT
This sequence comes from Doryteuthis pealeii, assembly GCA_023376005.1. NCBI lineage: Eukaryota > Metazoa > Mollusca > Cephalopoda > Myopsida > Loliginidae > Doryteuthis > Doryteuthis pealeii. Next base: position 120,998,177 of record CM042139.1, read on the forward strand.
GTGTGTGTGTGTGTGTATGTTTATAAACTATATATATATATGTATATAGACATAAAGAACATATATATGTACATATATTTATAAAGTATATATATATATATATATTTATAAAGTATGTATATATATATATTTTTGGTATGTATATGTTTATAAAGTATATATGTATGTACGCATATATATGCATATATTCATAAAGTATATATATATATATAGATATATATATATCTATAAAGTATATATATTTATAGAGCATATATATATTTATATATGTGTATATCTATAGAGTATATACACATTTATAAAGTATACATATATATGTAGACTATATATATATATATATATATATATATATATAGAGAGAGAGAGAGAGAGAGAGAGAGAGAGAGAGAGAGAGTGAGTATATATATATATATTAATATATAATATATTTATATATGCATTTATAGAGTATATACATATTCATAAAGTATACATATGTATATTTATACATAACCAGGTAAGTTGATGTTGGCAATGATTATAAGCAGGGACTTTTTAAATATCGTAATATTAGATATGTTCCATGTTGAAAGCTCATGGCACAATAATTGAGAAATTATAAACAGTGCATTAAATTTGGCCGAGAAAAGGCTTAGATACCGGTCATAACTGTTAATATGACCGAAATTTAAGCTTTTTGTTTGCGATATATATATATATATATATATATATATGAAATTCTAAACTTCATCTACAAGATAGATACACTTTTAAAAAAAAAAAAAATAGTAAAGCAAAGTGACATGGGTGTCTTACTTTCTATGCAACTGAGACCCACACAAAGATGAAAAGTGTCAGAGAGGCGCGACAAATCTAAAAATAAATGAAGTAACTGAGTGAGGTTTATAACGGCCCTCGTATATAGAGATTTTCATATGAAATTCGCAGCATCCTTATACATAAATGTAAATATGAATATAAGAGAGGATATATATATATATATATATATATATATATATAGATAAATCTGATGAGTCAGACGAACCTACTATTAGTTCATTTAAATGACTACTGTGGTTAGTACTATTTAATTCGTTTTGCTCCTTGTCTCTGTAGTCAGATCTTAGCCCTGAAGAGCATTAAGCGAGACTAATAGTTTAGTCTGACTCATTAGATTTACCTTTATTATTTGCTCTACTTAGGTATTGAGCACTTTTTGCTTATTAGCTTATTCTCCTAGCGGTTATATGAATATATATATATATCTTATATACATATATATACATATAAATTGTTTTTTCTTTTGGCCAAATACTGTACCAATAGATTATTTTTTGTTGGTACGACTATCTTGGTCTTTTCTTTTTTCCCAAAAATTGTTTCTCCCCGGTTGATGTTTGGTAGTATATTTTTACAATCAAACTATTTGCTGGGTTTTTTCTCACCGCGAGGATTTACCAACACGCTTGGTATATTAAATATATATATATATATATATATATATATATTATATATATATATATATATATATATATATATATATATATATATGGAGGGAGGGAGAATGAAAAGACAAAAAATTGAGTAAGTCACAATTTTGACTGTCGAGAAAAAGAAGTAACCGAGTAAGTCGGAATAATGAATGAATATGAAAAAGTGCTCAATACATATGTACAGCCGGTTTAGAAAACCGATAATAACAGAATATAAAGAGCATTATATATATATATATATATATATATATATATATATATATATATATATATATATGAACTGGTCAAACAATGTGTTTGAAATGGAAAAGGCCGACAATTTTTTGGGAGATTATGTGCTTAATTAAAGTCATACCTAATTTGTTAATTAATTAATTATAATTAAATGTATTAGGCGTGCATATCGGTTTAAATGTAAAGCGTAATCAAATCGAGAAAAAGTCGATCTCTGTATGTACATTTCAGCCCTAGCTCTGATAATCGCATAGACGAAAAACTTCCAGTCAACAAGCGCAGTTGATTCAGTATCTACACTATCATTATTTTGATATATATGCTCTATCGAATACATTGAATACTCTTCATTTATAAATATAAAAATTTAAATTATATATATATATATATATATATATATATATATATATATATATATATATAAATAAATTATTACATTATTAAAATATACACATATATATATTACATTATTAATATATACATACATATATCACACTATCAATATATACATATACATATATGTATATATCAAATTATCAATATATACATATATATATATATATATATATATATATATATATATATATTACATTAACAATATATACATATATATATATACATCCTTATATATATGTAGTACATTATTAATATATATACACATATACGTATTACACTATTAGTGTATAGGCATATATATTACATTGTTGATATATATATATATATATATATATATTACATTATTGATAAACATTATATATATATATATATATTACATTATTAATATGTATATATTTTATTAATAACATATATATATTTACCCCCCATATATATATATATATATATATATATATATATATATATATATATATATATATATATATATATATATATATTATAATGGAGATTGTGTGTTTTTCTGTCTGTAACCGAAACTATATTACGACTCAAGTCATAATTCCCTTAGTTATTGACATCACATTCTCAATGATTTTATTTTTATTTAAACCTCAGTTATTAATAAAATTGTTTTACATTATTAATACTGTTAACCATATCTGCATACTAATAACATGCAATTGTATTTATATATACAACAAAATAGCGGTTTACAGTGTGAACGGGAAGGTTAATTTGCATATTGATATTAATAAATATGTGCTTGGTATTATTAATTTCTAATTATTTGGTCTTATCTTAATGTATATGAGCAAAAATCTCTTCAATAAATTTTAAATGAAATCCATTAACAAGAAAAAATAACTGTCATTTTATTCTTTACTTCCTCTTTTAACTAAATACTTAAATTAGAAAAAATAAAAATGAAAGACGAGAGTGATGGAAGAGTAAGTTTCAGTTGTTCCATTTTTCGATTATACACTCCTCCTGTTTCAAATCTTTTTATATGCATTCTTATTTAGTTTCATTAGCCTTTCTAATTTAATACGATATTTTATTACATAAAAACTTAAATACTTGCACCCGGAGGGTGCATATATTTGCTAGTATATATAAGCATGATGTGAATCTTAATGATACATAAATAATTCAGTATTTACAAAGGTTTTATTTGCTTGACGTCATATAAATCGTATGAAACACCCTTGTAAAAAATATCAATGTAGAAAGAAATATCTTCATGTTCGTTGGTCGACATTAATTGGTGTGTTTATATGGTGCAAATGGGCGTTACCAGCTTTAAAACCTGAGGTGCACAACTAATCTCGATTGGTCATTAACAAAAAACATAACAATGAGGTAGCCATTTTTACTACACGGTAAACGGCATGTAGGTGTAAGTCATACGACTGAATGTATTTGGAAGGAACTGATTCTTTGGGCGGGAACAATGAAACGGGGAAATGAAAGACCAGGTGTAAGTGGCAAACAAAAAAAAAAAAAACAAAAACAAAAACAAACAAAAAAGAACAATCAAAAAACAAAAAAACAAACACACGCACACACAACAAAAACAAAAAAAAAAAACAAACAAAAAACATATATACATTCATAAGTCCAACCCTGGAATGTCGTGTTCTTTGGCGTGTCTTCAGCCTGACGAGGATCCTATTTAGTTTGGGGATGTTTGGGATCTAAGGTTACTTCTTTGTAGCAACGATTCGGGCATGCCATACACTTGTATAAACAGTCAAGCTGAATGTCGTTTACTTTTAGCATGGGTTTGACTTTGCAGCCGACGAACAAGCAGGAAGTATGTTGCTCGGAAGATGTCAATAAAAATAAAAGAAATAAAGATAGAATGAAAAATAAAATAGAATGAAAGATTACGCGCGCAAAAAGATAAAAAAAACAAACAAACCCAAAACAGGAAAATGGCAAATAATATAAAAATGATACAGCAAAACAAGTTGTAAAAATGTGGAAGCCGTCCAGCTTCATCGCATGATCACCTGATTTTTTACACCAACACAATTAGAAGGCATGTAATGTATGTATGTATGTATGTATGCATGTATGTATGTATACATACACGTGTGTATTTGTGTGTGTGAATTGGTGTGTGTGTGTGCGTGTGCGCGTGTGCGTATGTGTTTCATCGGTATTCCCGAGATGCCTAGATTAATTTCAGCAAAAAACTTTGTACATGTATTGCCTATAATTCAATTCTGGAAAGTTAAGATCGATCGATGAAAATAATCATAGTCGTATTTTAATGATATGAAAGATATTACTTGAGTATGTTTCCCATATTAAAAGAATAGACTTGAGGACAATGTTCATTCAGACTAGAAATACACGAAAAATCATTCATTGAAAGTCGGGGAAGTATGTGAGTAATAGACTATATATATATATATATATATATATATATATATATATATATATATATATATATATATATATATATGAAGTATGGAAGTAAATCTGATAATATGTAATTTTATAAAACATTGAAAAAAACACAAGTTTTATTTACGAGTGATATATATATATTTTATTTAGGAGTATATATATATATATATATATATATATATATATATATATATATGAAGTATGGAAGTAAATCTGATAATATGTAATTTTATAAAACATTGAAAAAAAAACAAGTTTTATTTACGAGTGATGTTTAATAAGCCGACGTTGCAGTGTTTCGGTTTGTTTAAAAAACCTTCCC
>CM042139.1:121005515-121040515 GCA_023376005.1 Doryteuthis pealeii
TATCCAGAAAACCACAGGCCTCCATATTATAATAGTTTTTACCAACTCTTACATTTTATCAGGTCAGTTAACTTTGAACCACGTATCTTTGAGGCGTAACACAGTAACATTAACAATGTAAGAGTTTTCAAATAAAATAACTGGTGATTTATATTGTGTATTCATTAATGTATCAACACTGAAAATTTCATTAAATTCGGTTAATTCCTTGATTTTTAGTATTTTTTTCTTTCGGCAGGGTGACATACGATAGTTGAATTTATATGCCTTAAGTAGGATTTAGCCACAAGATCGTTATTTTTCTTTTACTTCGAAGGGCAAATAACATTTTAAAAACTCTATTGAATTTTCAAAAGTTCTGCTGAACTGCGATATTCGCTAAAACTAATATCAATATATTGGCAATCGTTGACAGACTTTATTTGCGTGTTATCATTATTTTATTAATTAGAACAACTATCAAAGAATAATGACTGTCTGATTCGTTTTTACGTAGGCTTGTTTATCTCTGAATTCTAGTAATAATCAACGAATAAGTTTACAAACAAAAAAAAAAATTTTCTTAAAGTGAATCAAAACCTTTGAAAACAGAGTGATCTTGTTTTGTTTGTTTTGTTTTGTTTTACGGCATATCAACCTCAGTGGGTCATTTAATGCCAATAAAGTTTTGAAATAAATCAATTCTTAATGGATAATACAATTTTTTATAAGTACATTTTTCTATTTAACCCATAGATGGGACCCTAACAGGTACTACCACTCCAGGTCAGAGTGGACCAGGGAGCAATGGTGATGAAGGGGTGTTCCACATTCCCCAAACCTCCAAAACTGGAACCTCACCATCAGATAGAGTTTAACGTCATTCCCAGACCCGCAGCCACTGCCTTCTAGCACCCATATGATAAAAAGGGGTTGGGGCTTGCCATAAGGGCAATAGGGTTGGGAAAATCATATAGGTGCTAGGGCTTGACGTGACCAGCCGATTGATCGGAGGGGCCTCTCCGACCGCCCGTCTAGCCCAAGATAGGGCCAAAGTGGAGTATTGCATGTCATGGACTGCTCATCCACCTGGGCTTTATCCTTAAGCATCACGGGTCGCCACCCACGGCCAACAGGTAGCCCCATTGGGGGAGTCTTACCCCTCTGCAGAGGTGCAGTCGGTGCATTCTAACGCCCCAGCCGACAGGGCGGCAGAGTGATCTTAAAAGTGCTATGTTGTTTACATATGGAAATACAAAGAGACAAATGGTACAATGCACGAAATGAACTAGAAGCTGTGAAAGAAAACATTCTTGTTCTATGAATTGAGTTAAGAGGATAAAATAGAAATAAGCTGATTTTCTAAACTCAATGAATAGAGATCTGAGTTGGTATCAAAGTGCAGGCATGAAAATGGTCTCTTGCTATGCTACATATCATCCGATTAATAGGTGTTTAGTAACCGCACTTGGGTATATTCAGTAGAGGAGATGATGTGCATTACCAGAAATATATAAGTGCAGATGACAGAATTGCTTCAATCACATTTAAATGCCTGAAGATCACTTGAAATTCTGAGCAGCAATTATAATGATAAAATAATAACGATATATATATATATATATATATATATATATATATATATAAAGTCAGATATTGAAACTTTTAGTAGGTTTGTCTGACTCATTAGTGAGTGTGTGTGGGTGTGAGTGTGTGTGTGTGCGCGTGTGTGTGTGTGTGTGTGTGTGTGTGTGTAGCATCACTTATAAATAAATTTAACCATTCCTGGTTTATTGTTAGCTAAAAAAAAAAAAAAATTAATTAAAAATTATGAAATACATCTTCAAATAGATAGCCTTGTAGAAAAATATATTGGAATTGGTTGGTGGTAAGGAAGATATTTAGGATTTTAGTCCTGATTTATCAAGAACCAATATTAGCATTAATATATCCATCATATGGAAAAGGATGGGGACGAGGAGCTCTCAAAGTATGTTTAACAAACGAGCCCATTTGGTTTGAATTCAGAGTTTTCTTTCCCCTGGACCGGTTGCCATACTAAGATTAAAAAGCCCAGTCTGCCCTAATAAAAGTCGACAGGGTGGCCTAATGTCGGTATCAGCCAAACAGCGAGTGAGACTATCCCCTTTTCACTAGCGCTAGACTAAGGGAATTGTTTTTGCGTCTCAATGTTGGAGCACCACACCTGCCATCAGCTCCTAACTTTACTGCACAGATCCCTATGCTACTCATACACTGAGTTGTCGGGGCCAGTATCGAACCATGAACGTTGCGATTCCTGGACAAGTGCTCTACCGATTGAGCTAAATTCTACCCTGATATTTACCCATAACTCGAGGGAGAATAGTTGTTCTCCTCGGCTATGAGTGAATAGTAAGTCAGATTAAATTCTTTAGCCTTGGCTGAGCAGCACCTTAGGAAAAGGAAATTCAAAACAACTTTACTCCTCTTGTATCGCGTCCTACTCGTGGTGGAGGGGTTGGACAAAAAACAAAAAAATATGCATGCATGTAGCATTAAAAAAAGAATACACAATTCCATGAACAAGCAGTATGTGGAAGTAGTACAAAATGAAATGGAAAAAAGTCTTACTTGACAATGGTGGTTGGTATAACCACATAGCTTAACTGTTTCCTGGCAGGGTCAAAGACAACATCTCTACTGCTCAAACAACAGAGGCAAAAAGGGATCGACAATGGATTTTTGAACTGTCATGTGACACTCTACATTATAGCATCTCACATCCTAACGGACATGTCACTTCTCTGAATCCTGGGTATGACGCTAAACTGCATCCAATAGTGAAGTTCCAATTTTAGAGATCTGGGAAGTGGGGAATGCCCCTTCACCGCTATTACTACTCCCATGTCCACTCTGATTCGGAGAGGTAGTACCTGTTAACATCCCAGTTATGGGTTGAATATAGAGAAATGAGTTTAAAAAGGTGTTTAAAAATTGTTTAAAAAAATGAACTCTCACCAAGAATAAATAAAACAAAACGTCTTCGTTATAAAATAACCCAACAAGAGTTGACATGCCGTAAAATTCAACCAATCAACCAACCAACCAACCAATAAATTCTCTAAGGGTGATAATTATTTATTGTATTCCCTACACACACACACACACACACACACACACACACACATATATATATATATATATATATATATATATATATATATATATATATATATATATATATCTCGGTTGAAAAATCGAAATTTAGATAATTAAATGTATTAGTAATGTGTAGTAAAAAGTAAAGTCAGAATCAAATAGACAGCGAGAGAGCCTTTTCAATAGCGTTATACCAGGAAAATTGTCTGTGCGTGTGCGGTGGAGTGCCATACCTACCATCATCTCCTCACAGTTCAAATCCTGGACAAAGCTATTTGTATTTCACATAGTGCTAATACCCTTGGGGAAGGTATGCATCCAAATATTCTCCCCCCAGCTACGAGAAAATAGCAGGGCATACCGGGCTCTTAACCGTGGCTAGTTAACCAGTCTAGGAGAAAGAAAACTCTGAATTCAGACCAGTCAAACTCCGCGTAAGAAATTGACCTTGTGTCGCATGGTGTTCGCGCAGAGGGTTTGGTGAATATATATATATATAATATATATATATATATATATATATTATATATATATACAAGGTGTGTCAAAAAAGTCTCTAGATTTTTTGTACTTTTTGACACACCATGTATTCCGAAAAAAATAACGTTGCATTCATTCTTCATTTCTATCTTGGTAAATACAAATTTAAACTTGGTACTTTTTTGACACACCTTGTATTCTGAAAAAAAAATGAATGGAACGTTATTTTTTTAAATAATACTAGGTGTGTCAAAAAGTACAAAAAATCTCGATACTTTTTTGGCACACCTTATATATATATATATATATATATATATATATATATATATATATATATATAATACTTGGTTCTGCCAAAGTTGACCAACTACAACAAACAGCAGCGATTGAAACTGGGTAAATTAATCCTAATCTTTTCTAGAACAAAACTAGAAATTAAAATCTTCACATTCTGGAAACAGCTGAACTTATCACAAAAAATAATTTTTTTCGGAATATCAACTTTAAATATGTTCATGATTATTAATTCATTGAATATTGAATTATTTATATGTTACGAGTCACAGGAACTAATGTTGTGAATTTGATATATTATCAAGGAAGTTATATAATATTTTTAACAATATCGTAATTCATTCAAAATATAAAAGAAGTATTATAAATACTTTGGACTAGCATTATCCTTCATTATTAAAAAATAAATGAAAATAAGATAAACGAATAATATGATAAATTGTGAGAAAGCTTCAAGAAAGGAGGTTCTTAGAAAGTAGGTATTTACCCATTCCGTTCGCCACTGGTACGATATGACACGAGATCACAAGTATCCAGCGAGGATAGAACTTGCTATTCAGTAGTAATAGATCAGCAAGACTAGCTTGCTAAGCATTATACCACGAAGTGGTATGTTCTTCGAAAGTAGAAGCCGACAACAGATTTTTGTGCTCAGAGACAGTCCGAAGGAGTTCTGGATTATTTATCTACATTATATATATATATGCTGGTGTAATGGTTAGAGTCTCTGCCTGTCAGCTTGACAGTCAGGGTTCGAATCGCACACAAAGCGGTCTTCCTGTCTATAGCTCTGTTGATGAGGCCCAATAGGCTGAAATGTACATACAGAGATTGATTTTTCTTGATTTGTTTAGCCTTACATTTGAATAGGTATTCCCGCCTAATTCATTAATTAATTAATTTTCAAAAGTTAGGTACGACTTCAATTAAGCACACATTCTCCCAAAAGTTGTCGGCTAAAAAAGCCATATCAAAACACATCGTCTGTTTGTTTATTTCTCATATATATATATATATATATATATATATATATATATATATATATATAGGATGTTCAGGATAAATTTGACAGTTTCATAAGGAAAAAGAAAAAGTGCTTGGTAACTATAAGATTTAATGGATTGTAAAGAAATTCAACAGGCACGGAAATTACTGTCAACAATAAATCACCATTAGCATCGATCACAGCCTCAATCCTGCTCTGGAACCTGGAGCAAGCTGATATTATAGTTTCCCTGGGAAGGGTCTCAAAAACTACCTTAATTCTGTCGATTAACTGGGCTTTTTGTACTACTGGCACGGCGATTGGTGTCTTTCCTAACAGCGCCACATGCATAATAATCCATGGGATTAAGATCTGCGGGGTGCAGAGGCCAAACATTAGGACTGGTGTAGTCGTAATAATTCGCCGACAACCAGTTGGGCACATAGCCTAGTGGATAAAGGGGTTAGGTTAAGACAGTTCTAAGTGACAGTTATCTCTAGACTGTAGGTTCAATTCTGGTCAGGGGCAGCAGTAACATAGAATACTAATTAACACCGTTTAACACCTGTACCCCAACTATGGTTAGCGGAATGAGAACAGGATACCCCCGTGGACTGAATAAAGTGTTAGGTTCAAAGTTCCGATTAAGACAAGTAGGTTCCCGAGTTCGAAAAGAAAGTTCTCGAATCCGAGATGGTTCCCAAGTCCGAGAAGGTTCCCGAGTCCGACAAGAAATACCTGAAAAAGGCCGGAGTGCACATCGGCCGAAACGTTGTATAGATAACAATGAAGAGGAGGACAATAGTCCGAATAAAGCAAATAATACTTACCATTTTTTACTTTTCCCAGAGGTGTAGCAGGGGGCCGAATCCTGCTGTCATACATATGGCCTACCATTGGCCACTTTTGTTATCCATGGCTTGACTACAGTGTTTAGCAACTTCACGTAGACATCTGAGGGTCTTCCAACACTTTTTTCTGCAGATTTTCGAGGAATTCTGCTGTACGAATGCAATCAGATCGTCTGTTATGTTGCTTTCTTCTGTCACAGCCGCGTTGTCTCCATTGCAATTCTCCAATTCATGCCTGATTGTTTTTACAGTGTTCATGGAGCATTGGACAGCAACCATAATCTCCCTATTTTGATGGCCGGCGCAGATCATCATGATACAAGTTATTCTCTTCCATGATTTAGATAGGTTCCAGTCATCCATTCTATCTGTCATCAGGTATATGAGTGATGAAGGGTCCAAGCTTTTAAATGATGCGTAGTGTGCGTCAATACCTCCAACCTACGGAGAAAAATAACCAAATATAAATATGTCAAATTTATCCTGAACACACATACACTATATATATATATATTATATATATTATATATATATATATATATATATATCATCCTCATGTCGCGCAATTAGCACGGATATCCATGACAATCTCTCGCCAACCCTCCCAATCATTCATTGTGTCAGGGAGTCCTCTGCGCAGCATCCAGTATCCTCGCATAGTTGGTCAATGTAGATATATATATATTGTGTGTGTGTGTGGGGGGGGGGTTGGTGCTTGGCTTTGAAGGCTATCACAATGTAAGTGTAAAGAAAAATGAGGTAAGTAGGATATTGTTCATTTACCTTTGATTTATTCCCTTAATATTTCGGGATGAAAATCCTCTTGTCAGAAGATTTCAGAAACTTCGGAGCCTACTATTCATTCTGTTGTAGTTTGTAATTGTGTGTTTGTATGTATGTTTAACAATGTCTTATTCTTCAGAATTTTTCGCGCGCGCGCGTGTGTGTCTGTGTGTTTGTGTGTGTATAAATATGGGATCTCAACATGTATTACCATTCCTAGTCATAGTGGATCTGAAGGTAATGATATTTTTTCAGAATGCAAAAGCTAAGATTCTTTATTAAAAGTTTATTCGAGATAAAAGATGAAGAAATCTTTGCAGTCATCTATTTCTTTTTACAACTAAATAAATGGAGAGTTACAGAAAAATCAGGTTGGGGCTTGTAACAGATTTTCTTGATTTTTTAAAAATTCAAATTTTTTTCAATATTCATTATTTCAATATTTTAGTTTCCTGAATAGAACTTTAAAAAATCTTGGCTAATATCTTAGAAGAAATTATACGAAAATTTTGATGAAATTATCTCTTAGTATCCGTGCTAATTGCGCGACATGATGATGATGATGATTTAACCTCATAATCTCCCCACCAAAAAGTTGTTTGATTTTTAGGTTTGGTTTCTTGCTTTAATGACATCTCAATCTTCGTGGCTTATTTAATGCCAAAGTCATCCTTGTAGAAAAAAAAACAGTAGTGGTACAATTCAACGCATAGCTAGAGGGATGATGAGATTCATACCTTTCCCAAGGGTATTGTGTTATAAGCAGTAATAGGTTCATTACTAATCCTTGTTACATCCGTATATCACGAGTTGTGTGCCCTTGTTTTAGTGTTGTTGATTTCCACACTTTGTAATAAATGGTTAAACCCAACATACGTGAATAAGAAAACCCAAAATAAATGAACACAACAACTAAAAAGATAAAACAGTGAGCAAATTTTAATGCTAAAATCATACAACGACACAAGACAAAATTAAAGAAAAACTCGCAGCATTGTTTGCTGTTGACATTAGCACGACGGCGTGATGTAATGGTTAACACGCTTGTCTAGCAAATCAGGAATTCGATCCTCACAGAGTGCCCTAGTAGCCTTGTGTTAAATATAAGCTTGACTCTGTTTTCTTAGATGGCTGGTTGGTTGGATTTTACGGCATGTCAACCTATGTCGGGCTATTTTATGCCAATGACATTTTTATTCATTCTTGTTGGGTACTCTATTTAAAAAAAACAGATTTTAATGCTCATTTGTTGATCTATTTCACCCATAGATGGGACTCTAACAGGTACTAACATTCCGGGTCAGGGTGAACCTGGGAGTAATGTCAATGAAGGAGTACTCCACATTCCCCAGAGCTCCAGAATTGGAACTTCACTAAATGCAGTTTAACGTCATTCCCAGGAGACTAAAGCCCTGAGCCACCGCCTTCTAGCAAATATAATAATAAGAGTTGGGGTTGCTATAGCGACAATAGGGTCGAGATACTCATACAGTTGCTCGGGCCTGACATGACCAGCAGATTGATCGGAGGGAGCCACTCCGACTGGTCGTCTAGCCTAAGTAAGGGTCAAAGTGGAGTGTTGTATGTGATGGACTGCCCAGCCACCGGGATTTAGTCCTTAAGCATCATGGGTCGCCACTCACGACTAACAGGTGTCCCCAGGTGGGAGAATTTTACCCCTCTCTGTAGAGGTGCAGTCGGTGTATTCTAAAGCCAGAGCCGACAGGATGATGTTTTCTTAGAGTTCCTTGAGTGGTGTAATGATCATCCTAGTAGATTAGCTGACCATCGAGCTAGGCCAGATGACCATTAATTCGGAATTATATTCTCATTGAGTGCCCCATATTTCTGGCCTTGAGCCAAACTAAGCTAAAATTTGGTCACTTCATCTTTGTTGGCAAGTTAGTCTTACAGATCGATTACAACAAATTAAGAAATTTGATTCTCACTAAATGCCTATGATTGCATCTCCGCTTATTTTCTTTTTAGCTAGCAAGGTTAGCTGACAATTACTTGTTCTATTATTCATGCTCTATACATATATCCTTGTGCCAAACTAGCATAAGCTTAGTAAATGACAGTCTTATAGCCTATAATTAAAAGAAAGAGTCTGTGTGTATGTCAGTTTGTTTGTCCAAAGATCGAGCGCACGTCCTTTTTTAAAAGAAAATTGGTGGAGATCAGCATAGACCAAAGTTCAATAAAATCGACCCCCGTTTTTTTACACCCCCTCATTTTCCATAAGGAAAGCTAAATAAAAATATAATAAGGGTAACCATATCCAGTCTTATCTGTTACTAGCTGAGTTACCCGGCATTGCCCGGTATTTAAAAAGTTGAAAATAAATCTTTTATCTATATTTATATATAGATATATAACTTTTTTCTTTTATTCTTTATATATCATTGTTTTTAGATTGTTTATTTTTATCATTATTTTTGCTTGTATTTTTCTTTTATTGGTTTTTTATTTGCTTTTTATCATATTTTATCCTTTATTAATGTTTTATTTTTAATCATTTTTTAATTTGATTTTTTTTTATATATCACTGATTTGTAGCCTTATTATATCTTTATTTTTTGGGACACAAACAATCTGTGGTTTAGTCTTTGCTTGTCTACACCAATTTTCCTTTATAAAAGGACGTGCCCCGGTCTTTGAACAAACAAACGCACATACTTACAGACGGAATCTTATATATATATATATATATATATATATATATATATATATATATATATATATATATATATATATCCACACATTTTCTAGACTATTATCTTAATTTTAAAACCCCCGATTCTATAGGTATTATTTGTACTTCTTTGGGTGTCTGTTATATTCTATGGTTTTAGTACTCAATATCGTTTTAATTTTCTTCAACACAGAACAAGATTATAAGGTCAGTTGTAAGCAAGAGAAAAGACGTGATTAAAAGAAAATAACTGTTAATTGTTAAGATATTGTTTTTTATGTTGACTTATGGAAGATCCACAGAGACTAATTAATGATAATGAACGAATGTGGTTAGTTACAGTTGGTAAGTGAAAAATTAACAGCAAATTGAAATTGGAAAGATTAGAATTAATAGACCAATTAAGCCAGCATCAGGAGAATTCATTATATATATATATATATATATATATATATATATATATATATATATATATATATATATATATTGTAAGTGTTTTCGCGTATGTTTAGGACATTTGCTGTCTGGGATTTAAAAAATGAAAAATAAAAACAGAAATACTGTTTTTTTTTAAGCATGAATGAATGGTGAATCTAAGTTTAGATTAACACACACACACACACACACACACACACATATATATATACACACACACACACACACACACACACACACACACACACACACACATATATATATATATATATATATATATATATATATATATATTTATATAGTTATTTCAAACAACCTGAACCATTAAAACAATTTGAACAATTTTGAAAATAGAAAACTGTAGGAAAAATGTCGTCCGCTTATAGAGATGTATTTGATTATCTTGTAGAAGAACGATAGTTGGTTGGATATCATTTCCTCGTACAGAATAAATGTAGGAAAAATTCACTACAAGGATATTGTAATTAAACTGAATTGAACTCAACAGAATATAATACAACATGAGAATAAGTGATAGAATAATGCTTTCTTTGGGGTTTTATTATTTTTTTTTTCGTTTTTGCTATTTGTATTTTACATATTTCATACCATATTGTTATTTGTAGAAATTTTCTACAATTATAACCGTGAAAATAAAACAAGGAAGCAGATTTATGAACTAATTAATTGTTGGGTGCATACCTTTCCCAAGGATATTCCTCGCTGGATATCTCATGCTTGCAACATTATGTCACTTCCTACCCGATGCCAACGAGTTGGGTAAATCCCTACCTTTCCCAAGGATATTAGCTCTATGAGAAATACACACACACACACACAACACACACACACAGACACACACACACACACACACACACACACACACACACACACACATATATATATATATATATATATATATATATTTGCTTGGTCACTTATTACACGGGTGGTTGTGTCATCTTTGTTTCCACACACACTACATTTGCTTTTCTGTTGTGTAGTATCTATTTTTGCTTTAATATATTTTGTTCTTATGATATTTTTTGAGCTGCAATTATGAACGTCTCAGTTTCACGTTTCCTTTTCTTAACCATGTCCAGGTCTTTTCATGTGCAATTTGTCGCTTGGAGTATTCATATAATTATTTTTTTCTGTTTCCTTGTTTTTTAAATTTTTTTGTTTTTTTGCTTGTTCATATGTTGCAACTGATGTTATTGGCTGATGTAATTAATATTTCCTTGCTCTTTTTTGTGTATTCTTCGAGTCTTTGGATTGTGGCATCTACACTATCCACAATATTGGCCAGACCTCTCCCACCTTCTTTTCTTGATACATATAGTCTGTCTATATCATTTACTTTTTAATTATAGTGTATGGCATGGGAGATAGTTTCCGTGTCCCCTATTGTCAAATAGGAGAATCGTGGTAAGTAAGGAGTGTAATCCCTACAATCTCACATGGATAGAAATTTCATTCGCTTTTACTTTAGAAGTAAAATTACTCATACACCAAATAGGATGTGACACAAGGTCAATTTTTTAATCGGGGTTTAACAGATTTTAATTGAGTTTTTCTTCTCTTAGAGCAGTTGCCATACTAAGGTTAAAGAGTCCAGTCTGCCCTACTATTTATCCAAAGATGGAGCATCCAACGAGGATCGAACTATCTGTTTAGTAGTAATAGATCTGCGAGACCAGCTTGCTAACCATTACATCACTATAGGACGCCCTACCCCTGGGAAAGGTATGCATCTAACTATTCACTTTCCAACTATTGATACATAGTAGGACAGACTCGGGTTTTTAATATTTGTTAGACAACCAGTCTAGGAGAAGTAAAACTGAATAAACCTGTTAAACTCCACTTAAGAAATTGAGCCTGTGATTCATCCTGCTCATGCGGGATATATATATATATATATATATATATATATATATATATATATGTGTGTGTGTGTGTGTGTTGAAATGATAAATATTTATTTTTCATTTCATACCATATTCATAACATATCGTCGGATTCATTTCCATTTTCAACATATCGTCAGATTCATTTCCATTTTCAACTTAAAAAAATTATATATATATATATATATATATATATATATATATATATATATATATATATATATATAAAGATAAATCACTGTACCAATAGATTATTTTTTGTTGGTACGACTATCTTGGTCTTTTCTTTTTTTCAAAAATTTTTTTCCCCCGGTTGATGTTTGGTAGTATATTTTTACAATCTGCTGGGTTTTTTCTCACCGCGAGGATTTACCAACACGCTTGGTATATTATATATATATATATATATATATATATATATATATATATTATATATATAATAAAATAAATATATAAAGGTATTACATATCTATTTATTTGATGGCAATAGAACAGTCACAACCTTAGGTTTCATACATGCAAAATCGCATGCATTCATCAGGTGACGTTGATTCGAATACAAGGAAAATCGAAAAAATCGAAAAATTCAAAAGGTTTTTTTAAGATGTTTATGATTGTATGAAGTGATACGCGTATGTATTCAGTATATTTGGGGATGCGTATGTGTGTTTATGGACAGTGCAAAGGTTATGCATACAAATCGGCGGGTTTGACACACACTGACATTGTTTTACTAGTGTGCAGTGTCTGAACAATACTGGGGTGTGAGCGTCTGTGTTCGCATGCATGTGTGTACGTGGGTGTGTGTATTTTGTTGGACGGATGTTGACATAGGAAAAATGGATACTGTCAACGGTTTAGGTGGGGGTGTATGGGTGTGGGGCGATACAATCAAGGATGTTAAATAATTCTAATATTAAGATTTCACTATATATATATATATATATATATATATATATATATATATATATATATATATATATATATATCGTAAGCTCGACATTGCGAGATACTACGAATAAGACTACTAATTCATAGCTTTTCTTTTATAAGAATGATGAAATATATTGAAATAATGATGTCTGTATCTTGGAGTGATACTTGATTGTATGTTGCGCACAATGTTTTTGTGAATTTTGGAAACTCATGTATCGAGCATGAAGAACACACAACTAAAAGTTCAGAGGGTAAAGGATTAAAACAATAAATTAGTTTCGTATTCTTATCATATTTGTTTTTTTTAATGTATACTCTTTACATTTAGGAAAATAAAAAAAGTACGTATTGGTGGCGTCATTAGAATAAACCAATGTTTTTAGCTCGAAACTCGTCCTATCCAACGATGTTATGATTCTCCCTGTGTTTGTAGTTTCCGTGGGGATAAATGGTAGGCATTACTTTTAGATCGCCCTACATAAAATGGTTGATATTTCAATGATTCTTAAAATGTCTTCATGTAATTTTCAGGAACTATGTATTTACACCTAACACCTCCGTCACGGATAGGGCGGGGCACACAATCGATATGTCAGCGGAGAACGATATGTCAGCTGGTTTGAATTCAGTCTTCCTTCTCCTAGCCTGGCTGCCATACCAAGGCTAAAGAGTCCAGTCTGCCCGACAATTTACTCATAGTTGTGGAGAGAAAGAACAGATGCATTCTTGTCTTTTCCATGGGCATTAGCACAAAGTTAAATGTAAACAGCTTTATCCAGAATTTGAACCCGGCTCGTCAGGCCCACTTTCTAAAACGATGACCGGTACGTCATACGCATTTTCAGGAAGTAATGTTGAACTGAATTTCTATCATGAGTGAATATTAAATTGAATGGTGAGGTGAATAATCGAATATTGACTTTATATAGAGTTGTCCCCTCATTACCTCTCAGCTATTAGATAAAGTTATTTTGACATTTCCCAAGATTTGTCGCCACTGTTGATAGTGTTTGTCAATATGTATCGTAAAGTAATTAGTTTTTGTTTATCGTATTAAAGATTTTCACTAATTGGTCCGTGACAAAATACTGACACAAAATAAATGAAGACTGTGCTGAATAGTAGATATTATCAGTTGCTTTAGATTCATTTTACAAATTAGACAAAATCGTGTATTTCTGGAGCAAAATGTATGGTTCAAATCAAACGTTAATCACTTGAAAGACTGACAATTCAACCATTGAATTGTCAATCGAACACTAAAGTTATTAATGATTTATTAATAATGCAAAGAACGTCATAGAAAACAATCTTTATTAAATATAGTAGAAAAACTCACCCTCCCGGCGGTGTGAAAATTGATTTTTGAAAGATATTGCTTGAGCGGCGTGAGAGTTAAACATTCCATGTTAGAGGGTTTGTATCATAAGTAAACAAAATCATCAAATTTACCAAAGGAGTAAAAAACAAAAAATAAATAAATAAAAAAAAAACAAAAAAACAAAACAATTTGAAATGGGAACTTAGTTCTGTCCCCCTCAAATAAAATGTTGCGTTCATCTATTGATTATTGACTAAATCATTATTTTGAATATTTTGCACATAAATTTTACAATAAAACTTTATTCAAAATCGTAGGTATCTATCTATTTGTAAAATTTTTAGTTAAGCTCTTGTTACTGAAAAAAGGGTGAGAGTAAAAAATGATTTTAAAAGCTGAATACAGGTATGTTCTTTATTGACGATTTTCGGTATTGTGACGTAAGCAGTGACGTAGTTTCGGTTACAGACAAATGGAGACCCAATCTTCATCATTAATATATATATATATATATATATATATATATATATATATATATATATTGTTCTATGTGTTTGTATTCTGTGTAAGCTGTGACGTAGTTTCGGTTACAGACAAATGGAGACCCAATCTCCATTATTAATACTAGCAAATATATGCACCCTCTGGGTGCAAGTATTTAAGTTTTAATATAATAAAATATCATATTAAATTAGAAAGGCTAATGAAACTGAATAAGAATGCAGATAAAAAGATTTTGAACAGAGGGGGTATGATTGAAAAATAGAACAACTTTGAAACTATTCCATCATTTTCCCTTACTCCCGTTTTTCATTGTTAAATTTTCCTAATTTAACTGTTTAGTTAAAATAGGAAGTAAAGAATAATATTAGTTATTTCTTCTTGTTAAGGGATTTCTTTTAAGATTTATTGAAGAGATTTTTGCTCATATTCATTAAGATAAAACCAAAAAATTAGAAATCAATAATACTAAGCACATATTTATTAAAATCAAATTTTTAAGATCAATATGCAAATTAACTTTCCCATTCACACTACAAACCGCTATTTTGTTGTATATATAAATACAATTGCATATTGTTAGTATGTAGATATGGTCAACAGTAATAATAATCTAAAAACAATTTTATTAATAATTGAGGTTTAAATGAAAATAAAATCATGGAGAATGTGACGTAAATAACAAAGGGAATTGTTACTTGAGTAGTAATATAGTTTCGGTTACAGACAGAAAAACACACAATCTCCATTATAATAAGATATATATATATATATATATAAATTGTCTTAATGTAAAAGGTAATATCATTAGAATTTTAAACATAACTGATGTATCAAAATGATTTTTTAAAAGAGGGAAGAAACGAATTCATTGGCTGTTGGTTTATTTTCCCAATATTCTTAACATTTTTCCGTAGGTGTAAATGAATGTCTATTTGTATTAAGTAGGCAAAGGCATTCACCGAACTCACCGTATATGTCCCGATCAAAAGAACAAACAAGAGGAATGCGGAATGTCTATTTGCGCATGCGTACTTCTATTAGATAAACATTACCTTACAAGAGATCAACTCGACTCCTCCCCATTTTTTTGTTTTCAAAGGTCTTGATTAACAACCTTCTAACAACTGGCGTAATGGCTAACGAGCTGTACTGTGAGATCATTGTAAACGAGTTCGAACTCAAGTAGCGCTATTACGTTTACTTTCAGACTAATACCATTGGGAAAAGTATGAACCATCTTATCCCTCCAGCTATGGGTTGAAAACTACCACTGCTGTTTTATAAGAATTGGCATTAAATAACTCACGAAGGTTGATATGCCATTAAACAAGGAAATCAAACCTAACCAATTTTTCATTCCCATAACCACTGACCCTGGCCATTTAAATAATCTGCAACCCGTCGATGACATTAACGTAATGTTTTTTTTTTGAATGGATCAATTTCTTAAGTTAATCTCTGTGAGATTTTTTTCTTTTCTAATGGTTAAAGGACAGAAAAATGAAATCTGAAAACCGTGTTCGAATTCTGAATGAGATAGTTCCCTTCAAACTAATACCCCAGGGAAAAGTATGAATTTACTTCCTCTCTTCCCCTATGAGTAAATAGCAAGGCAGTTGGAACCCTTTAGTTTTGTTAAAGCAATCCATCGTATATCAGTTTGTTTTGGTTTCTTTGTTTAATGGCATATCAACCTTCATGGGTGATTCAATACCAAAGCCATTCTTATAGTAGTGGTATCATTTAAAGATCGAATACTGTATACAAAGTAATGATTCTTGTTATCGTTATCGCTATGAAAAATCTCTTATTTCAACTTCTCTAATTACTTTTGACTTGTATAATGAAGATTTTTATATCATTTATATTGTTTGTGATCCAGTTCATTGTCAATCATTTATGAGTCAAATCTTTTCATTCTGTTGGGATTACATCTCTCGACTAATAGGGGACACGAAAGGTAATTACCTTACGTGTCTGCCAATACCAACTGGGATTCGAATCTTAAGCAACACGGGTCGCTAACCATGGCCAACAGGTGGCCTCATTGAAAGTGGGGGGGGGGGCTGTTCCTATACTGACGTGCAGTCGGTGTTCTATATCCCCAGCCAACAGGGTGAAATGCTCATAGGTAATCTGGAAAAAGGTAATATTTGCTAATGACTAACTTTTACTAAAACCCCTACCCCCCCTTTCCGACTTTGATCTCTGTGGGCAACCAGAAAATTTGCTTGTTTACTTCTGTTTTTTTCTAAGTCCTTTTTTTCGCCCCTGTCATGAAATGGTGAGTTCTGGAGATCTGGGGGGTGTAGAGTACCCCTTCATTGTCATTAGTCCCAGGTTTAACGTAACCTATAGAAAAGACGCGACATGGTCTCTTCCTCACTTTTACGGCCACGACAGAAATAACAACGCACCAATCGAGTTTCTGTACATAGACAGGAGGCTTTGAGTCCTCAACAACTCGTGTCGTGCACAGAAGTCATAAACACCATGTCACGTACTATTTCTCTGTTAAGAACTGTTATTCTCTCATAGGTATTGCAAGATCATATAATCTTGATTATTAAAATCTGGTAATGAGTAAAGCGAAATATGGTAATAAGCCTACGAATACATCTGGTGTATAACACTTATACAATGTTACAATCATGCTGCTTGACCCCACCCCACGTGATAAATCATTACTGTATACTACAAGGACTACGGTGATAGATGTGGCCCGACATTCTCTCACAGACATGGCCCCTGGCCTCTATGAAGTACAAGGTTGCAGACCCCTGTTCTATATGATAAAACGATATTCAGCCAACCACCGTTCCTTCTCATATATATTGTAAAAGAGTTTGTTTTTCTTTTAAATAATAAGACGCGGCTGAGTCAAATCTCTTACAGCATCGACAGAAGCAGCAACGAACCTTTTGTATTTCTGTCCATGGACAGGGGGCTTTGACCCCCCTCAACAACGCGAGTCGCAGGACACACGATAACATGATTAACATGTAAGTCTTCATATTCTTATTAAGAACCAGATACATATCACACAAAGACTTCCCTTTCATATAAGGGTCTTCTTAGGGGCGGGTGGTGTAATGGTTATCATCGTAGGAAATGGACTCATCGACCCGAGTTCAAATAATGGACGAAGCTTTTGAATTTCACATAATGCTAATACCCTGGGAAAGATATGCATCAAACTACTCTCCTTCCAGCTATGGGTAAATAGTGGGGCAAACTTGGCTCTGTAAGCTTGGCTAGGTATCAAGTCTAGGAAAGGAAAACTCTGAATTCAAACCTATTAAACTCCGCTTAAGAAATTGACCTTGTGTCACATCTTACTCGTACGGAAGGGTTGGTAAATATATATAAGGGCCTTCTTATCACTCATTCTAATGCTGGATTTTTATTCTGTAAAGTTTGCCTAGGAAATAGAATATTCTTGTTACTTTATTCGTCATGAATGGCACGCTATAACATGCTTAACATGTAAATCTTCATATTCTTATTCAGTACCAGTTACAATATTCTCGCATTTATTCTATGCGAGGAAACGATATTCAACCAACTATTGTTTTTTCCACGATTTCCTTTTAAACGAATGATTCCAATTACAATGGTTTATCTAATTACATCATACATTAACAGCTTTCGTAAATGGAAGTAATTGTTGCTGGGTTTTGGAGCTTTTCACAACATTATGGTAATTTCTATTTTATCTATATTTCGATTCTTAATATCTAATATGAGAGTCCGTTTTTCGGAGGATGATATAAGATTTATGTACTTTTGTTCAGTGTTTACCAGAAAATAGGTGAATGTAATCAGTAATGCAGGATTATGTCCATTATGATAAAAGGTGAAAATGTAATAACACTTATTGAATTCTCAATGAAACAGTAATACCGCCCCCCTTCTTTGCAATGTCTTAAAAGTCAGAAACAATGTCTTTACTCTTTTTGGTTAATTATTCTCTGTCTGTCTGTCTATCTATCTGTCACTCAGTCTCTATCTCTCTGTTTCTCTCCGTCTCTCTCTGTCACTCTCTCTCTCTCTGTCTCTGTCTCTCTCTCTCTGTCTCTCAGCCTCTCTCTCTCTCTCTCTCTCTGTCCCCCTGTCCCAGTCTCTTTCTCTCTTTCACTGATCTAATAACTTCTTATCGTATCTCAGTTGATAGAATATCCGCCTCGGAATCACAAAGGTTTCGGGTTCGATACCGGCCGTCGCCAACTCCGCTCATGAGTAGCAAAGCTTGGCTGTGGGCGGTAAAGTGGGGAGCTGATGGCAGGTGTGTGGCTCCACCTCAGACGCAAAAACAATTTCCCTGTCTAGTGAAATGGGGATAGATTCCCTGGCTGTCCTTTACTTTTTACTTGAGTGTAATAAAAATATGACTGGGTGCCATATTTGCATAGTCGACTGCGTTCCTTATTTTCCTGTGTCATCTCCCTAGTCTAGCGCTAGTGAAAAGGGGATTGACTCTTTCGCTGTCCCGTTGATATCGACACTAGGCCATTTTGCCGACTTTACTTACTTTTACTAGTGTATATCAAATTAAAAAAAAAAAGAAAGATAATTTCGTATTAAGATTCTATTTGACTCCAGTATATTAATGGAAGTGCGTGGAGTAATGGTTATCGTTGTTGGATAATGGAGTTAGCGACTCGTAGTTGTTTGCATTTCACATAGCTCTAATACTCTTGGGTATATAGTAGAACAGCCTGGACTCTTTAACATTGGTTAGACAACCAGTCTAGGAGAAGGAAAACTATGTATTCAAAAACCTTGTAAATTCTACTGTCAACAGAAACTGGGGGTAACCAAGCGCCGTTGACTCCATGTCTACGCTACCTTAAGTAAAGTCGACGGGGCGGCCTAAAATCGGTATCAGCCAGTCAGCAAGGGAGTCTATCCCCTTTTCACTAGCGCTAGACCAAGGAGATTGTTTTTAGCATCTGAGGTGGACCGCCACACCTACCATCAGCTCCTTACTTTACCGCACAGATCCCTGTGCTACTCATACGCTGAGTTGGCGAGGACCGGTATCGAACTAGGAACCTTGTAGTTTCTAGCCGAACGCTCTATCGACTGAGCTAACCCGGCCCTACCTTAACTTAGATATAAATGCTCTATCAATGATACTGAGGAGTGTTCACTTATAGATATAGCACCCATATCATATATATATATATATATATATATATATATATATATATATATATATATATATATATGATTTTTTTTTTCTTATTGTAAGGGTTTCGCGTATGCTTCGCATATTTATGTAATAAAAAATAAAGTAAAAATACTGTTTTTTTTAAGCATGAAAGGTTGGTGGATGTCTGACTTAAAATCAACTAATCAACTAATGTTTAAGAAATACTGTAGACTTACCAATTGTTTTTTTAAAAAAAAAACAGTACTTTTACGTTATCTTTTATAACATTTTTACCGTTTTTTGAACTGCAAAAATAACAAATATAAAGAAAATCTAATTCTCAATGGAATTATCTTTAAAACGTATAAAATTATTCACAAGTATCTTCATTTAATGAATCAAATTAACAAGATGATTGAGAGGGAGTTAGCGCATGACAACAAAACAATTAAAAAATTGTCAGAATTTTGAGGAAAAATATCTTTCAACAGGAAACTCATCTGTCATTGCTCTAAATACGGAACATTTTATTTAAAATCTGATAATTAGCCGATTTTGGAGGAATTCAAAAAAAGCCAAAAACCAAAAAAACAAAAAAGAAACAAATAAAAAACAAAAAAGAAACGACCAAAAACACAAACAAAAACGGTTTTTCTAGCACAGTGCTTTTTTTTTTTTTTTTTTTTTACATATGGATCCCTTTGATTCCTATTTTGCTAAGGTAGACCACACATTCGATGTTTAAAAATCCTATTGTATTTTCATGATTAGATATTTTTTGCTCGCCTAGACCTAAAAAAAAGGTATAAGGTCCCGGGGCCACATGGCCCCCAGCTGAGAACCACTGATTTAGTAAATGCGCGCTTTTGAACATCCCTACTTTTTATTATGTCATTTTTTTATATTCATACAACTTACCCCCCCCCCCCCACTGCTTTTGATCATGTTTTTTTCTCTATTCCTTGTTATTGTTTTTCCCCTATTTTTCGTCGGTAAGTCTACTTTCAGAAAAAATTAACCGCTTGATTTTCTGTTTTATTTTGCGTGATAACAAAATTTATAGTTTGTTACACTGAACGATTATTAGCCATGTTGTATTTTTTTCTCTGAAAAGCAGGTGCTTCAGAGAGTGTATCTTTAAAAAATGATATTGTTTTCTATGTTACATCTTTTCTCGACTTGTTCAACAGTCGCATTAAAATGATCATTTACTATATTTTGCCGCTGTAGTACCTACCCGTTCCTTTGTGGCTGGTAACGGGGTGATCCCAGAGGACCATACCTGCCCCCTTGATTTAAAGGTTTAAAGGTGTCACATCCTGCTCGTGCAGAGGGGTAGGTAAATATATACATTAATCAGCTCTGTGGGATACTGGATGTCGTGATGAGGACTTGCCAGGGGCGATGACCGATAGGGGAGAGAGAGAGAGAGAGAGAGAGAGAGAGAGAGAGAGAGAGAGAGAGAGAGAGAGAGAGAGATGGAAATCCGTGTTGTCAGCGCGACATGATGATAATGATGATGATATTCACAGGTGTTATACATTGTAAACAATGTTAAGTAAAAACTTCAGTATCTTAACTAATAACGTTTATTTAGGTATATATATTTTCCGCCCCCCCCCCCCACCGAACAGGATGCGACACAATGTCAATTTTTTAAGCGGAGTTCAACAGGTTTGAATTCAGAGTTTTCCTTCTCCTAGACTGGTTACTTAGCCATGGTTAAAGAGCCCAGTCTGCCCTGCTATTTACCCATAGCTGGAGGGAGAATTGGATTCATACCTTTACCAAGGGTATTAGCACCATGTGAAAAGCAAACAGCTTCGTCTAGGATTTGAACTCGGGTCGACGAGTCCATTCCAACGACTCTAACCATTACACCACGCGCCTCGGTATTTGCCTCGTTTATTTAGGTATAGGTTATGCGGTGACACTTTGGATTGAATTTAAGGCAAAGTTAGACCGAGAAACAAGGTAAGATCTATCATTTATCATTAACTTCGTGTGTATCGATAAACTGGAAAAATAATTTACATTAACTTGCCATCAGATCAATTTGACCCATAAATGGGACCCTAACAGGTACCCTCCCCCGGGGCCAGAGTGGACCTGGGAGTAATGGCAATGAAGGGGTACTCCACACTCCCCAGAGCTCCAGAAATTGAACCTATCCACTAGATTCAGTTTAACGTCATACCTAGAATACTAAGGACCAAAGCCAAACCACTAGGTAGCCCATAGATGGGACCCTAACAGGTACTACCACCCCGGAATCGGAACGGACCTGAAAGAAATGGCAATGGAGGGGTACTCCACCCTCCCCAGAGTTCTAGAATTGGAACCTCACCACTAGATACTGTTTAGTGTCATACCCAGGACACTAAATTGGTAGCAATATTTTTTATGCTAACTTCATGTGTATTAATAAATTGGTAGAAATAACCTCACATGTATTAATAAACTGGTTGTTGACCCTCATTTACAGCCTTCTAGCACCTATATGATATAAAGAATTGGGTGTTTGCCATAACAGAATACAGTCGGAACAATCATATAGGTGCTAGTGCTTGATATAACTTAACATGACCAGCCTATTGATCGGATGGCGATTTCCCCACCCGCCCGTCTAGTCGAAGTGGAGTGTTATATGTCACGGTGCCACAATTATGTCCTTAGGCATTACGGGTTGCTACCCACAGCTAACAGGTGGCTCAATTGGGGGAAATATTACCACTCTTCGAAGGGCTGGTTTAGCTCAGTCGGTAGAGCGTTCGCCTAGGAACCACAAGGTTCCTGGTTCGATACCGGCCCTCACCAACTCAGCGTATGAGTAGCACAGGGATCTGTGTGGCAAAGAGAGGAACTGATTGTAGGTATAGCGCCTCACCTCAGACGCTAAAATAATCACCTTGGTCTAGGGCTAGTGAAAATGGGGATAGACACCGCCTCACCGACTTTACTTTTTACTATATATATATATATATATATATATATATATATATATATATGTAGAAAGTTTTGTAGAAAAAACAACAAGATGTTTAAAGTTTTGCTGACAGAAATCTGTTTCAACCATATGCGGTCTTTATCAAAGCAACATTGTAAACGGAAAAACGAAATTTATTTCGTTTTTCCGTTTACAATGTTGCTTTGATAAAGACCGCATATGGTTGAAACAGATTTCTGTCAGCAAAACTTTAAACATCTTGTTGTCTTTTCTACAAAACTTTCTATACATATTGTCGGATTCATATCCATTTTACCTTTCATTCATATATATATATATATATATATATATATATATATAAACGCTTGTTTTGTGGGGAAGATAATCACCGGCAGCAGTGAAAAGTCATTTCCTTTTGAGAATTTTGAATGAAGAAAATTGTGTCTAGATCCAGAACAAGCTTTGATATCTCAACTCAGGACAAGGGCTATGGTATTCAGCATTATTACCCCTCTGCAGAGGTGCAGTTGGTGTATTCTCCACCTCAAGCCGACAGGGCGGGAAAAAAGCAAGCTTCCACGTTTCAAACACATATCTCGTGCAATGAACGACCTTTTACTTTTGAGGAGAAAATTTAGTCTCATTAGACGAATATATGCGGTAATTCATCTACTTGACTGTCCAGTGCAAATGCGCATCATATTAATGAGTCATTACTGGACTCAAGATACTTTAGTTTTTTTTCGGTTGAGTGAGTCTTTTCAGCATGGCCATTTCCTGTTGTTCCAGGCCATTGAAGGCATCGATGAACAAAGACAATAGGATGCCGCTGTGGTCGAGTAGTTCTGGGCGTTGTCATCAGCTGATGTTTTTTTTCAAAATCTATATTATGTAAGGGGTGCTCTCTGAAAGTAATATCTCCTAGCTGTTTTCACAAAAGAACTTTAACAGGTACAAGAAGCATAATAATACAAGTTCTTTTTTTGTCACATCGTCACTACCATTAGTTGTGCATTTCCGACAGTGATTAAGTACTGCATTTGGTGCTCATAAAAATGTATACGAGTGGACATGACCCCCTTTTATCATCCGCCCTGTCGACTGGGTCTGTAAAATATACCGATTGGACCTCCGTATAGAAGTAAGACCCACTCCAATGGCGTCATCTGTTGGCCTTGAGTGGCAACCTGTAGTGCTTGAGGACAGGATTGTGGTGGCTGAGCTGTCTTTGACCTGGATACTAAGTGACATGCAACACACCACTTTTTTTTTATCTGAGAGTCAGTCACAAATATGTATTAATACACATGAAGTTAATGAAAATTATTTCTTAAAAAAATAATGTGTGTGTATGTGTGCGTGTGTGTGTGTAAAGATTTGGCACTAAATACCCAACAAGGATTGATATGCCATTAAACCAACCAACCAACCAACCAACTCTTTTATAAAAGCAGTGATAAGGGTGTCGTTGCCAGGAAAATGTTGTTAGCGTTATCCATATTTCATCTGCCCGATTCACTCAGATGAACCGATTGAGATGAGCTTTCATTTCGAGTGTTGACAGTTGTCTTGAAAGTGGCTTGCCATTCATATGAGATATATGAGCCACATCTTAAAATACAGTACCCATTGCCAACACTTCTCACATCCACTGTTTGGTCTCCGTCAAAAATAAAGTAAAGCACGAAAGAATATCAATATATGCATTTATCTTAATCTACGCTGAATTCAGTGATACACCGCTTTTATTTCAGACGCCATTTTGACAGATTGCCGCTTAAAAGTTATTTATAAAAGAATTAATGGATTATTGTCGGGAACATTTAACATTTACTGTCATACCTGTATCTGTTGTATTTTTCCAGGTAAATAAATAGGAGGCATTACTTTTGGAGCGTCCTACCTGTATTAAAAATAAATAAGAAACAAACAAATAAAAGAAAAACTCTTTTTGTCCAGCACAAATGCGCATCCGGTTGGTGAATCATCAATTGATATTTTTTTTTGCTTGTTTACTCGATTGAAAAAAAAAAAAAAAAAAAAAAAACACTTTGGACATTTTAAAACTTTGAAACCTACTCTGCCCTACTATTTACACATAGCTGGTGGGACGAACAGATGGGAACGCAGCCTCGTCCAGGATTTAAACTCGGGTCACCAATTTCATTTCGTACGACTATTACCGTTACAATAAGCACGCAATTCTTTTTGTAGTTGAAAACTTGCTTTATCCAATAAAGGCGCTTATGTGCCCCTTGTATCAGTTATAGTTTCCGGGTAAATAGATCGGATGTATTATTTTCAGAGTATCCACATGATGTTAAAGAAAAGAACAGAAAATAAACAAACAAACAAAAAAGTAAAAAAAGAAAAAGAAAAAGGAACCCTCTCCTTGTCTGCCCAGCATAAATGCGCATTCGGTTGTTTTTGTTGATTAAGTTGCCTTTGTTTTTGTTTTTTTCTGTTTTTTTTATTTTTTTAAAATCCACTAATTATTTCCAGCTGTTTCCAATTTCTGAATGCAAATAGCTTCGTCCAGGTCATCAATTCCATCATCATACGAATATAACCGTTACGCTAAGCCCGTTATATATATATATATATATATATATATATATATATATATATATATATATATATATATATAAAGTGTTATCATGGGTCCAACGGGAAAGAATAAATATTTTATAAAAAAAAAAGGTCCGCAAAATGGATTAATCAATACCTGAAGAAGATATCAGAAGATCTGAAACACGTAAGCAAATGTAAGATAAAAATAAAATTTTTTTTTTTTTCTAAAAACATAATCCATTTTGCGGACCTTCTTATATATATATATATATATATATATATATATATATATATATATATATATATATATATATATATATATAATACCTGAAAATTTGCTTTTATCCAACAATGATGCTACTGTGACCCCCTTGTTTATAGTTTTCCGGGTAAATAAATAGGAGACATGACTTTCGGAGCGTGCACCCTGTATAAAAAAAAAAAAAAACAAAACAAAAAACAGAAACTAAAATAAACAAAAATAAACAAAAATAAACAAAATCTCTTTGTTTGTCCTGCACAAATGCGCATCCGGTTGATGGACCATTAATTGCTGGTTTTTTTTTCAGGTTCTTTTGTTTACGCAATCGGATTAACATTTTGAAACTTGTTTAGGTTAAATCGACTAATTATATCCAGCTGTTTCAGATTTCCGAACGCGTCATCGAACATCTGCAGATCAATAATTTGCTCATTTTTGGTCGGAAGGAAACAAAAAAGCTTACAGATAACATTGTTTTCAATGAAATTCTATAATTATATCCATACATCGTTTCGTGTTTTTTTTTTGTCTTCTTTTAATACTAAGTGGGTAACCTAATTAGTTACAGCCAATAGTAGACAGTGGTTGTGATAAACGAGCAGTTTCAAAGTCTTTGAACATGGAAAGATGATCTGGAAACGTTGCCCTTTGATTAGACACCAGTCTAGTCCGGCATGTTATCATTCATTACTATGAGTAATGCTGTTAGTCCGTTCTAGCATATCGGGTATATAAATGAGAGAGAGAGAGAGAGAGAGAGAGAGAGGAGAGAGAGAGAGAGAGAGAGAGAGAGAGAGAGAGAGGAGGGGGAAAGGATGAGGTGTTCTTACTTATTTTCTCTGTCTTCTTGTTCCTGGCATTTTCCTTTGTTGGGCTTCTTCTGTGGGTTTTTTCACCGGGTTGATTTCTTCGGGCTGGGTGTCTGTGCATTCTTATTTGTTAATTAATAAAGCAAGACTTGTTTTTTTCTATATAGCTTTTATTACAACAACCCCAGCCCCAAAACCGCGCGGATTGAGAAGCGACATCTTGAAAGAACGTCTTCTTTCGACGAGTAACTGGTTGCAACTAAACTAAAAACTTAAAAACTGTCTCACGCTTCTAATCGCGCGCTTCTGGAGGGAGGGGGTTAAGTCGAGGTCATCAACTGCCAATCTTAATTACAACGGCAATGGTACTTTTCCACCAAACTCCCTCCGATTTGAATTTTCTAACGAACTCTGATTCAAAATTTATATCTAGCTACAGCACTTACATAATTCATAAGCTACCTATGAATTATGTAACACATCTTCGGAACTCTATATGAATCCTTGGAATCCGTCAAATATTAATTTAGAGGTAAGAAACGGGATGTGACCCAACAGTTTATTCACTTATGTAAAACATTATTTAGTCAACGCACACTAGGAATAAATGAATAGATATTTTACTTTATCAATCTAAAGATAGTTTTAAGTAATTTAACTGTTACATATATAGTTATTTACCAAGCTTAGCTTAGATGTGGCAAAAGGCCAGAAGTATGGGGTACCCATTTGAGAATCGAGATCATTAACAATGGTCTGCGAATCTAACTTGCTAACCATTACATCACGTGAGGTGCCCACTGTTACATATATAGTGGTATATTGGCATCACTTTCTGTAGATGATATATTAATACCTTGGAAATCTGATCTCTCTGATAAGAGAAAGCGAGAATTCTTCCAAACTGTAGTCGTGTCAATGGTACTGTATGGCTGAACTACTTAGAGTAAAAACTAGATTGGAACTACTCAAGGATGCGGTGTGCTGTCTTGTTATTTCACAACAGATACTTTCCTGCTATTTTTTCAGCATATTTATTCTGTTGAATTAAGTTTCCATTATGTTTTCTTTATTCTTCTCTAATTATAAATGTGAATGCTAGTGCGCCAGTGTGTCACATTTTTTCAACTTTACTCCTAGTGGCCGTATCTCAACATATCATACCATTTTGGAACCAGGCCCAAGTTTTTCCCAAGTTTTAATTACTGCGATTGTTTTCGGCGATTTTTTTACGTGATTTTATTTGCGACGAGTTTTTTTTTTGTGCGATGACAACTTTTATAACTTGGAAATACATTTCAGAATAATCGAAATTAATTGTGAAATCCAACGAATGTCACCCATGAAATAGAAATAATTGTTTGTACGGAAACTAAGGGACCTACGTACATCAAATTATCTTTAGATTAAGTGGTAGCAGAATAATTATCGTTGAACTTTTAAAAGGTAAGATTAAATATAAATGTAATACTCAAAAATAGCAATCAATTTTGAGTTCTGTTGTTTATTGCTGCCAATTGGATAGCTTGACCCGGAATGGAAAATCTAAAAATGTTGTTTATCATGCAGCTTTGCAATAAGTTCCAAAATAGACCTGCCCTGTCAGCTGCGACTTTAGAATACACTGATTGCACCTTTGCAGAGGAGCAAGACTCCCCCAATGAGACCACCTGTTGGCTGTGAGTGGCAACCTGTGATGCTCAAGGATGGAACCACGTGGCTGAGCAGTTCGACTTGCAACACTCCGCTTTGGTCCTTACTTAGGCTAGACGGGTGGTCGGAGAGTCCCCCTCCGATCAATCGGTTGGTCACGTCAAACCCTAGCACCTATATGATTGCCCCCAACCTATATGGCAACCCCCAACAATTTTTATCATATATGTGCTAGAAGAAGGTGTCTGAGGGTCTTCATGTCCTGGGTATGACGTTAAACTCTGATGGTGATGTTCCAGTTCTGGAGGTCTGGGAATATGGGGTACCCCTTCATCACCATTGTTTCCACATCCACTCTGACCCGGAGTGGTAGTACCTGTTAGGGTCCCATTTATGGGTCAAATAGAAACAAATGTGTTTGAAAAAAAAAAAAACTGAGTACTCATTAAGAATGAATAAAACAAAAACGTCTTCGGCATAAAATGACCCAGTGGGTTGACATGCCGTAAACCCAAACAACCAACCAACACCCAATTAGACAAATTATATCATTGTTCTGATGAAAACTGTTGTTTGAAAAATATTGTTCAAGTTTAATAGAATTTAATATATACTCAATGCCTTAAGTGTCATTGCTGGGGCAAAGGCCCAATCAAGTGCCCTCCACAGGAGCTAGCTTAATTGCATCCGAAAACCACAAAGTAAGTTTCAAAAAGTCAGAAGGAAACTAGAATATACCATAAAATTAAAGGACACACATTAAAAATAACACAGATATATGGTGCTGAGGTCGTAATGTTAGATGTAAATTGTGTCTTGAAGAAAAACTGTGCATTTTACAATTTCTAGATATTACTAAATTACGAATATTACTAAATTACTAAAAACAGGACTGTATATATATATATATATATATATATATATATATATATATATATATATATATATATATTATATATATATGTATATATATATATATATAATATACAAAATTGTTGGTAAATCCTCGTGGTGAGAAAAAAAACCCAGCAAATAGATTGATTGTAAAAATATACTACCAAACATCACCTGGGGAGAAAAACAAATTTTTGGAAAAAAGAAAAGACCAAGATAATCGTACCAACCAAAAATAATCTATTGGTACAATATTTGGCCAAAAGAAAAAAAATTTATTATATTATATATATATATATATATATATATATATATATATAATATTAGATAGATTAGATATAGATATAGATATATATAGATATAGATATATAGATATATATTTATTCAACTATAAAATCGTCACATGTCGATCCAGGTTTACCTGAGGATCGGCCATGAGAAAATTAGAGTCGTCATTTTTTTATCATATTTTATTCTATTTTATAGTTGAAAATATTGTGATATTGCTCTGCATTTTTTTAGTACTATATGTTATTGATTAAAAACACTTTTAGTGTTAAATTTTAATCATAATTATATATACTAGCAAGAATATACACCCTCCTGGTGTAAGTATTTGAATTTTAATGTAATGAAATATTTTAATTAGAAAGACTAACGAAATTAAAATTAGAATGAATACAAAAGATTACACTTATTTTAATTATGTTTTTATTAATTTCTATATAAAATTATTCTTAAGGTTGATTGATTAGGAATTTAATACGTCGGAGAGTAAAACAATATGATTAGTAATCAATAACACCAACAAACTCGGTTTTGTTAAAACCAGTATGCAAACCACACCATATATTATGTATAATTTTATTTCTTAGTGATATATGGCACATTGCAGGATTTTAAACGCACAAATATCGTGGGCTGTTTTGAGGCAAATCTAACTATGACTATGAAATACTCATTGATAAAATTACACAATTCCTGGGGATATTGTGACGTAAGCAGTGACTTAGTTTCAGTCAGAGACAGACAAATATCCATTATATATATATATATATATATATATATATAATATATATAATATATATATATATCCCACTGTATTATTATCAGTCAAATTGTCTTAAACAGGCAATTTTCCTTATACATAGTTTTGGACATAGGATCATCCTTGATATGAAAAAGTCCCTTGATATGGCAATGAATCTTTGAAGAAGCTGGAAGCAAACAGGTGCCGATGAGGCAATAAAGATAGCAATGTTTTATGAGGGGTAATTGATCAGATTGAGAAGATACGCATAAATGACACAGTTGCCACTAAATTCACACCCCATGCCAAAAAAAAAAGAAGCAAAACAAAACAAAAGTGGTGGCATTAAGTCGGCCAAGTTCTTGAAATAAGATACAAGATTAGAATTTAATAGCCTAAAGTGTAAGAATGAAAATGGGAATCAATAAAAGCAATTCATTTACCAAAAAGTAAAAGAATAAAAACCATTGAATAGGAAAAAAAGACAATTACGAATATCACGGAATATTAGAAACAGATTAAAATAAGAATGAAGGAATGAAAGCCAAAACAAGAAAAATCTCAAGAGATATTTGAAAACGAGACTGAAGAGCAGAAAGCTGATAAAAAATATTGTGCTTTTCATTGATAGGATAATATCCAGAACTAGATATTCGAGATATTCTCGGATTCCCTTAGAACTGAACAAAAACTAAATATTGGACAAGCAAACAAGAAAATGAATGGCAATTATTCATAAACTGCTGTAATATAAATACATTGAACAGTAACCAGATATTGAGCATCTCCCATCCTCGGAATTAAACAAGAACAAAGAACGTTGGATTAGAGAATAAGAAAATTAAGGGCACTTCGTAAACACCAGCGATTAGGACAGGTGTTGATAGATTCTATGTGATAAGAAACTGAGAAGGACGAGAAGCAAATTTTGTTAACTGAACAACTAAAGTGGATAATTCAGAAATTACCAAAATTACCAAAAAGAGACGCAAATGTTGCAACAGAAAATGAATGAAAATACATCTCTTATTATAATGGAGATTGTGTGTTTTCTGTCTGTAACCGAAACTATATTACTATTCAAGTCATAATTCCCTTAGTTATTTATGTCACATTCTCTATGATTTTATTTTTTTAATTTAAACCTCGATTATTACTAAAATTGGTTTTACATTATTAATACTGTTGACCACATCTACATGCTAATAACATGCAATTGTGTTTATATATACAACAAAATAGCGGTTTACAGTGTGAATGGGAAGGCTAATTTGCATATTAATACTAAAAATTTGATTTTAATAAATATGTGCTCAGTATTATTGATTTCTTATTGTTTGGTTTCATTTTAATGAATATGAGCAAAAATATCGGAGATAAATGTTAAAAGAAATCCATTAACAAGAAGAAATAACAGTAATTTTATTCTTTACTTCCTATTTTAACTAAATAGTTAAATTAGAAAAATTTAGTAATGAAAGACGGGAGTGATGGAAGAGTAAGTTTGAGTTATTTTTCGATTATACCCCCCTCCATTTAAAATCTTTTTATTTGCATTCGTATGTAGTTTAATTAGCCTTTCTAATTTAATATGATATTTTATTACGCTAAAACTTAAATACTTGCACCCGAAATTAAATATCAATCAGCTGAGAAAACTGTGGAACGTGAAAGTGACAGTGATATCAATCCTATTTGGTAGCACCTATATGATTGTCCCAACCCTATTGCCCTTATGGCAAACCCCCAACCCTTTTCCTCATATATGTGCTAGAAGGTTGTGGCTGAGGGTCTTAGTGCCCTGCATCTAGTGGTGAGGTTCCAATTCTGGAGCTCTGGGAAGTATGGAGTACCCCTTCATTGCCTTTACTCCCAGGTCCATTCTGACCCGGATTGGTCATAATGAACCTGGTAGTAAAGGCAATTTATGGATTAAATAGATCAAAATTTGAGTTTAAAAAATTGAGTTAAAAAAAATTGAATATTCAACAAGAACAAATAAAACAAAAGCGTATTTGGCATAAAATAACTGAAGAGTTAACATTCCGTAAATATAATCAACCAACCAACCAACCAACCAACCAGAATATGTCCTAGAAAATGAGATGCATAAAATTCTCTGGGACTTTACGATAAAACGGATCACCGCAGCCGAACCAGGAGACCAGGACTCGTATTAATTAGCAAGAAGTAAATAACTTATGGTATTGTAGATTTTGACATTTCAGCTGATAACAGAGTGAAAAGAAAACGTTAAGAGAGACAGATACCTAGATCTTGCCAGAGAGCTGAGGAAGTTGTGGTACATGAAGATGACGGTGATAGCAGTTGCATTTGGTGCCCTTAAAACGGACCCCAAAAGCATGGAAAAGATTCTGGGGGAACTGAAGATGAGAAAAAAGATTGAGGTCATCCAAACTACAGCACCGTTAATATCAGCTAGAATACTTAGGTGAGTCCTGCAGACATAAGGAAACTTGCTGTCACTTGAACTCCTGTGGAGCCCGAGTAACAGCAATTAAAACTGGTGTGAAAAACTCGCAAAGGAGTAAAATGATAATTTTGCTTCGTGTTTTATTTTATTAAAGAAAAAAAACAACTATTAATTGCTTCTATTGTTTGATTTCTTTGTTTAATGGCATATCAACATCAGTGAATTATTTAATGCCAAAGCCATCCTTATAAAAGAAGAGTGATGGTACTATTTAACCCATAACTGGGGGATGAGCGGGTTCATACTTTTCCCAAGGGTAATAGTCTGAAAGTGAACGTAATAGCACGACTGGAGATCGAACTCGCTTGCTACGATGTTGCAGTCCTGAACGTTAGCCACTACATCTGGTTGCTTTTATCACAATAAAGCATCAACTAAAATTAATTAAAAGATCTATGAAACTACTCGCCAGAATTATTATTATTATTATTAATAATAATCTTATTATAATGGAGATTGGGGGTTTGTCTGTCTGTAACCGAAACTATATTACTATACAAGTCACAATTCCTTTCGTTATTTACATCATATTCTCCATGATTTTATTTTTATTTAAACCTCAATTATTAATAAAATTGTTTTACATTACTTACACTGTTGACTATATCTACATACTAATAGCATGCAATTGTATTTATATATACAACAAAATAGCGGATTACAGTGTGAATGGGAAGGCTAATTTGCATATTGATATTAAAAAATTGATTTTAATAAATATATGCTTAGTATTATTGATTTCTAATTCTTTGGTTTTATCTTATTGAATATGAGCAAAAATCTCTTCAATAAATCTTAAAAGAAATCCCTTAACAAGAAGAAATAACTGTAATATTATTCTTTACTTCCTATTTTAACTAAACAGTTTAATTAGGAAAAATTACCAATGAAAGACGGGAGTAACGGAAAATGATGGAAGAGTTAGTTTCAAAGTTGTTCTATTTTTCAATCATACCCCCTCTGCTCAAAATCTTTTTATCTGAAGTCTTATTCAGTTTCATTAGCCTTTCTAATTTAATGTGATATTTTATTATAAAATTTAACTAAAATACTTGCACCCGGAGGGTGCATATATTTGCTAGTAATAATAATAATAATAATAATAATAATAATTATAATAATAATAATAATTTCTCTTTTGAGGTTCACTAATAATTGCTGCACAAAATAATGCCATAAGGACAAACTATATCAAAGCGAAAATTGATAAAACCCAACAAAATAGTAAATGTAGACTATGCGGTAATAGAGATGAGACTGTAAACCATGTACTATGCGAATGTAGCAAACTAGCACAACGGGAGTACAAAACTAGACACGACTGGGTTGGGAAGGTGATCCACTGGGAATTATGCAAAATATTAAATTTTGACCATACAACAAAATGGTATATGCATAAACCAAATCTGTTCTTGAGAATGAAACGCATAACATTCTCTGGGACTTTAAAATAAAGACAGATCACCCTATCCCAGCCAGGGTACCAGACCTAGTGTTGATTAGCAAAAAAAAAAAAAAAAAAAAAAGAAGAAAGTGTCAACTGGTGGACTTTGTGATTCCAGCAGATCACAGGGAGAAGCTGAAGGAAAACGAAAAGATGGATAAATACCTGGAACTTGCCAGAAAATTGAAAAGGCTGTGGAATATGAGAATGAAAGTGATACCAATTGTAGTTGGTGTACTTGGAACTGTCCCAATAAACTTGGAAAAAAGACTGGAGGATCTGGAAATCAGAGGAAGAATTGAGACCATCCAGCCTATTGCACTGCTGCAATCGGCTAGAATATTCAAAAGAGTCCTGCAGACCTGAGAAGATTTGTTGTCACTCAGACTCCTGTGAAATACCATCAGCTAACGCTGATGCGAAAAACTCAAAAGGAGTGAAAATTATAGAATATCTGGTGAATTGAAAAAAAATGTTGAATATGAGGGTGAAAGCGACACCAATTGTAGTTGGTGCCCTTGGAAGGGTCCCCAAAAGTTTAGAAAACTAAAGGAATTAGAAATCAGAGGAATAATCGAGATCATCCAGAGAGCAGCATTGTTAATAACAGTTAGAATACTCAGAAGAGTCCTGGAGACCTGAGAAAACTTGTTGCCACTCAGACTTCAATGAAAGACCATCAGCTAACGCTGGTGTGAAAAACTCACAAGGGTTGAAATATGTGAAAACTCAAAAGGAGTGAATAATAATAATAATAATAATAATAATAATAATAATAATAATAATTGGCAATGCTTTATCTAAAAATAAAAATAAAAATACTTCGTATTTACTTTGTTTTCTGTTTTTTCTTCTGTTTTTTCTTCTTCTTTTAGTTTAATTATTTCATTTAACCTCTCTTCTATCTTTACTTATCTGAGCGCGGGAATATTTGAAGAATATAATTGAAAACTCTCTCCGCTCTTTTAGAAAAAAGAAATGACGCTGATGTCTCTTCAGTATTAATCCATGGAACGCTCGGCATTCAGCTTGCGTGCATGAAAATGCGGGGGCGGTGATTACGTTCCATGTTGCAGGAATTCGGTCAGGAATACTGCATGCTGCTGACATCCAAATCTTACCTCTGCCAATTGGAAGAAGAGGAAGTAGCGGCAATGACAGTAACCTTACACGGATGTCGATACTGAGAGTGTAATGGACAGGGTGGGCTGAAAAGTTCACAGGCTGAAAAGTTCATATGATGACGTCATATCTGTTGTTGATGAGTTTTTTGACCGACCAACCGGATCAAAGCACTGCAACACTGATGGAAGAAGTGCATGGACCGCAAGGGAAGGTATGTTGAAAAATACACCTCATTTGGTCACCTTCGATGAGAGTATCTGGTCAGTCTATGAACTACCCCTGGTAGTCATGTTCATCTTAGT
>CM042139.1:121045515-121058015 GCA_023376005.1 Doryteuthis pealeii
CTAATATAAGACCACTAATAAAAATCCATATGATTTTTTATAAAGGTCTAATCTTCAAATAGCACGTGGCAAAATTTGAGCCCAATCGGATTATTAGTCAAAAAATTACAGTAAAATGTAAATATAAACATACAACGAACACGATACGCTAAACTATAGGCATAAAATAGCCTTACACGGGTTCACATACCATTAAAATCAATCAATCTATCCATTATATTCTGATATACTAAAGTTATTCGACATTTAGACATCGTTTCTTCTCGAGGTTGCCAACTCTGCATTATTTTTCAGATAAATCATTGAAACGTTTCTTCAGACAGAATTCGGTTGAAAAGGAAAAAAAAAACCTTTGTCAAGTTACTCATTGTATGTATTTACCCAACCCCTCCACACGAGCAGGGTGTGACACAAGGTCTATTTTTAAGCATAATTTAACAGGTTTAAATTCAGAGTTTTCCTTCTCTTAGACTGGTTGCCATACCAAGGTTATAGGGCTCAGTCTGCTCTATTACGAGGGAGATTAAAAAATTATCCACACTTGTTTTATGGAAGCCGAGCTCATCGTGGATGATTTGACTATAATAAAGATATGTTATGGCGAAAGTGCGGATAATCTTTGCCTCTCCCTTGTATT
This sequence comes from Doryteuthis pealeii, assembly GCA_023376005.1. Lineage (NCBI taxonomy): Eukaryota > Metazoa > Mollusca > Cephalopoda > Myopsida > Loliginidae > Doryteuthis > Doryteuthis pealeii. The sequence continues at coordinate 121,046,153 of CM042139.1, forward strand.
TTATCCATAGCAAGAGGTAGAATAATTGGATGCATACCTTTCCCAAGGGTATTAAAGCTCTGAGAAATGCTACCAGCCTCGTCTAGGATTTGAACTCGCGGCACCGTGTCCATTTCCTGCGACGATAACCATTACTCTAAAGAGGCGCGTTGTGTAATGTTTACCGTCGTAGGAATTGAACACGACGAACCGAGTTCAAATCCTGGACGAAGCTGTTTAAATTTCCCCTATCGTTAATGCCCTTAGGAAATGTATGAATCCAACTATTCTCCCTCCAGCTATCGTTAAATAGTAGGGAAAACTGGGCTCTTTGACCGTAGTTAGGTAACCAATACAGGAGAAGGAAAACTGAATTGAAACCTGTTAAATCCCGCTTAAGAAATTGACCTTGTGTCAGATCCTACTCGTGCGGAGGGGTTGGCAAATATATAACCATTACACTATGGGTGCCTCCACAAGTGACTCATTGTAGAGGATTTTATTGGAACCGGTGCTTTCAGCATGATTTTTACCATAAGTCTATTGCTTTATAGAATTATGTCTATTGCTGTATAGAGTTATGACAAGATGGAAAACCTTGTGAGACTTCATCAAATATAATTTACTCAAAAGCCTGACGTGTTATTATTGGACAGTGTTCAAGATTTTATGTCTTTTGTTTGTAATTTGTCTAGTGTGCTATTCCCAAACGTTCGTTGCTTGGAGATTGGAAACATATCTCAGCTTGTCCTTTTCATAAAAACAAAAAGGTTACACTCGATGGTCAATATTCGATTCACCTATACAGAAAATTGGTAAACAAACAAAAGATAGATATAGATTATGATATGGTTTGGTCTAACGGCATTTCAAACCTTGTGTAATATTTAATGCCAAATCTTGTTTTCTTTTTAATATATATATATATATAATATATATATATATATATATATACATATATATATATATATATATATATATATATATGATTTGTTTAAGAAATAATTTTCATTAACTTATATAAAGGTAAATATTTTTCTTTGGTTTGGTTTTATAAACTGGTAGAAATATTTTTAATAAACTTCGTGTATATCAATAAATACTGGTGGCTGACCATTAGCTACCACTTTCTAGCACCTATATGATAAAAGGGTGGTTTTTGCCATGAGAGAAATTTGAAGAATATTGTCGGGACAATTATATAGGTGATAGGGCTTGACATAAATAGTGATTGATCAGATGGAACCTCTCCGACTGCCAAATTTGCACATGGGCCAAATCACTTAGTTACAGACCGCCCAGCCGCTACAATCCTGTCCTCAGGTATTACGGGGTCGCCACACACGACCAAAAGGTGGCTCCATTGGAGGGGGTGGGGTCTTGCAGAAGTACAATCGGCGTATTGTACAGGCCCTGCTATCAGGGTGAGATAGACGTGGGTGACGCTAGCTTTGACCTTACTCTTTTTAAGGACAATCATCTTCGGCATCAATTCTTCACGAACCCTCAATTCCATTAATATCTTTAAATAAGACGCCATCGATCCTTTAAATCTTTATTGAATATGATATAGGTATATTTGGCCAGTATTGTTTCATTAAAACAAATGCCTAAAATGGATTGATAAGAATATTTAAATTCTAAATCACGTCTTCCTGGGCCCCTAACGTGGTGTAATGGTTAGCAGGCTAGTTTCGCAAAGCCATTGTTAGTGAGTTCGACTCTCATTGGGCGCACCTTCCCACACACGCACCTGTGCCGCATCTAGGCTAAGCTTAGTAATTTACTTTATCCTGGCTCGTTAAAAATATTTTAAAAATAAACTACCACCGTTATTTAGCGTCACCTTAGCAACCAATGGTTCTCAACTTTTTTTTACCTATTGACCCCCTTTTAATCCTATTTTACTTTGGTTGACCCCCCCTCCAGTATCTAACCTACACCTCAAAATGAGAACGTCAGTTTGTACAACCGCATCGTCCCAGGAAGAAGCTTTTTTATGTGCCTAACCACAAGTTTGGATTGGGTTCATCTTGACTCCAGTCAAGACTTTACTTAATGTAAAACACCACTCGAAGATCATGCCATCTTCCTACACACAGCCCCCCCCTGAGTCTCAAGGAATCGATGATTGATCCTATTAGAGACCTTTTATTGATCTAAATTGATTAGCACGTCTTCTAAACGCTTTATGATCGAACTCACAAGGTGCAAATTGTCATCTATTATTCCCTTTGTTGCGAAAATGTGGTCCAACCCGATTAGTCCATTAATGACATATGTCATCAGCTCGTCAGGACGTGTACTAAAATCTTTAAATATCATTTTATATATGAACCTATAACAATTTATGTTGGATTAACAATGGTTCCTTCTCTTGGAAATACAAGGAAACGGCTGATTTTAGCACAAAATACTACTTTAATCAAATTACGTGGTAGTGTAATGATTAGCAAGCTAGCCTCACATATCTACTACTACTAATAGCGAGTTTGATCCTCGCTGGGTGCCCCATACTTACGACCCTGTGCAACATCCTACCCCTGGTGAACGGATTGGGTAAATAACTACATCCTGTTGTTGGCTTGGGTGTTCCATCGATATAATGTTTGGAAAGCTCGTCTTGCAGATCCATTACTACTGAATAACGAGTTCGATTCTCGCTGGATGTCTTATACTTACGACCCTGTGCAACATCCTACCCATAGTGAACGGATTGGGTAAATAACTACATCCTGTTGTTGGCTTGGGTGTTCCATCGATATAATGTTTGGCAAGCTCGTCTTGCAGATCCATTACTACTGAATAAAGAGTTCGATTCTCGCTGGATGTCTTATACTTGTGACCTTGTGTCACACCCTACCCATGGCGATCGGATTGGGTGAATAACTACCGTTATTAAATTACTTTCTGTATATCGCTGTTATTTACTAAACTTTTTTCTCTCAGGCGCACAGGTTTCAGAATTGCTAACGGAGCCTGCTTTTATTAAGAGGTCACCCATTTGATTGTGTGGTCACTCATCGTAGCTTAACTTCGGTGATGCGACGGTGACCAACGCTTTCAGCGTAACTTGTTAGTTACAAATCTTTGCATAATCAGGCAGACGCCTCAGGTTGCTTATAATACCTGTTGTTAAGGCGTCCCTTCGTGGTGCAATGGCTAGCAAGCTAGTCTCGCAGTTCGATCCTCGCTGGATAATCCACACTTGTGACTTTGTGCCCCATCATACACGTGACGAACGGGTTGGGTAAATACCTACTGTGCTTGTCAATACTAAGTACTCACCTAAGGACCGAACAGGGTTATCACCGCTTCGTGTATCTCACAGGACCTTGAAGGTAAGTCTACTGTTGTATTGAGGCATAATCAGATGAACAAATTTATTTATTTACAAATTTTGCATAATTGGGAACACGCCCCAGGTTGCTTACAATACCTGTTCGTGGTGTAATTGTTAAAAAAACTAGTCTCGCTGTTTAAATTTTCGCTGGATGCTCCACACTTGCCACCTTGTGTATCATCATAAATGTGACGAACGGGTTGGGTAATAGGGTAGGTTGATTTTTCACTTTTTAAAAATATCAAATTCTCCCAAACAGCAAAATTTGTGTGTTGGTATAATAAATACTGATACCAAAAACTAAATCTCTTACTTGCACTATTGTTTGAGGTAATATCGAAATTGCTAAAGTCCTAGCACCTATATAATTGCCCTTATGCCAACCCCAATCCTTTTTATCATATATGTGCTAGAAGGCGGTAGCTGAAGGTCTTAGTATATTGGGTATGACGTTAAACTGCGTCTAGTAATGAAGTTTCAATTCTGGAGCTTTGGGGAGTGTGGAGTACCCCTCCATCGCCATTATTCCCATGTCCACTCTGAACGGGAGTGGTAGTACCTGTTAGGGTCCAATCTATGGGTTAGATAGATAAAAAATGAGTCTTACAAAAATACACCAGTAAAGCAAAATTGATTACCAGCTGTTGTATTGCTAACAATTTGTTTAAAAACAAACTATTTATCTATTTTCCCATACAAATCATATATACAAAAAATTATATTAAATAACCCACTGGGTTGATATGCCATTATACAAAAGATAAATTAAACCAAATCAAACCAAACTTAGAATTCACAAAGACTGAATCCGGTTCTGTTAACATTTCCCGGATTCCTGCCCTTATTTACGCTATGCCACTGCTCGTTTTTCCGCCTGTTAAATCTGGGACGACAAAATGTTAACAGAATTCTGAATCGTTACATTTTTAATTTTAAAATTTAGTATTCAAATTAAGACGTGCGCACAGTTGATCAAACAATGTGATGATGTCTCAACGTATGTGAAGAAACCAACCATAGTTATCTCCCCTTTAATCAGCTAACTATAAATACTAAAATAATTTACACCTTAACTGGACCACAGTTAAGTTGCACTTGAATAAAGTTTTAGTATACACATGTGCATTGATTGTTGAGATAATGATCGCCATCTCCCTTGGTTCTTTAAATCAGTGGATCTCAACTGGGGGCCATATGGCTCCCAGGGACAATATAGCATTTGTTTGGGTCCAGGCAAGCAAAAATATTTAATTATAAAAATACAATAGGACTTTTAAACATCGAATGGTTATGGGGGTCTACCAGAATAAAATAGAAAACAAAGGGGTCCATGGGTAAAAAAAAAAAAAGGTTGAGAAACACCGCTTTAAATGACATGCAATCTCATATCATGAAGGATTTTAGAAATTGTTTTCTTCATGCATTCATCTTTACATGTCTCATTTGAACGTCACCGGACTAAAGTTTCAGCATCATCACCATGGCTAATCATCACTGAATATCACTTTCATCCAATAGTCCACAAACCATGATTGTTTCTCTTTAACTCTCAACCTGATTTTCTTCTGCTTGTGTATTAGAGTTAGCTTTCGTTTAGTTTTCTGTATGAAACTCCCATTTAATTTCTTACACTCCAGTCACAAATATTGATCCCAATTTTCACTCATTTATTTTTCATTTGTTTTTCATTTGTTTTCTTGTAAATTTTATTTATTCAAAATGTATTGCTTTGAGTTTTCTATCCTGACGCTTTGATATCCACCATGATCTACTGGTATATTTTCCTTTTTTAACTACCCAATTTGCACCAAGTTTTGGCATGTGTCTGTGAATACACTCTATTGTCCTTTTGTAAGAGTTTTATGATCCTTTCCATTGCTTTAACTGAGAGTTTTTTTTCTTAGAGTCATGTTTCCTTTCAATTAAGTATGCCCAACCGCCCGTTGAGATATGAAAAAAAACTATCTATTAACTGTAGACCGATTTTGCACATATACGCTTCTGTTGGTATTTGTGTTAGTAATGCAAATTACAAGATCATTCCCTAATTTTTCCTTGAGTTATTCCATAATCTTTTCTTTTGTTTGGTTTAGAAAAAATAATACTATTAATTCAAATAAATTAATCTAGTTTGTTTATATGTATTTGCCAACTGCTCCACACGAGCATGATGTGCTACAAGGACCATTTTTAAGCGGAGTTAAACAGGTTTGAATTTGATAAGTAATTGGTCTATCAATATTCTTGTATTCTAGAATCATTGACAATGACAGCAGAGTCAGACCTGAATGAGTCATTGATATCAAATACGTCCCGAAACACAAGTACATCCGTTCATATTGACTTCAGCAATCACGATGACGCAACTTGGATCCTGACAAGTGCCTTCATCATTTTTACCATGCAATCAGGTGCGTGAATTTCACTTAATTATCCCTTCTTTTCTTGCTTCCTTTATTTCTTTTCCATAGCATTTCCATGTGATATTAATCCATTTCTAGAAATTATTAATCTATTTCTAAAAATTATCAATCCATTTTTGGAGTAATTTTTTCAATTGATTATTAATCCAATTATATTTATTAAACCGCAACAACATCACACTGTTTTTTTCTATTAATTATTAATCCTTTTCTAAAAATTATGAATCCATTTCTAAAAATTACCATTCAATCTTTTGAGTATTTTTCCTTTGATTATTAGTACTATGCTACTAATTATTAATCCACAATAACTTCACATTGTTTTTTTTTTCAATTAATCATTAATCTATTTCTATTAATTCTTAACCCCAAAATAAACTATACGTCCAGATTCATCACACGAATATCGTAAAAGAATTTATTAAAGAGAACGAGTTTTCTAGCCGTTATCTTTCACCTTATTCCTATATGCTCAACCCTATTGAGCAGTGGTTCTCAACCAAGGTCCATATGGACCCTCGTGGACCATATAACATTTTTCTGGTCGACGCAAGCCAAAAATATTAATTATAAAAATACAATAGGATCTTTAAATATCAAATGGCTATGGGGGTCCAGCAGAGTAAAATAGGAATCAAAGGGGTCCATAGTTTAAAAAAAAGTTTGCGAACCATTGCTATAGTGTTTTGTTTTGGGAAAGTGAAAACTTTTATACGCAATAAAGAGTGAGCGAGGAGGGGGCTAAAGTCGGTGAATACAAGTGACTTACAAAGATAGTATGCATATATAAGATACCCTGATTTTAATTGAACTGTTTAAAATATTTTTTACTTAGTTTTTCTTTTTTTTTACCATATTCTTAAAATTGATAATTAATAGAAATGGATTAATAATTTTTAGAAAAAGATAGATAATTAATAGAAAAAACAGTGTGATGTTGTTGTTGATTGATAATTGATAAAAAAATCTACACAAAAATTGATTAATTTTAGAAAGTATTAATGATTTTTAGAAAGGGACTGAAAATTAATAGAATAAACAGTGGGATGTTGTTGGGAATTGATAAGTAATAGAATTGAATTAATAATTATCAGAAAAAAAATGTACACGAAAATGGATTAATAATTTTTTAGAAATGGATAAACAATTTCTAGAAATCCAAGCACCTTCCTTTTTATTTCTCTGAATTTTTGAGATAAGGCTTGATAATTAGTATTATTATGATTATTCGGTCTATTGTCCTCATCTTATACAGATAACAATAAAGATGAGGACAATAGTCCGAATAATCCGAATAATACTAACCTTCCTTTTTAGTAGTTACCTATCCTGAGCACGCTTGGGGTTAATTTGTAGGTGCTTCACTTGGGTGCGATTTCGCTTTGTCGAACCTGAGCACCTATTAATAACCCATAGAAATATAATATTTCTCTTGCTCTTCTTTCGATTATTCTTTTCTTTCTTCCCTTCTTCATTTATTCATTTTTAAAAAATCATTTGCTTCAGGTTTTGGCCTCTTAGAAAGTGGATCTGTCTCAGCAAAGAACGAGGTTAACATCATGGTGAAAAATGCTGTCGATGTCATTTTTGGCGGTTTGACATTCTGGATGTTTGGTTATGGTATAGTTTTTGGCGATACTGTACCACTGTCAAATGGATTTTGTGGATGGGGCAGCTTCTTTGTTACTTCGCATTCGGTCGATGTTGGTTGGGTATACTCGAAATTCTTTTTTACAGCTTCTTTCTCGACAACGGCAACAACCATTGTTTCAGGTAAGTCGTAAGAACACTATCTGATTAGGGAATTTGTTTAAAAAATATATTACTCGATAAATTCTTTTCTTCTTTTTTCATTATATTTTGTCTTCTGATTGGGATTTCCTGATCCGCTTCTTTCTCAAAGTCACAGAAAATTGTATGGTTCTCCTTTTCTAAGGTAGACTCTGATTTGTACATATACCATTGGTCAACATGGCTAAATTTGAATCTGTTGCACAATTCCTTGTAGATCACCTTTCCTACCCAGTATTGTATACTCTTGTATTCATTTTGTGTCAATTTACTGCATTCGCTTATTATGTGATTAACTCTTTCACCTGTGTCACCATACGCTAGCTATTCTGTTGCATATTTTCAATTCCTTATTATTATTATTATTATTATTATTATTATTATTATTATTATTATTATTATTATTATTATTATTAATACGCGTGTCCCTCAATCTTCCGTCCATTATCATCCTGCAACACCTTCTGGTTAAAAATGAGACTGTCCAAATCCTCCAAGATGAAACACAAAATGTAAATCCTGATTATCTGGTGTCGCTTAATCTCAGAATTCTTATTTCTTATGAGTGTCGACACCTCAGCTAAATAATATACCATTTCGTTATTATTATAAAGAAAGAAAGGTAAGAAATATGACATACTACACAGAAAAAATATAATAAGAAAGAAAGAAAGAAAGATAATGAAAAGAAGGAAAGAAAGAAAAAAGAGCAATAGGGTTAAATCCAGATTATTATACTGTTTACCTATTGAAATATTTAGCAGTAGCACTTAAGTAAACATATCAAACGTTGTAATAATTAAATTATCATATTGTGGTATATCCACAGGCCCTGCTATTATTATTATTATTATTATTATTACTCAGTCGGTAGAGTGTCTCACTAGGAACCACAAGGTTCCTGGTTCGATATCGGCCCTCGCCAACTCAGCGTATGCGTAGCACAGGGATCTGTGCGGTAAAGTGAGGTATGTGTGGCGCTCCACCCCAGATGATTAAATAATCTCCTTGGTCTAGCGCTAGTGAAAAGTGGATAAACTCCCTCGCTGTCTGGCTGATACCGACTATAGGCCACCGACGATTGTTGTTTTTTTGTTGTTGTGGCTGATATATATCTTCTTATTATAATGGAGATTGTATGTTTTTCTGTCTGTAACCGAAACTATATTACTATACAAATCACAATTCCCTTTGTTATCTGCATCCCATTCTCCATGATTTTATTTCTATTTAAACCTCAGTTATTAATAAAATTGTTTTACCTCATTAAGACTGTTGACTGTTGACCATATCTAAATACAAATAACATGCAGTTGTATTTATATATACAACAAAACAGCGGTTTACAGTGTGAACTGGAAGGCTAATTTGCATATTGATCTTAAAAAAATTGATTTTAATAAATATGTGCTTAATATTATTGATTTCTAATTGTTTAGTTTTATCTTATTGAATATGAGCAAAATTCTCTTCAATAAATCTTAAAAGAAATCCCTTAACAAAAAGAAATAACTGTAATATTATTCTTTACTTCCTATTTTAACTAAATAGTTAAATTAGGAATAGGAATAATTGAAAATGATGGAAGAGTTAGTTTCAAAGTTGTTCTATTTTTCAATCATACCCCCTCTGTTCCAAATCATGTTATCTGCATTTTTATTCAGTTTTATTGGCCTTTCTAATTTAATATGATATTTTATTATATTAAAACTTAAATACTTGCACCAGGAGGGTGCATATATTTGCTAGTATATTTAAATGATAATTATTCTTGTGACTTTATTTTGAAAAATTTGTGTTCTTTCCTATTAACTGCTAATTTATTACTGATATATTTTCTATCGAGACAGGAGCAATGGCGGAGAGGACAAAATTCGAGTCATACATCTTATTCTCTTTGGTAAACACATTCATCTTCAGTTTTCCTGCTCACTGGATGTGGGCAGACAACGGCTGGTTATCTGTGATGGGTGCAATCGACGTGGCCGGTGCAGGTCCTGTTCACATTGTCGGGGGCATGACTGCTCTGATTGCCACACTCATTTTAGGACCAAGGAAAGATCGATTCCAATCCCACGACAAACCTCCACCTTTTGGATCACCAACCAATGCGATTCTTGGAATGTTTATGCTTTGGTAATAACCTCAATTCTTTGATTTGGTAATTCCCTCAATTCACTGATTTGGTAATTACCTCAATTCTCTGAATTGGTAATAACCTCGATTCTCTGAATTGGTAATAACCTCAATCCACTAATTTGCTAATAACCTCAATTCACTGATTTGGTAATAACCTCAATTCACTGATTTGGTAATTACCTCAAAACTCTGAATTGGTAATAACCTCGATTCTCTGAATTGGTAATAACCTCAATCCACTAATTTGCTAATAACCTCAATTCACTGATTTGGTAATAACCTCAATTCACTGATTTGGTAATTACCTCAATTCTCTGAATTGGTAATAACCTCGATTCTCTGAATTGGTAATAACCTCAATCCACTAATTTGCTAATAACCTCAATTCTTTGATTTGGTAATAACCTCAATTCTTTGATTTGGTAATTACCTCAAAACTCTGAATTGGTAATTACCTCGATTCTCTGAATTGGTAATAACCTCAATCCACTAATTTGGTAATAACCTCAATTCACTGATTTGGTAATAACCTCAATTCTTTGATTTGGTAATAACCTCAATTCTTTGATTTAACAGTTTTATTCATTTATCTATTTATTAATTTGTCTGTTATAAAAATTGTAATATCCCGCCCTGTCGGTTGGGTCTACTGAACACTTCGACTGCACCTCTGCAGAAGGGTAAGACCCTATATGTTATTAATATTATCAATATCTCAATTACCATGATTAGTTCCCCTAGAGAAAATCATAAAAAGTAATTTTCGCTAGGGGAGGTTTATCTATAGTTACTATTTTTTATGCTATAAAGAAGTTAACATTTTAAAATGATTTGTCAAAAGGATAGCTGTATCAGTTTTTGAAAAACCCCTCTATATCAAAATAAGACTCTCCCTTTATAACAGATGCTGCATACACAGTGTATTAAAACTAGTTTTCAACCGTATATAGATATTTATAGACAATAATTAGAATGTACATATATTTTACGCAATTTTACACCGTTGTCATTTAAAAAAAAAAAAATTTTTTTTTTTTACTCCTTAACTACATGTATACATTTGTAGTCATTACCAGCGCGAAAAAAAAAAATTAGTTTAAATTCCGTATTCTACTTCGACCAAATTGAATATGGAGTAATTTGTATATTGCTATTAAAAAAAAAAAAAAAAACACAAAAAAAAACAATAACAAAAAACAAAAGACTTCTCAATTGTTACAACTTACATTCCTTTCAGTCTCGTATATCCAACGCGTTTTTCTTCCTAGTAACATCCTAGCCATGCCAATGCATTTATTAAAAGAAAATGTCTGAATCGCGCGATCCTGTTTATATCAACTACTCTTATCATTGATTGGCTGAAGAAGTGGCCATTCAGATATAAAGAGTTCGCGCTTGTCGTAGTTTTTTCTTTGTTAGCGTTGCACAAGGGTGGCGTGTTGGAGTTTGATCGGCTCCAACGGGGTCTGGCTGGCTGAGGGGGTTATTATGTTGAAAGACCCGAAACCCCACTATGAAGCCAGCCAATAACATAACTGACGACGCCATCCTGCGCTAAGTCTAGCGTATTTCAAACATACTATAGACTACAAGTATTTCTCTGGTGGCTGCAAGAATTTATGTTCTTTTGTCTTATTAATATTATTCAATATTCCAATTACCATTATCAAGTTATTCCTATCAAATTATACACACACACACACACACACACACACACACATATATATATATATATATATATTTATATGGTCATCCACATACAGCCTTGTTTTAATGTATCACATCTCTTCAGTGCGGTATGGATTGCCTCCAGCCGAGATTGAAACGACCTTTTTTTCATCAGTCAGAAATAATGTTCAATATATGTGAAATAATAATAGAAAAAATTGTTGTCGTAGACGCAGTGCCACATCGGGATACTGATCTTGCCATGAAAAATCAGAAATCATCAATAACTTAAAATTGGTTGACTTTAAGACTTTTTGGATCCCTTGGGCAACATTTTTTAGCAGTAGGGAAGCTCTAGAACTCATTTTACAGAAAAAATAGGTTAGAAAAAGTCGCCATTTTTCGCGACCCCCTCAAATTTGGAGAGTTTAAAATTGACATAACTCCACCAAATCTTTGGAATTGGAAGCTAAAATTTGGGGGATTGGCTAAGTTTATCATAATCCACACTTGGACAAAA
>CM042139.1:121063015-121163015 GCA_023376005.1 Doryteuthis pealeii
CTCACCGTTAAAAAAGTTTGGTAATCTCTGGTTTAGATGAAGGTAATCTGAAATCAAGGGTCCTTAGCTCCCTTAGTCGCTTGCCGGATCTTAGAGGTTCCAGTCCTGCTTTTTGGAGGTGAGTCAGCAGCTTTCCAAGCAAGCTTGTGCGGTGGTGACCCCTTCGTACCCGGTATTTGTTTGAGCCTATCAAAGCAGATTCCAGGGATTTTTGTGCAGGTTCTTCTTCATGAATCCGTAGCACATGACTAAACATGGACCATCATAGTTGCGCGACCCTTGTTGATAGTGGCATTGTGTTGCCAATCTGTACGGAACTGTGTTGAAGATTAGGCTGTTTGGCCATCAGTGTCCGGTAATAATTCTCAGATGTTTGCGGTGGTAGGCACCAAACTTATCCCTAGCTGCCTTCGACGCTGCCCAGCTGTTATAATTGTACATAATAAAAAAAAACACACATATTGCAGCATATAGGCGCAGCCTCTTTGTCCGATGATCCATATCTTCCAGAAACAGTGGAAAGCAGTGTTGCCCATTACACAACGTGCAGCTATGTCAGAGGAGATGCAGAGCATTGATCTAAGAAAATTCATAGATTTGACAAAAGCAAAATACAGTTGTCTATTTGCTTGTGTCATCATCATCATCATCGTCGTCGTCATCATCATCATCATCATTTACTGTATTCTGGCGGTGTAGTAGTTTGGAACATCCTACAGCAGCATTTAGTCCTTTTTCATTGGAAGCCATTGTCCTTAGACCCCGTTAGTCCTAGGGGTTCCAGTCCTACATTTTGGGGGTCGTATAACTCTATTTTTTAAATTATTTTACATAATCGTATATGCTTTCTCACATATATATCTTTTTTTATTTCTAGCTATGTTTTTAAAAAACGGAAGTTTCATATTGATTACTTAATTAATAGTGTCCTGGCTTCTCTGGTGTCAATTACAGGTGAGTATTTAAAAAATGTTTTATATTCTGTGATGAAATTATATTTTGGTCACAATAATTCGAATTAACATTTTGTAATTAAATTGTCATCATTAAATTTAATAATTCAATTAAATCTTTAGATAAAAATATTAGTAAATATAAAATTGTTACAATTACAGTGGATTTAGGAGTAATAGCAATGACGTGGTGATTTCACACTTTCCAGAGCTCCAGAACCTCAATACTGGATGTAGTTTAGTGATATCCCCAGGATATCCCCTTGGGTGGGGGCTTATATTTCTGTAAGGGCTGCAGTTGATGTATTCTAGATCTTAGCTACTGGGTGGGAAAACATGGCATCAATTTCCATATTAGCTGATTGAGTGTATGATCTGATATCTACTTATTTATCCAATTATTTACAGAGCTACCGGGCGTTACCCGGGATTTAAAAAACTTAAAAATAAATCTCTTATCTATACATGTTTTTCAAACATTATTCTAAGCAAAGTTTTTAGATATCATATAGAGTTTTGTATATGTCAATCTCGGGTATAGATCGATACTTGATTTATGGTTACGAATTATCGATATATTCAAATAAGTTATGAAACAAAGGTTGCCCCAGTGGGGAGACAAAGATAATTGTCTTCACTTGGATTGTAGGCGTTGGTCAAATGACAATTCAACCCCTTGAAACTTTCTCTATTATCACCTTTCTTTGAAGGGATAAAACCTATCTCGTTTCGGTTCTCACTCGTTGAGCGAAAAGGACATATTTTTCAGCTCTGTTCGTAAAGGAGAATAGCGACAACTGCTCTCTAACTTTCTCACCATGTATTACACCTCACCGAGGAAGATACCGTATGTCTTTTATAATTAATTATATTTTGTTTGTTCATGGAACATATTGTACACTTAACTTGTTTGGGACAAATGTATTCCCGCATAATCGCCGGAGTTAAGCTGTAATGAACCTATTCAATACTTAATTGGATGACCATTTAAGCAACAGCAGGTACTGTAAACAGCCCGGGTCATTTTTTTTGCCAAAATGACCTGATTTGGCATTAAATGACTTGAAAAGGGTAGATATGCCGTAGAACAAAAACAACCTACAATCAATCAACAAATGTTACCCACGGTCAACAGATGACCCCATTGGGGGATCTTACCCCTCTGCAGAGATGCAGTCAGCGTATTCTAAAGTCTTAGCCGGCAGAACGTTTGAGATGAGGCTTGGGAATTTGTATTATTTAGAATTTTTTGAATGGTAGTCTTCATATTTATTGATATATACACAAAGTTTCAGCCGATGGGCCCACTGGCCATATTCAGGTGTTAGTTGTCGAAGTCAGAAACTTTCATGTCGGAAACGGGAGTCTTCAATGAACTTAAAAAATGAACCATTTATTTAATCCATTGAAATAGATTGATCTCATTCCGTTAACCAAGATCTGATACAAGTGTTAAGCCATATTATTAATGTTATTTTCGTCTGTAGTCAGGATTGAACCTGCAACTTTTAGATGATTGTCACTTAGAACTGTATTAACTCGACATTTATATCCGTTACCTCAATGGATGGTTCGGTTCGAAGTTTTGTAAAGGTTGCCGATTCCAACATGAAGGCTCCCGAGTTCGACAAAAAAAAACACCTAAAGAAGACCGGGAGCCATATCATCCGAAATGTTGTGTATATACCAATAAAAATCAAAACAAACAACCCGGAAAATGTAAATGATATAAACTTATATAATTTATTTTGTTATATGAAAAATTCAATGATTATTTTAACATGACCGAATTATATAAATGATATTTGTGATCCATATATTTTCGCATAGCTTTGTGTGCCCTGGCATCTCCAGCTGAAGGATTAGCTATAGGTATGGTCGGAGCAGTCTTTGCATGTCTTGGGGTAGAAGTACTCACAAAGCTGCAGATCGATGATCCAGTCAGTAAGTACAATATGATTACTTCTTCAATTTGTAATTGTTTCAATATATTCTTACATTTTATTTGTCATTTTTGGGGATAATCGGCCTTATTTAGGCTGACTTTGAATATCATAAAAAATATAACTGGGTGTCTAATGTCCATATTTGCTTACTCGACTACTTTGGAGAAAATCATTTTAAGGGACTTCAGTGGGGTAAGTTTTGGCGGTAAATTCCGCAGTTGTCAAATTTATAAGACAGAACGACAACAATTTTTATATAACGCATTTTATATAAAGAAGGGAAATAAGAGAGAGAGAGAGAGAGAGAGAGAGAGAGAGAGAGAGAGAGAGAGAGAGAGAGAGAGAGAGAGAGAGAGAGAGAGATACCTGCTGCTTGGGTGACAGCTCATCTTCCATATCAACCCACCCAGGCTACGTAGTTCCACTTGTTTTTGAACACTAAGCCATCGTCTGTTGTAGACGGATAGATGCCAATATATTATATAAAAGAAATACCTAAGATATTAATTCGCCGTGGAGTCAGACGGTGTATTGTTAAAACGTTTCCTTTTGAGATGAATCAATTTTGTACTTCTAAGGATTTGAGTTGATCTGATCAAACTTAAATGCGTGGTGTTATATCGGGATAATGGACGGTTTCATAAATCAAAGATCACATCTGAAAAATGCGAAAATCTTGGCTGAGCAAAAAAAAAAAAAAAAAAAAAATTCCACACCTTCCATATTCTTCGGATTCTGCTCCATCTGATTACCATCTCTTCCAGCATTCAAAGAATCATCTTGATGGATTGGTTCGTAAAACGCATGAAATGATGCAAAATAGACTATCTACGTTCTTTTCCTCTACACCAAGAAACCTTGGAGGCGTCGTAGGAAATGAACTCGGTAACCGGCGTTCAAATACTGTTTGCATTTCACACAACACTTATACCCTTGGGAAATGTAGGAATCCAACTATTCTCCCTCCAGCTATGGGTAAATAGTAGGACAGACTGGGCTCTTTAACCTTGGTTAGGCAACCAGTCATGGAGTAGAAAAACTCTGAATTCAAACCTGTTAAACTCCGCATAAGAAATTGACCATGTGTCTGATATTATGGAAGGTGAACTTTGGTCTTCGCACCAATTTTCCTGTATAAAAGACAACCATTTTCCTTTATAAAAGGACATGCGCTTGGTCGTTGTACAAACAAACAAACAGACATACAAACAGACATATAGAATCTCTTTTCATATATATAGAAGAATAGTTGTAGTACTATTTAAATATAAGCACCAAAACATTATTATGAAGCCAAATCAGTAAGTATTATACTTTATTTTATTACCAGCAGCCTCAAGACCTTACCTTATCAAGTACTATTTACTTATAAAACATTTCACCTCACACACACAAGTTTTTGTTGTATCTTCTGTCATGTGTGTATAGTTTTTCTTTTAAGTTTTCTCAGGCAATGAAGTATCCTTGTTATCACTCTTGTCGTGAATTGTTCTTATATTTATACCATTCGAGAAAATGAGATACTCAAACAGCTATGATTCCTATCAACAGTTTCTTAGAATTTAATGTGTTTTGCTTAGTTTGACAGGCAGACCGTAGATTGTTTTGGGTACCTGATTTTCCTCGGTGGTCACCCATCTAAGTACTAGGCAGGCTCATTGCTTCTTAACTTCGGCGATCTAGCGGGAACTGGTGATTTAAGTATGATTTCACTGGAAGTCATGTTATTTAGTTTATTTTCTAAAAAAGACACATCACATAAAAATTCAAACATATACATTGTTGATGAATAATGGTTATATATATATATATATAATATTGTAAAAAACTGAAAAAACACAAGTTTATAAACGAATAATATTTATTTCGCCTACGCTGTAATGTTTCGGTCTGTTTTGATAGACTTTCATTAGGGCTTTCGTTAGTTTGAGGAAAAATAAATTATTACTGAAAATAAGAAGTCTGCGAGCCTCTGTTTTTTGGTGTGTTAGGCTTCTTTTTAGTCGATCTTGAAATTGATGAAGGTCTATCAAAACAGACCGAAATACTGCAGCGTAGGCGAAATAAACATTATTCGTTTATAAACTTGTGTTTTTTCATTTTTTTACAATATTACACACTGTCGGATTCACTTCCACTTTTTCTCCATATATATATATATATATATATATATATATATATATATATATATATATATATATATAACAAATACCGATTAAAGTGATAACAAATCTTGTCTGGGGAAACTCAAACAGAAACATTACAAAATAGGATAGAAGAATATAAAGTAGATCTTATACAATGTGTATAGAATAAATATACTAATAGGACAGAAGTCTTGAGGCTACTGAATAGAGAATAACAGTCGTCATTTACTGTTTATAAAGGCCCTTGTGTAAGAAGTACACAGAATGCTTGTGGGAAGCTAAGCCCTTTTTCATAATGGCCAACTGGAGAGTCTAAGAGAAAAGAGGACTTGCTTTTGGCGGTACAGTCTTTTATACTACCGATCACAACCACACGAAGTTGTATGACCGACAAATACGGCTAATAACTTGTAATGTAAATAACTAAAAACAAGAAAAAGAATAATGTAAGAAAAACATTTTGAACTTGTAATATCCGATTTTCTCTGTGTCATTGAACTCTTATTTTATTGTATGTTTTTTTATTTGTGTTATTACAGCATTTATTTTCTCTCTCT
Source organism: Doryteuthis pealeii (assembly GCA_023376005.1). Classification (NCBI taxonomy): domain Eukaryota; kingdom Metazoa; phylum Mollusca; class Cephalopoda; order Myopsida; family Loliginidae; genus Doryteuthis; species Doryteuthis pealeii. Next base: position 121,068,619 of record CM042139.1, read on the forward strand.
CTAGGTTGTGTCAGCGTGCATGCAATAAGCGGAGCGTGGAGCCTTCTTTCAGTTGGCATTTTCAGTCGAAAAGACATATTCATCCACACAGACAATCGATTTAATATTAATAATGGATTGCTTTGGGTATGGAAAATTTATCTCTACTTAGACACACACACACACGCGCACACACACACGCGCAAAACACACTCACAATCACTTACATACACACAACATTTGTGTGTGTATTTGTTTGTTTTGCTTTGTTTTGTTTCACGGCATATCAACCACATTGGGTTATTTAATTCCGACAAAGTTTTGAAATAAATTAATTCTTATTGGAGACTCAATTTTGTTAATAAACATTTTTCTATTCAACCCATAGACGGGTACTACCACTCCGGGTTAGAGTGAACCTGGGAGCAATGGTGATGAAGGGGTGCTCCATAATTCCCCAAACCTCCTGGAATGGAACCTCACCTTCAGATAGAGTTTAACGTCATTCCCAGGACATAAAGACTCTCAGCCACCGCCTTCTAGCCCATATAGGATAAAAGGGATTGGGGCTTGCCATAAGGGCAATAGGGTTAGGGCAATCATATAGGTGCTAGGGCTTGACATGACCAACCGATTGATCGGAGGGGGCCTCTCCAGCCGCCCGTCTAGCCTAAGTAGAGTGTTGCATGTCATGGACTGCTCATCCACCAGGATTCCCTCCTTAAGCCTCACGGGTCAACAGGTGGACCCATTGGGGGAGTCTTAACCACATGCTGAGATGCAGTCGGTGTATGGTAATGCCCCACCGACAGAGCGGATTTGTGTGTGTAAAAAGTAAAAAGATCTTGTATAAAAAGTGTGATGACAATTACAATGAAAATCAACGTATAAACGTTGAAAATGATTATGTGCATTGAGTAGTGAATACGTTTATGAGAAAATATTCACATGCAAAGTTGTTTCTGTGTTTGGGGTCTAGAATAATACCTCTGAGTTTATGTCCAAAAATACCGGTATTGGTTGGCTTGATGGTAGGGAAATATTTCGGTAGATACAGGTGGCAATTATCTCTGGTGTCCCTTAGCATCAAATAGGAGAACAGTGACAAGTAGAGAATGTAATCCTTACAAATTATTAAAAGATCGGGTTGGGAGCTGAAAAGTGAACAATCGTTCATGTAGTGATTAGTAAAATCTCTTCATTTTTTTCTCAAGTTAATCTGGCCCGTGTACGAATACCGCAATGTACATATTAATGTACACAGTGAAATCTTCACGCTTGAAAGAGTAAGTGTAGATACAAAAGCCTACAACATTACAGACGTTTAGCTCGAGTAATTTACTTACAAGAGTTAAAAGTAAGGAAAGAAAAGAAATAAAGATTTCAAAGCCAGTTGGCAAAATTTTCTGAATCGGATGTTAGAGCGGAAGTATCTACTTCTACATTTTTCCATTAAGTATAAAACAAGAGGCACAGAGACCTTTGCCATTCCTGCATAGTATGTCTTTTAAATCTTTCCGTCTTTTTTTTTTAATGCATTTCGGGAATGTATATAAAAATGTTTTTACATTTGGCTCTTGAAAATTAATTTTCTGATACTAAATAATATGCATTCTGAATATTTGTAACTTTGTGTGTGAAAAAATAAAATAAAAACGTTGTGAAAAATAGACATATTTCTTCTATTTAAAAAAAAAAGAAAGAAAAAGAAACGAGCAGATATTTTCTGTTTCGCAAACTCTTCTGATTTGTACAAAAAATCGTTATTCCTTACCAAAAATCAAATTGTTGTTAGCCACAGAAACTTTAAAAGGTAATTCACTTTCTTAATTTCATCAACCTTCATGGATTATTTAATGCCAAAGCCATATTTGTAGAAGACCAGTTGTGGTACTATTTAACACATAGCTGGGAGATGAGGTTGGTTCATACCTTTCCCAAGAGTATTAGTCCGAATGTGAACGTAATAGCGCGACTGGAGTTCGAACTCGCACATTATGATTTCACATTCCAGCATGTTTACCATTACGCCAAGCGGACCCCCCCTATCAAATTAATATACACATCACCCTATATGAAGGGGGTTTAAGCCATCCTTGTAGAAGAACAGTTGAATTACTATTGAACCCAGGAAGTTCATATCTTTCTTAATGGTATTAGTCCAAAAGTGAACGTAATAGCACGACTGGAGTTTGAACTCGCTTACTACGATGTCACAGTCCAGCACGTTAGCCACTACGCCACAGGGTCTCCCCTATTTCAAAGGATAAAGTGTGTAATGTCAGTTATAAGAATTATAATTATCGGTGACGTGAAGTCTAAATTACAAATGTTGATAAAACTTTGTCTTCAAAATTCTAATGAATACAGAAGACTCATTGTAAAAGATCATTAATCTCATCTAATAAGTTGGTATTTATCCAACCCGGGTAGGATATAACATAAAGTCGCAAATATGCGTCATCCAACGGGGATCGAACTCGTTATCCAGTATCTGCGAGAGAAGCCTGCTAACTATTACACCAAGGTAGAGCGCCTTTATTTAAAAATAAGTATCTTTGATAGAATTTTCGATTAATTTCTAATGTATTACAATTAAAACCGATTCTTTTTCATCGATCAGGATAAACATATTACGTTACGATCGTAAACAAAGAAGATATGGTGGTCAGACGAAACCTCTTTTGCACAAAAAGACTAAAACCATAAAGAAAATTGTCCTTCAAATGGAGTGCACTGGATGAAAATTCCGAAAACAATTACCCATTAAGCGTTGTAAACACTTTGAATTGGCTGGTGACAAGAGAAAGTAAAGAAATTTGATTGTAAATTAAATTGGCCCCTGTGGTGTAGGAGAGATAATTTACGGGGAACAAATGGCGCAGTTAGGCGGGAAATTCAAAGACAAACTACGACGACAATGTTTAAAGCTACAACAAGGGTTTAATACTTGGTAAATGTACAACAATACATATATTTACGTTAAAACAAAGGGGTTTAGTGAATGTTCAATTCAATGTTCGTTGAGGTTAGGTCGGATATAGCTACTGGTAGTTTGTTTGTTTATGGGTCTCCAAAAGACCGTGGAAGATTTAGGTAGTTAGTTAATTGTTTAGTTGGCATAGAGTTAAGTCCTGCGAGGAGTCATGTAATAGACTTCTGAGTATCAGAGTTGTATGGGGTAAGCTATATCCGAGGTTGTTGGTGGAAATTGTCGAAGGCTTTTTAAATTCTCCTATGTGGAAGTAGTAGGTAGGTCTATCGTCCGTCTAGGGTGTTGATAAAGTCTATGTCCAAAGCCTCGAAAGGGTTGATGAACAATAATTCCTTTAAGGGTTTAATATTCTATGTCCGTTTTATCCTTAAATGTGTCAAGCAGATAATAGAGTAGCAAGAATGCTAACATCTACCTCTGTGTCCCGCTAAGAGGTTAGGAGTGAAAAGAGAGAATGAAGGAAGCAGATGCACGCTTTTATAGACATCATCACGTGATCATGAGGGGGAGCTGCTGCTGGTGTTGTCTGGTGAAACCGGACGTTTGTCCCCTAAGGACTGATAGCCGGTGTAGCCGGAAGCAAGTCCCTTACTAAATTTCAACAAAAGAAGGGCCAGATGATCCAGTTTTAAACTGTTTCAGTGAAATGAATATAAAAATGTATACACTCTAAATATATACTTATGTCTAAGCAATGTTGTTTAAATGTTGTGAACTGTCACTTTTGTTTAGATAATAAATATTAAATTATTTTCATTTGATTATCGCTATGTAAATTTTATTACAGGGTGGAAACGGTGAACAGTTGAAAGTCCAGCTGATTGCTATCGTGTCAATCGCTGCTTGGTCTGTGTTGATATCATTCATATTTCTCAAGTTGGTCACATTGACAATTGGACTCAGGGTTAGTGAAGAAGAAGAAATTCTCGGAGCTGACGTTGTTGAACATAACTGTGGAGATATTACGTACGACAAAAAGAAGAAAAAGGTACAGTATTTACTCATACTAGCATGAATATGCGCCCTTCGCCGGGCGGAAGTATTTAAGTTTTTATGTTATGAAATATAGAGAAATTAAATAAGTACGCATATAAAAAGATTACACTTAATTATATTTTAATTAATTTCTATATAAAAAACAACATTCATAGGATTAAATGTTAATACTTTGGAGAATAAAACAGTAATATTAGAGATTAATAACACCAAGTAATTATTTACTAAACCCAAATTTATTAAAACCAGTATGCAAATTAACCACACAATATATTATGTAAACCTGTATTTCTAAGTGATATATAAGACACATTTAAACGTACTAATAACATGGGATGTCTTAAGGCAAATCTAATTCTATGTATTACTGATTTTGACTATAAATTGAATACTCATTGATTAACTTACTTAATTCCTGAAATGATTATGACGTAAGCAGTGACGTAGTTTCAGTTACAGAGAAATAGAGACTGAATCTCCATTATCAATAGATAATAAATATATAAGAATTGTGAAAATTAGTTTGAAACCCGCAAGTCCTTATAATCCCTTCGTGCATCTATGGATACACTAACACTGAACATTCAGTAAGGAAAGACAAACAATCAACTCGTATATACAATGCACATATGAACGTTTAATATACAGAACATGTAACAAAAAATAACACAATACATATGTCCCAAATTTGCGAACTCGTTTCATAAACATTAAAATGCATATTATCTGCAAAACATTTAATTGCATCTTTTTTACCTTATTTCGTACAGTAAATGTATTGTATCAACAAACAGTTGTCTTGTCTTCAAAAAGCTGTCAATCCTATTTGACGTTCACACTTAACTACTGTTTATAACTCTTCAAAACGTTGGGTTTAACCAGTATTACTTTCAGGGTTAAAACTCCTTCTGTTCTATTACTTATCGTTGCACACAGACTCTATAGACGCTTCTGTCATTAATGAAACCTTTTCGTTGGATTACGTTAGTAATAACCGCTTTCTTGAATTTCCTACATATTCCCAGTATAAGAATAGTGGGTATTAGTTTGTAACCAACTCTAAGTCTTTATAATGCATTAGTGTATCCATAGATACACTAACACTGAACATTCGGTAAGGAAAGACAAACAACTAACTCGTATGAAGGATGAACATATAAACGTTTAATATAAGCAACATGTAACAACAAAATAACACAATACATATGTCCCAAACTTGCGAACTTGTTTCATAAACTAACAAAGTGTAATAAAGAAATGGTTCGGAAAGACTTATTGTGTTTTCCATACGTTTTATGGCAAGATACACTAAATGCTATGTCGAAGTTAGAGACTAAATATCTTTATTCTGTTCTACGAAAAATAAAGCAAGCAAATTCTTTGTTTTTCCTGATTTATACTAAAATTTCATTGAACCAGGTGTAGCCGTAAGAAACAAAGGCATGTAAATTAAAGTGTGTCATACACAGGTGAGAAATTTTTATCAAATAATTATTGTGATTAGCAGTTAGAAGTAAGTGGATAATTTAGGTGTTAAAAGAGAATTGATCAGAATAATGCAGACAATAGTATCTATCACCTGCGTATATGCAGTTTATTAAAAGAATGATGAATACCAGAATATAAAGCAATAAGTGAATGGTGAACTAGTGGAGGGCACCTACGCTTCAAAGATGTCTGCAAGAGATCATGAAGACATGCCACATCAACATAGACACATGGGAGGCTTGTGCAGAAGACCGTGCAACCTGGTGCCTCCTCATCAAACAAGGAACAAAAAGAAGTGAAAAAGAGAGGAAAAAAACTGCCACAGAAAAGAGAGCTAAAAGAAAGGAGAAACAGCAGCACCCCCAACACCTACAGAAAGCATCACCTTTTGTTGACAGCCACTGCACCAGGGACTGCCATTCAAGGATCGGTCTGTTCAGCCACTCACATAGCTGTAAGTGAGAGAGAGAGAGATAGAAAAAAAACAAAAATATGATATGTCATTTTCATTGCACCACGTGAGAAGACCTTATAAAGCAAGCACAGCACTTGTAGCTTTGTGTCAAATCTACAAAGTATGAGACACCTAGTGAGAATCAATCTCACCACTCAACAGTAATTGAACCGTGAGACTACTTTTCACAACGTGGTTCCCCAAGACAGAGGAGATTAATCAGTTAGTGAGTATTGTATATATATGTGCATCTGTTATAAGAAATTATATCTGAAAGTTGTAGACATAAGTGTTATAAATCAATGTAGATATTTACCCAACCCGTTCGCCACGAGTATGATGTGACACAACGTCGAAAGTATGAGGAATCCAGCAAGAATCGAACTTGCTTTTCACTAGTAATGAATCTGCAAGATTAGCTTGCTAACCATTACACCACAATGGGACGACTGTTTTATATTAATGTATGTGAAGAAAAGTTTATCATATATATATGTATATATATCTTTACCTAATTTAAACCGCTCACAGCTGCTCTCCTGCCACTGCGATCCTACCACAAACCGCTGGCAGCGGCTATCGCACGTGTCACTTTTTTACACGGAAGAATCATTACGTGAACACCCCTGGCATCTTTTGTTTTGTCTTTGAACCAACGCTGAGATTGGTACTTGACCCTTTTTCAATACGGAATCAGTTATCCTATCATACAGGTAAAAATACCAAGAAAAGTTGGTACAGCCATGGGGGGGGGGGTTGATAGGCAAATAATTATCTATCTATCTATCTATCTATCTATCTATCTGTGTGTGTGTGTGTGTGTGTGTGTGCTCAAATGCCGGCAAAGCAGAGCAATATAAAAATTCTCTCTCTCTCTCTCTCTCTCTCTCTCTCTCTCTCCTCTCTATATATATATATATATATATATATATATATATATATATAAGGTGTTCGGGATAAATTTGACATAATTATATTCGGTTATTTTTCTCCGTAGGTTGGAGGTATTGACGCACACTACGCATCATTTAAAAGCTTGGACTCTTCTTCATTCATATACGTGATGACAGATAGAATGGATGACTGGAACACACCTGAATCACGGAAGAGAATTTGATCTCACTTTCTGAATTTTAATTTTTCAAATTTATTTGATTTAGTTATATTGTCTTAAATTTTTTACTTCAATTTATAACAATTTTTTCAATCTATTAATAATGGAGATTCGGTCTATTTGTTTGTAACCAAAACTACGTCACTACTTATGTTACAATTACCAAAATCGTCAATATATAGACTAAAGAACAATTAATATTAATAAAATAAATAAAAGATGTTCTTCATAATTCAACGTTTGAATTCTTTTCATTGTAATAAATTTACTAAATATTATTTAAATAAATAAACTATATAAATTATGAAATTAATTCAAAAATTGTATTACTTTAAATATAAAAAATTATTTGCGAAATTTGTAATCAATTTTAAAAATTATATTTTACTCTCGCCTTTTTTTCAATAATAAGCAGTTAACAAAAAGTTTAAAAATAAATACTTACGATTTTGTGTAAAAGTTATGTATGAAATATTCAAAATACTTTTTAATTAATAATTAATAGATACGCACAACACTTTATTTGAGAGGACAACTAAGTTTCATTTCAAATTGTTTTATTTTATTTACTCCTTTAATAAATTTGACGATTTTACTTACTTATAATAAAAAAAACCCTCTGACATTGAATTTTTAACTCAGGCACTGTCTTTCAAAAATAAACTTTTACACCGCCCGGAGTTTTTTTTGTTGTTGCTAATCTTATTATAATGGAGATTGTGTGTTTTTCTGTCTGTAACCGAAATTATATTACTACTCAAGTCACAATTCCCTTAATTATTTACGTCAAATTCTCCATGATATCATTCTTTTAAACCTTCAGTTATTAATAAAAATTGCTTTACATTATTAATACTGTTGACCATATCTACGTACTAATAACATGCAATTGTATTTATATATACAACAAAATAGCAGTTTACAGTGTGAACGAGAAGGCTAATTTGCATATTGATATTTAAAATTTTATTTTAATAAATATGTGCTTGGTATTATTGATTTCTAATTGTTTGGTTTTATCTTAAGAAATATAAACAAAAATCTCGTGGATAAATCTTAAAAGAAATTTATTTACACGAAGAAATAACTGTAATATTATCCTTTACTTCCTATTTTAACTAAATAGTTAAATTAGGAAAATTACCAATGAAAGAGGGGAGTAAGGAAAAATGATGGAATAGTTAGTTTCAAAGTTGTTCTATTTTTCAATCATACCCCCTCTGTTGCAGATCTTTTTATCTGCATTCTTAGTCAGTTTCATTAGCCTTTCTAATTTAATATGATATTTTATTATATATCAAACCTTAAATACTTGCATCCGGAGGGTGCATATATTTGCTAGTATTCATAATATTCTAATTGGAAAATATCGTTTTTATCTATTCATTTATTTATTATAGTTGGTTGGTAGCAAACACGACGAATCTCCAGAAAACGAGAACGGCCCACCTCTTCGTACTTCGAGCGAAAATTCAAACTTGCCAGGGAGACAGGCAACATCTCGTCGTTGTTCACGGATGCTCGGATCACGTTTCTACATGACTAGCAAACACTATCCCCTGTTCGACAATGAAGACAAGTTAGAGGAGACGAGTAAGCGACAGTCACCGGGATGCCGCCAGAAAACATTTGTAGAAAAGTTTCAGCAGTTTCATCAAATCGGCCAATCGAAAAGCAGCAGGCGAGGTTCGGCTTTGAGCGTCTCCAAATACCAGTCGACTCAGACACTGACAGTTGGGAACATAGACTGCGATCCGTATATTTCAGAAAGAGGCACGGCAGCTTTTACCATTGATAATGAACTGACCCATCGGAATTCATGGAGGACTCATCAGAATCAAGTGACAGAGCACAGAGATTCTTGTGAGGAATCGTCCATTTATCAAAATTATTCAAACCCTCTGTTTAAATCTCCCGTTCGTATAAGTTATTTGTAGTATCTTATTTCGTTTTTTTTAATCAAAAAGTAAAAAGAAATATGAATTGTTATTTAATTTCTAACCCAAAAGATTTAGAAATTGTTATTTATATCATTCGTTATTCATCAGACTACGTAGTTTCATTCATATCGTTTTTCAGAACAATTATTACAAGTGACATTTATTGCTTTTAGAAAGCAATAGTTTTAAACTTCTCTCTAATCTGCGATGGCCTAACAGTGAAAAGCACGGAAAATGGAATTGAGACAACAGATGTTTACTCTACATGAAGGCATGAAACGACTTCACTTTAAAGCTATGGGTAAATATTAAAGCGACTAATGCCCTTTGTAATATATATATATATATATATATATATATATATATATATATATATATATGTATATATATATATATATATATATAGTTCCGGCTTCAATACCGGTTCCCGCCAACTCACCGCATGAAAAGCACAGCTTAGGTAGGCTGGTCTGTGTGGTAAAGCATCTGGAAGCAGATGGTGGGTGTGGCGGTCCACCTCAGTGTGGGTGTGATGGTCCACTTTAGTGGAAATGAAAAGGGAATATACTCCCTCGCTGTTTGGTTGATACCGAAAATAGGCCACTCCGCCGACTTTATTGATTACTTTATGCACACACACACACACACACACACACACATACATATATATTTACCAAACCCGTTTGCCTATCGGTGGCGAACGGGTTGGGTAAATTCCTACAATTGATGTAGTAGAGATATGAGGAACACAAGTACAAAACTCAGACAACCGTATGTAGGAGAAATATTTCGCTAAGCCTTAAGCAATAGAGCGACTGATGATGCTGAGTTTAAGGCTTAGCCAAATATTTCTCCTACATACGGTTGTCTGAGTTTTGTTCTTGTGTTCCTCATATCACTACCACACACACACACACACACACACACACACACACACACATATATTATATATATATATATATATATATATATATATATATATATATATATATAAGGACAGAGTAGATATAGTCATTGGTGCTTAATGACTGTGAATTTCTTGCCTATGCGATCATCGGATTGATGATGGTCTAACTTAGTGAATAAAGCAATTCCCGGTCCAATTTGCAACTAAAGGGTTATTTTGTGGGGTTTTATGGCGCTAAACGACATTTTTAATCATATCAATTATTTATATAACGATCGTAACTATGAAATAATAATTAGAATCGTTCACTTCTTCTTAAATAGAAACACCTGTATAATCACGGAACGTTTTAACAGCGGAAACCCAATGTGATCACGGATCATCTACTTGTATACATAATTACCAACCCTTCCGCAAAAGCAGGATGTGACACAGGACCAATTTCTTAATTTATTAACAGGTTTTAATTCAGAATGTTCCTTCTCCTAGGCTAGTTGCCTAACCAAGGTTAAAGAACCTAGTCTGCTCTGTTATTTACCCATAGCTGGAGGGAGAATAGTTAGATGCATACCTTTCCCAAGAGTTAGAGCGGTCATTTTTTACGACGATAACCATTACACAACGCATCTCCACGTCGTCTATTTGTATATATAACCATCTTAACGCTTTTTCTGTTCTTTTTCTTACTGAATTAACAGAAGGAAAAGATGTGTGTCCTGTGAAAACCGATAAAGATTACAATAGTTTGTCCAACATGGCTGATTCTAACATTGTTTTATTGCATTTTCCCCCTTCTTTCTAAAACATAAAGCAACGCGCCATTATCATAAAATGTTTATGTACATGTGAGGTAAACCGTTCTATTTTCACCGCTCACCAACACCTTTACCCGTTAGGCTATAACACCTGATTTAATGTTCCGGTAAAGCTTGGATGAAGTTCTTTCAGTGCATATATATTGGTAATACATATAATGAGCCGGTTTCGCTCAGTCGGTGGGGCATTCGCCTTGGTAATCCTCAAGTTTTCGGGTTCGATACCGGTTCTTGCTAACTCAGAGCATGATCAGCATTGCTTTGGTAATCTGATTTGTGCGGTAAAAAAATCTGGGAGCTAACAGTAGATGTGACGCTCCACTACAGCAAAAACAATCTAGCGCTTAGTAAAAGGAGATAAACCTCCTCGCTGTTCGGCTGATACCGACAATAGGCCATTACGCAGTCTACTACTACATATAAGTAGAAATACAAGTGTATTGTCACTATTTTAGAGGCAAAGTGTGTTCAGAAAATATCGAGACAAAAACTCTATTTACTAAGATAGAAATGAACAATATATGAAGCATTAGTTCTTTTCAAAATAGTTCTTCTGGCATTCAACACACTCATCAGAAAGTTTTTATGGTAATTTTCACCTTTAGTTGGCTAAATTCCTAGCATAAAATTGTGCGTGCGCATTATCTGAAATGAACTTAATTGTTATTAAGAATACATTTTATGATATTTTTGTGTTAAAGCATGCAGTTGTATTGTTTTCAAAAAAGTTTCTAAGATTTGTTTATTTCACACGGAGACTTTCAAAATGGCTACCGGCTTGTTTCAAAGTAAGAGTCAAGGAAGGTTACTCTAATTGCCTTATTTGCTAGGAATTTAGCCAACTAAAGGCGAAAATTACCGTTTTATATTGATTTTTATATTGATCTCTAAATATAAACTTTTGATTTGGTGTAAAGCTACACTGTCGTATTTCTTTTAATGACCTTCACATAATCAAATCTTGAGATGAATCTTTCGTTTAGGAAATAAGAAAATACCATACACAGTTAGGTTTGGTGTATTTAGAGTGTGTTGCACTTGCACAACCCTGTGTTTTGACACAAACTGCTGTTCAAAATATATCGAGAATTATCATTGACTTTTCTAGACTTTCTCTTGACTTCAGTCTGAACATTATTACGTTTTTATATGATTTTGATCCGTGGCGTAGTGAATAACGTGCTAGACTGCGGTATCGTAGTCAGCGAGTTCGAATTCCAGTCGCGCTATTACGTTCACTTTCGGACTGATACCATTGAGAAAGGTGTCAATCCCAAATCTATAGGTTGAATAGTACCAAGTATAAATCTTCTACAAGGATGGCTTTGGTGTGAAATAACCCACGAAGGTTGATATGCCATTAAACAAAAAATCCTTCTTTCTTGATATTCAGTAAGTAAAGTAGGCGGATTGGCCTATTGTTATCAGCGAGGGAGTCTATCCCCTTTTCGCTAGCGCTAGACCAGGAGATTATTTTATGCGTCTGGGGTGGAGCGCCATACACACCGTCAGCTCCCCACTTTACTGCACAGAAGCTGTACGCTGAGTGGGCGAGATTGGTCTATCGAACCCGGAAACATGTGGTTCCGAGGCAGACGCTCTACCGACTGAGCTAAACCGGACCCTTAGATAATAAACTAACAATAAGCCTATGTTCATAATTACTTAGCGGCTTATCTTTTGAAAACGTAAACAAATAAAATAAAATAGAATATGATATGATTTTTAGTCCCCAAGGTGTCTGCTCCCTAATCTAGCTGGTGTAGTCTAGGTATACTATTCAGACCATGCCAGCAAAATACAAAGTTTCAGAATTTTAACTTTGATTTCAGGCCACAAATTGAAATAGTCTTAAGAAGCACTGATCTAGATTATATCCGTGAAAAATATCTAAATGATGATTTCAACATTGATGATATGAATACAAGCTCCCAAATATTGTGTGCCATGTTTCTGATTAAAAGGATGCGAGTTCAAGCCTCACTCAAACTCATTCGTTATTTCGTTTTAATTTATTGGTTGCTGTTAATTGTTAGCACTGTCGGTGTGGCTTAGAATATACCGACTGCATCCTCTTCAGAGGGTTAAGATCCCCCCCCCCATAAAAATGGGTGTCCTGGATATGACACTAAACTGTATCCGGTAATGAGGCTCTGGAGAGTGTAGATTCACTCTTTCGTTGCCATTTCTCCCAGGTCCACTCTGACCCGAATTGGTAGTACCTATTAGTATTCTATCTATGGGTCAAATAAATGTTTGAAAATTATTTGTAATTAGATAGGAATACTTGATACCATATAATTGTATGGAAACAAATGATTATTATCATTATCACTAATTAGGAATAGTTAGTTGAAGCCATATAATTGTTTGCAAATTATTTGCGTTAACTACGTGTAACTATATTACTTATATAATTGTGTGTAAATTATTAGTATCATATAGAAATACTTGATACCATATAAGTGTGTGTAAACAAATAATAATTATTAAATATGAATAGTTACTTTAAAATTATTTGTATATAGATTATTAGTATTATGTAGGAATACACTTGATAACATAACTGTGTGTAAATAAACGATAATTATTAAATAGGAATAGTTACTTTAAAATTATTTGTATATAGATTATTAGTATTATGTAGGAATACACTTGATAACATAACTGTGTGTAAATAAACGATAATTATTAAATAGGAATAGTTACTTTAAAATTATTTGTATATAGATTATTAGTATTATGTAGGAATACACTTGATAACATAACTGTGTGTAAATAAACGATAATTATTAAATAGGAATAGTTACTTTAAAATTATTTGTATATAGATTATTAGTATTATGTAGGAATACACTTGATAACATAACTGTGTGTAAATAAACGATAATTATTAAATAGGAATAGTTACTTTAAAATTATTTGTATATAGATTATTAGTATTATGTAGGAATACACTTGATAACATAACTGTGTGTAAATAAACGATAATTATTAAATAGGGATAGTTACTTTAAAATTATTTGTATATAGATTATTAGTATTATGTAGGAATACACTTGATAACATAACTGTGTGTAAATAAACGATAATTATTAAATAGGAATAGTTACTTTAAAATTATTTGTATATAGATTATTAGTATTATGTAGGAATACACTTGATAACATAACTGTGTGTAAATAAACGATAATTATTAAATAGGAATAGTTACTTTAAAATTATTTGTATATAGATTATTAGTATTATGTAGGAATACACTTGATAACATAACTGTGTGTAAATAAACGATAATTATTAAATAGGAATAGTTACTTTAAAATTATTTGTATATAGATTATTAGTATTATGTAGGAATACACTTGATAACATAACTGTGTGTAAATAAACGATAATTATTAAATATGAATAGTTACTTTAAAATTATTTGTATATAGATTATTAGTATTATGTAGGAATACACTTGATAACATAACTGTGTGTAAATAAACGATAATTATTAAATAGGAATAGTTACTTAAAAATTATTTGTACATAAATTATTAGTATTATATGGGAATACTTGGTACCATATAACTGTGTGTAAACAAACGATTATCATTAAATAGGAATAATTACTTTAAAATTATTAGGTTGACATGCCATTAAACAATCAAACCAAACTAAACCTAACCAACAATTTCTTGAACTTAAAACAGAACTGAAAAAAGAAAGAAAGAAGAAAATACATAATAATACACAAATTGTGATCACCACATTTAAGGAAAGGGATGATTACAGTTTTAATAAAATCAAAAATCATAAGGCAGGGAAAAAGATTTATGAATTAATGAACTAATTCATCAGCTTATTTATTTATTTATCTATCTATCTATTTATTATAAACTTGGATGGTTGAAATAGAAAAAGTAACGCTTGCAAAGTACACATTGTGGGGAATTTTATCCCCGAAGGTAACTCTGGTTAAACCCAAAATCTCGAAGGATTATTGACAGTAGCTAAGTGCGCAAACGTAAACAGGGTTCGAGAGCATTTGAAGTAAGGAAAACATAACAACCGTTTGTTAATACAACAATTTTACGATTTAAAGAAAGAAAAGAGATAAAAGGAAATGATTTGTAGACTTCTGTTGACTTAATTGAATAGGCGAAAATACGTCCTCGTAACTAGATGTCACATGGTTGGCTTCAATCGATATTTTCCCCTTTGAGGCTTTTGGTTCAATGTTTTTAGGGTCACAACGTGGTTAATGTGGCAATGGAAACTGCAGTTCGTCTTCAGCTCGTCGTGACGTAACAGTCTCTCAATGAACCACGATCTGATGTTGAACGCTGGACCACTGGAGGTAAAAAAAGAGGCCGAATCAAAGGATTCGGCGGTTATATTGGGGGTTTCACGTGGCATCTAGGAGTATCGTGATTTTATTGTTTGGCCATTCCACGTGCATCAGATTGATTCTCAGATTTTTATATAGGTAATTATTTTCTCTGCTCACGAAAACTTCTAATGTCTAATAAACATACATCAATATAAGGACACTTAAAAATAATTAAATTCTTTATCTAAATTTTATTTTAGTTAATTGAAATATAAACAGAAAGTTAAAGTTGTTAATTAAATCCAAAATGTGTACTGGAGTGTTTACTATGTTATAATACAACCAATGATTATTTCCCACTATCAATCTGATCAGATATTCAATAGAAATATCGAAGCATTTAATCGATTTTCAAAAGTTACTGTACAATTTAAAATTGTGTTTTTGCTAAACTTATTTGCACTAATAAATATACACCCTGTCTGAAGTTATTAAGTAAATCACATCAACTTCAATAATTCAAATTTGGTTTGAAAAGCATTAAAAATTTTAAACAATAAATTTAGATGTTAAGACAAAGCCTAAAAATGGATATATTTATCAATATGTTTTTTGAAGTGATTGAAATTATTTGATATATTCTAAAAAAAACCTACCGTCTGAAGTTATTAAGCCAAACCAAATAATCACATTTTACTTCAATTAAAAGGTAATAAAATCATCAAATATTGATCAACACTTATACTAGAACATATAACAATTACATATAAGATTTTTAATCTTTTACATTACTTATACTAGCAAATATATGCACCCTCCGGGTGCAAGTATTTAATTTTTAATGTAATAAAATATTATGTTAACTTAGAAAGGCTAATGAAACTAAATAAAATGCCGATAAAAAGATTTGAAACAGAGGGGGAACAACTAAAACTTGCTTTTTCTTCACTCCTGTCTTTCATTGCTAAATTTTCATAATTTAACTATTTAGTTAAATTAAGAAGTAAAGAATAGAATTACTGTTAATATTGCTTATGGATTTCTGTTAAGATTTATCCCCGAGATTGTTTCTCATATTCATTAAAATAAAACCAAACAATTAGAAATCAATAATACTGAGCATATATTTATTAAAATCAAATTTTTGATATCAATATGCAAATTAACCTTCCCATTCACACTGCAAACCGCCATTTTTTGTATATATAAATACACTTGCATGTCATTAGTATGTAGATATGGTCAACAATATTAATAATGTAAAACAATTTTATTAATTATTGAGGTTTAAATATGAATAAAATCATGGAGAATGTGATGTAAATAACTATATGAATTGTGACTCGATTAGTAATATAGTTTCGGTTACAGACAGAAAAACACACAATCTCCATTATAATAAGATAGTGACCATTAGGAACGTCCAATTTGACGTGTAAGATATACCCACCCTCTTATATTTAACACAATGAAACATGAATAAAGGTTAATATTATCTGCAAAATTTTGAACAATTCAAAAGAAGAAACATTAAAAAAAACTCCTGGTGATTTTTTAAAGATTTTCTAGCTTATGGTAATAATGAAAATTATGAACGAAAACAATGTTTACATTTTGGCATCATTAAATCAATTGAAATTTAACGTAGCCAAAAACAAATTATGACCACAGGCTTTTTAAAAATTCTATAAAAAATCTATTAAGAGTCAAATCTTCACGAACATTTCGATACTTATTCCCCTGTTGATGAAATTATGTTTAAAATAGTTTTTTTCTAAAAAATGTATTAGGGAAAATATTTTTACAAGGTCTTCCCCCCTCTATTTCATTTTATAAAATCTAAAAAAATGAAGCGATAAAAATGATTTTTTTTTCTATAAAGATTAGAGTCTGAATAATCATATCAGAAGATTTCTTGGAAAATATTTTTTTCTTAGCAATTCAATTAAAAAAGCAAGTAAAAGTTTGACAAAGAATAATACTATGACATTTTTTAGTAGAATTCAGAATTCATGTTTTTTTTTACTAAAATAAATCACGTATAGAAACTTATAAAAATCTTCTGATTGGACGTCCCTAGTGTCCATTCTTCTCGGTAACAGCCAATAATCTATTATCCATTGATTTTGTTAATTCTTTTGCTTCAGTAGGTTCAATTTCCGAAATGGTAATTTTAATTTCTTTGTTGTTATATTGATTGCCAACTTCATAAAATTTAATCTTCACAATTGACCATAGATTTTTTCATTTCATGCACATTCACCAGTCCCATCAAATGTCACCCGAGATTGGTCCATGAAAATTACTTTAGAAAAGTCAATTTTCATTTATTTCTTCGCCCAATTTTGCCTAAGAGATCTTAGAGATCCCAATTCACAAAGTATTCTACACATTTCTTCTTTCTTGACGCCTTTTAATTAATCTTATCGCTGCTCAAAAGTGTTCTGTTTCATTAAAACACGCTTTACTTTACGTTCATCTTGAAAAAGCAAGTTACTAAAGCCTTTTCTTTTGCTTCGAGTTCTCAATGTAATTATATTTTCAACAGCTTTTTCTATAGTTCAATGATCTCTGCAAATCTCATTTGATATATTTATTGTGGACATTCCCTCACTCAATAACTTTATTACTTTTTCAGTATTGTTTAGATCCTGTCCTTTATCTTTGTTTCAATATGTAATACGGACAAAAAGAAAAAAAAAGTTTTATAATATTAGTTGAATATGCATATTAACTTCAGTCTGTCTAATTTTGTAAATTCCAAGTATCTCAAGAACTAACCATTGGAAATGGCAGACAATTTAGTTAGATATTTTAATAAGGGTGGAAATGGACTAGGTTAAATTTGACAAATATTGATTTAAAACTTCTTGATTTATTGAGGTTCATTTGATTTGCATAATAACTTCAGACAGGTTGTAGTTTAAACGCTTCTATGTTTTAGTTGGTAATAAAGCCTTGTGTTGTTTTATTCTGGAAATATAAATATTGATAATTGCTGCTTCAAACTATTTCCATTCATGTTGTAAACCAGAATTAAACAGTTTTGGTTGATAATTTGGATCCAGCTTCTTTTTTTTTAATACACTTGGAGGAAGAAATTCACCGAATGATATCAGGACTAATCGTCTTGTGCTTCTTGGAGTTGGTCATTTATTATAAATAGAGAAGCAGTCAATTATTTCAGGTAATCGATCTTGATTTGCAAAATTTAGTGTGCATTTTATAGTTTACAACTGGCCATTAAAACGTAGATTGTTAAATTTATTTGCAAAAATAAATATAGTTTGAGCTTTCCTTATTTGTGTTGATAATAAAGTTTTGATGCAAACACTTGTCTTGTTTTTATTTGAGAAATATGAATATTGTTTTTTGTTTGTTGTTCACCTTAATAGCCACCGCTCATATGGTAAAGAGGCACCAAAATTCAACCGGTTCCACGCATCCAATTCCGGAACGAACGTCTAAGAAAAATTTAAGGGTCATAAAGAGGCATTCCGACCAGTCATAAACCGAGTTACACGACTCTCAGAAAGTCGATTCTGAGCCACCCATGCCGTAAATAAAAAGGGTTGATTTGACCGAGTGGCAGAAAAGGCTCCAGCAGCAGAGAAGGGAACACGTACAGCAATCAGCTCAACCATCTGTGACAGTCAGCGTGACAGACCATCAATTGCCTCCCCAAGATGCCAACTGACCACTTAGCAGCAGCAGCAGCAGCAACAAAGACGCGAAACACCAGAGATGCAAGTATGACGTAGTAGCTGAATTCCATCCAACTGCATTTGCCCACGTGGTCCTTGTAAACTACTCATATATACAATATATCCTCACACGTTGATTTGCTCACGTTGTCTTTCCAAATTATTCATATATACAATATATCCTCACACATTGATTTGCCCACGTATTCCTTCTAAACTACTCATAGATGCGGTACTTCCTCACGCGTAGATTTATCCATGTGGTCTTTGTAAACTATTCATATATGCAATACATCCTCATACGTGGTCCTTCTAAACTACTGATATATACAATACATGCTAACACGTGGATTTGTCAATGTGGTCCTTCTAAACTACTCATATGCAATACTTAGTGCAATATATCCTCACACATAGTTTTAACCACGTTGTCCTTCTCAACTGCTGCTTATTACTTCTTATCATATTATCTGCTTCTCCTTCTAAGCTTGCCATATTCTCAGCTTTATCGCTGGTCATGCTGACTTCGCTGTGCTCTTATTCATCGTCTCTGGTGTCGTCTTGGACCTTACATCTCTCCGCATTCATTTTAGTTAGTTATTAGGAACACGGACACTTTGTTTTTGATGTACATCTTTATCCATTAACAAGATCCAAACTTTGACACGCGTGTGGAATGGCATTGGCCCTATTAAATGTCCAGCCAGAAGGCTGTCTTCAACTGAATTGAACTTACTTTCCCACAGTTGCTCAGTCACGTGATATCCTTACCCAATGAGAATATCAGCATCGACGATGATCATCGCGAAATCCAATCCCCTTAAGTTGGCAATATTTTTGTTTATCTCCAGTTTGAAGGGGAAAGATTTCTCGAAATATATCAAATCCTATATTTATTTTTTTTCTTCTGTTTCATTTCCAACGGCCTTTAATTGTAAGTACATTATTTTTCGAACACTTTCTTCAGTTAGTTAAATACATAGGCCACGACAATTTCTTACTTTTTGTGATGTAGACTTGCGTAGAACGTGCCACATTTTTGGATGAGCAGATAACAGAAAATGGTGCATCATTGTAGCACTGATTCTCCGAACAATATGTAGGGATTACCAGCAACCGTTTTACTATTTGAAACTAGAGGACACACAAAAGATTTCCGGGTTTGTTTCTTATTCAGCTAATAATAATAGCGACAAGTTGTAGAGCTAAAAAAATGATAGGCTATACCTATTCATTATGCAACAGTCTGGGAACATTATAAAAACAAACGTTATATTAGAATATGTATCGTTAAATAATACCATTAAAATGAGTTCCATTATGTGAGTTTATTTTACATTGTTTTTAAATATACAGTGGTACCTTGACTTATGAGTTTAATTCTTTCCACTCGTAACTCGATTTCCTCGTATATCAAATTAGTTTACCTTTTGAAATAAACTGAAATCCCATTAATCCATTCCAGCCTCCACCAAAAAAACAAAAACAAAAAAAAAACACCCTATTTTTTCTTATTTTTTTTTCAATAAGAAAAATAACACTGTATTGTATAAAACCGTAATAAAATAGAATTTAATGAATTATGTGCTGTAATGTTTTAATGTTTATTTTTTAATAAATAATATTATTCTTTGGCGTAATAGATTTGGAAACTTTAATGTTTTTAATGTACTTATTAATATAAGCGTATCCGAAGTTCGCTTGTACCTCAAATTTTAGCCCTCAACACAAAGCAATAAATCGACCAAGTGATAGCTCGTAACACGGAAAACTCATAAGCTAGGACACTCGTAAGTCAAGTTACCACTGTATCTGTTTAATTGATAATAATTTGCAAAAGAAATACCGACAGAATTCATTTATTGTTAATCATTTATTGTTAATCAATTATTGATTACTGATAATTTTCAAAATCACAGATATAAAAAAAACGATGTATTTATGTCCATAACATGGTTTTGATATTTTTATCAGAGATAGTCAGAGATAAAATAACAAAACTGATGGATTTAAATCTAATCAAAAAGCATCCAAGTTTTACATCATCATCATGATCATGATCATCATCATCATGTCACGCTGACAGCACAGATACCCATGACTCTCTCTCTTCGCCAACCGTTCCTGTTGGCAGGTCCTCCGTGCAGCATCCAGAATCCACGCAGAGTTGATTGATGTAGGTTTTTTTTAATCGTCGACCTACAGTGGTGTCCACAGAAGAACGCCCACAGAAGTTCGCCTTTGCTTCTTAAGCAATGTTCATCTTAATAGAATGGTTTGTGTGATCACACAGCTGCTTTCTTGTGGTGTGTTGCTTCCAAGATTTGTTCATGACAGCAAGCAGCATCCTTGTGTAGTTTCCATCTAGCTCTTTCTCTCGGCGTTTTCTTAGAGTCCAAATAGTGCAGCCCTACAGTAGCACTAACACAGCTACAACTTGGAAGAATTATTACTTTATCTTATCGGAGATATCAAATTTTCATATGATCGATAATATGCCTATAGCAGTCCATGTCTTTCCTATGCGTATATTGACACAAATTTATGTAGATGAGATAATACTACCAAGGTATTTGAACTGGTTTGAGAGGCTTACCATCCAGTATTGAGGTGCCTCCATCTTGTTTAAAACTTATTGGATTAGTTTTGACGCAAATAATTAAGAAACATTTGTGTATATATCTATAATTGAGAAGTGCTTTTTTGTCTGCCCTTTACAGATAGCTAAATATTTTGATTATTTGGTTATTTTGTTTAATGGCATATCAAACTCTTGTGGGTCACCCAATGCCAAATCCTATTTTTTTGCATATATGATTTGTAAGCAAATAGTTTGTAGGTAAATATTTTGGTTTGATTTTGGTTTAATCAACCGGTAGAAATATTTTTCATTAACTCAATGTTTATCAATATATTGGTAGAAATTATTTCATGTTAAATTTTTCATTAACTTCATATGTATCAATAAACTGGTAGAAATAATCTTCGTGTAAGGTTTATTATTAACTCCATATGTATGAATAAACTGGTAGAAATAATTTGTATGTTAGATTTTTCATTATCTTCATATGTATGAATAAACTGGTAGAAATAATTTTTATGTTAGATTTTTCATTACCTTCATATGTATCAATAAACTGGTAGAAATAATCTTCATTAACTTCATGTGTATCAATGTTGGTAGAAATAATTTTCGTGTTAGATTTATCATTAACTTAATGTGTATCAATAAAATGGAAGAAATAATTTACATTAACTTGCTAACAGATCTATTCGATCCATAGATGAGACAAATAGTTTCATGTAACGCTACTAAATCTGGTGTCCCATCATGGTCTAATGGTTAGCAAGTTAGTCTCACATGTCCATTTCTAATGAATAGAGAGTTTGATCCTCGCAGGATGCTCTATACTTGTAACCTTGTGCCAAATCTTATCCGTGGTGAAGGAGTTGGATAAATAGTGGGTCCCATCATGGTATAATGGTTAGCAAGCTAGTCTCCCAGATCCATTATTACTGAAATGTAAGTTTGATCCTTGCTGGATATCCCATACGTGCGTCCTTATGCCACATCCTATCCGTGGCGAATGAGTTCGATAAATTCTTACTTTTTGGTTATAGAATTGAATCTAGATTAAAATTATTTATAACAGTATATCTACCTGTCATGTATGTATCTATCCCTCATAACTGTTGATCCCGAAGATCTTAGGAAACCAGTGCATAAATTCCACGGATTATCACAATGTGGTTTGCAATAAAAGACAGGTGAATTGTGGATCCCAACGTTTTTAACTTGTCCCAAAATTAACTAATTAAAAAAAAAAAATTAAATAATGCATTTCTTTATTTGAACAGACCTTCCTATTCTTCCCTTACTTTTTATATGATAGATGATGTTTCCTTCTATTATTATCAGCTCTTGAATATCACCTATACCTATCCAGTAGTTTGGGCATCTAGCAAGCTTCAGATCCATTACTAATGAATAGCGAGTTAGATACTCGCTGGATGCCCCATACATGCAAACTTGTGTCACATCCTACACGTGGCGAACGGATTGAATAAATAGTGCGTTACATCGTGCTGTAGTGGTTAGCAAACTAGTCTCGCTTATACATTATTACTGAATAGCGAGTTCGACCCTCGACTGATGCCTCATACTTGTAACCTTGTGTCACATCTTATCCGTGGTGAACGAGTTGGATAAAATTATCGTGGTCCCAGTTTGCTAACCAATACTGGTTAGCAAGCTGGTCTTGCGGATCCATTACTAATGAATAGCGTGTCTGATCCTCGATTGATGCCTCATACTTGTAACCTTGTGTCACATCGTAAACCCCTGGCGAACAGCTTGGGTAAATAGTTGGTTCCATCATGGTGCAATGTTTAGCAAGCTAGTCTTGCAGATCCATTACTAATAGCGAGTTCGATTCTCACAGGATGCTCTATACTTGTAACCTTGTGTCACATCTTATCCGTGGTGAACGAGTTGGATAAATAGTGCGTTCAATCATGGTTTAATGGTTAGCAAGTTAGTCTTGCAGATCCATTACGACTGAATAGTGAGTTCGATCGTCGCAGAATGCTCCATACTTGTAACCTTGTGCCACATCTTATCCATGGTGAACGAGTTGGATAAACAGTGCGTTCCATCGTGGTTTAATGGTTATCCATGAATAGCGAGTTCGATTCTCGACTGATGCCTCATATTTAACGTTGTGTCACATCTTATCCATGGTAAACGGTTTGAATAAATAGTGCATTTCATCGTGGTGTAATGTTTAGCAAGCTAGTCTTGCAGATCCATTACTAATAGCGAGTTCGATCCTCGCAGGATGCTCCATACTTGTAACCTTGTGCCACATCTTATCCGTGGTGAACGAGTTGGATAAATAGTGCATTCCATCGTGGTGTAATGGTTAGCAAGCTAGTCTTGCAGATCCATTACTACTGAATAGCGAGTTCGATTCTCGACTGATGCCTCATACTTGTAACCTTGTGCCACATCTTACCCAAGGTAAACGTGTTGGATAAATTTCGCGTTCCATCGTGGTGTAATGGTTAGCAAGCTAGTCTTGCAAATCTATTACTCCTGAATAGCCAGTTCAATTCTCGACTGATGCCTCATACTTGTAACCTTGTGCCACATCTTATCCGCGGTGAACGTGTTGGATAAATAGTGCGTTCAATCGTGGTGTAATGGTTAGCAAGCTAGTCTTGCGGATCCATTACTACTGAATAGCCAGTTCGATCCTTGCAGGATGCTCCATGCTTGTAGCCTTGTGTCACATCTTATCCGTGGTGAACGAGTTGGATAAATAGTGCGTTCAATAGTGGTTTAATGGTTAGCAAGCTAGTCTTGCAGATCCATTACTACTGAATAGCGAGTTCGATTCTCGACTGATGCCTCATACTTGTAACCTTGTGCCACATCTTACCCAAGGTGAACGTGTTGGATAAATTGTGCGTTCCATCGTGGTGTAATGGTTAGCAAGCTAGTCTTGCACATCCATTACTAATAGCGAGTTCGATTCTCGACTGATGCCTCATACTTGTAACCTTGTGTCACATCTTATCCGTGGTGAACGAGTTGGATAAATAGTGCGTTCAATCGTGGTGTAATGGTTAGCAAGCTAGTCTTGCAGATCCATTACTACTGAATAGCGAGTTCGATTCTCGACTGATGCCTCATACTTGTAACCTTGTGCCACATCTTACCAAGGTGAACGTGTTGGATAAATTGTGCGTTCCATCGTGGTGTAATGGTTAGCAAGCTAGTCTTGCACATCCATTACTAATAGCGAGTTCGATTCTCGACTGATGCCTCATACTTGTAACCTTGTGTCACATCTTATCCGTGGTGAACGAGTTGGATAAATAGTGCGTTCAATCGTGGTGTAATGGTTAGCAAGCTAGTCTTGCAGATCCATTACTACTGAATAGCGAGTTCGATCCTCGCTGATGCCATACTTGTAACCTTGTGTCACATCTTATCCGTGGTGAACGAGTTGGATAAATAGTGCGTTCAATCGTGGTGTAATGGTTAGCAAGCTAGTCTTGCAGATCCATTACTACTGAAAGTTTCGATTCTCGAGATGCCTCATACTTGTAACCTTGTGTCACATCTTATCCGTGGTGAACGAGTTGGATAAATAGTGCGTTCAATCGTGGTAATGGTTAGCAAGCTAGTCTTGCAGATCCATTACTACTGAATAGCGAGTTCGATTCTCGACTGATGCTCATACTTGTAACCTTGTGTCACATCTTATCCGTGGTGAACGAGTTGGATAAATAGTGCGTTCAATCGTGGTTAATGGTTAGCAAGCTAGTCTTGCAGATCCATTACTACTGAATAGTTTCGATCCTCGCAGATGCTCATACTTGTAACCTTGTGTCACATCTTATCCGTGGTGAACGAGTTGGATAAATAGTGCGTTCAATCGTGGTTAATGGTTAGCAAGCTAGTCTTGCAGATCCATTACTAATAGTTCGATCCTCGCAGAATGCTCCATACTTGTAACCTTGTGTCACATCTTATCCGTGGTGAACGACTTGGATAAATAGTGCGTTCAATCGTGGTGTAATGGTTAGCAAGCTAGTCTTGCAGATCCATTACTACTGAATAGCCAGTTCGATCCTCGCAGGATGCTTCATACTTGTAACCTTGTGTAACATCTTATCCGTGGTGAACGTGTTGGATAAATAGTGCGTTCAATCGTGGTGTAATGGTTAGCAAGCTAGTCTTGCAGATCCATTATTACTGAATAGTGAGTTCGATTCTCGACTGATGCCTCATACTTGTAACCTTGTGTCCATCTTATCCGTGGTGAACGTGTTGGATAAATAGTGCGTTCAATCGTGGTGTAATGGTTAGCAAGCTAGTCTTGCAGATCCATTACTACTGAATAGCCAGTTCGATTCTCACTGATGCCTCATACTTGTAACCTTGTGCCACATCTTACCATGGTGAACGTGTTGGATAAATAGTGCATTCCATCGTGGTGTAATGGTTAGCAAGCTAGTCTTGCAGATCCATTCAATCCTCTCAGGATTCTCCATACATGTGATCTAGTGTTACATCCTACACGTTGCAAACGGGTTGGGTAAATGCCTAAACACCTAAATGCCTAAACACCTAAACACACTATCAATACATTGACACTTTAAAATATTAATATTGCAACTAAGTATGAAGTGTTTACCTGTTGAAATTTATTACTACATTGTCCTTTTGTTGCTTCTTCTAAGAATTTTACTTCAAGTGTTTGTGTCAACCTAGATGTAGACGAGAAAGCAGACCATATATTAATTGAATAAATTATCCAAACTACCCACAGATAAGGGAGTCCCGTCGTGATGTAATATTTAGCAAGCTAGTATCACAGATCAATTACTACTGAATAGCGAGTTTGCTCATCACTTGGTATCCTATATTTTCGACCCTTGTGTCACATCCTACCGTGGCGAACGGGTTGGGTAAAAGTAGGTCCCATCATGGTGTATTGGTTAGCAAGCTAGTCTTGCAGATTTATTACTACTGAATAGCGTGTTCGATCCTCGATTGATACCCCATACTTGAAACCTTGTGTCATATCTTATTGGTGGCAAAAGTGTTGGATAAATAGTATGTCCTATTGTGCTTAGCAAGATAGTCTCGCAGATCCATTACTACTGAATTGTGAGTTCGATTCTCACTGAATGCCCCATAAGTGTGAATTTGTGTCACATTCTACTTGTGATGATCAGGTTGGGTAAAAGGGTGTCCCATCATGGTGTAATGGTTAGCAATCTAGTCTTCCAGATCCATTTATACCGTGTAGAAATTTTGATCCTTGCTGGATGCCCTGTACTTACGACCTTGTGTCACATCCTACCCATAACGAACGTGTTTTGGTAAATTCTAATTTTTTGGTTATAGAATTGAATCTAGATTAAAATAACTCATTTATAACATTATATCTACCAGTCATGTATGTATCTATCACTTATAACTGTTGATCACGAAGATCTAAGGAAACCGGTGCAGATATTCTACGGTATATCACTATATGGTTCACAATAAAAGAATTCTGGATCCCAACGTTTTTAACTTGTCCCAAAATTTATTTCATTGGCCTTTTCTTCTTCTTCTTACATTGTACTTATCTTATTATGTCTTTTTGGCCAGCGTGTCTCCTCTACTATGTGTACTCTTCTATGCTGGTTGGGTCGGCCATTACCCATCTAGGTATCTGGGCTGGTTCTCTCTGTTCTTCCGGTCTGCTCTCTTGGGACTTCTTAGAACCCATCACCCCCATCTTAAAGGGAGACCGCTCAAACGTTCTTGACCCAGCCATAAAGTGAATAACTTTTAAAAAAATTTATTTTAAAATTTTTTATTGAGTTTTATTTGGGTCTAAGAAACTTGGTAGCTGATTTACCAAATGTGTTGAACAGAAGGGTGAATGTACGAAATAGCATCAATGTTTCTATCTCATTCCATACTTAGTTGGGCTGAGAACTTTTCGGAACACCATTATATTTATGTTATTTAGATTTTTCGTATTGCTATCCTCATGTTTATCGTTATATACACAGATGCGTGGTGTAATTGTCGTAGGAAATGTACACGGCAAGACGAATTCAAATCCTGGACAAAACTGTTTGCATTCCACATAGTACTAATACTCTTGGAAAAGGTACAAATCCAACTATTTTCCCTTCACCTATTGATAAATAATAGGGTGGACTGGGCTCTTTAACCTTGGTTAGGCAACCAGTCTAGGAGAAGGAAAACTCTGAATTAAAACCTGTTGAACTCCGCTTAAGAAATTGACCTTGTGTCACATCCTGCTCGTGCGGTGGGGTTGGTAAATATATATACATATATACACAATGTTTCAGCCAACATGGCCTCTGGCCTCCTTCAGGTGTTTTTTTTTTTTTTTACTGGAGAACCTTTTTGCCAGAAACAAAAGCGTTCATGGAATCCTTTATTTAACCCATTGGGGTAGATTGTTCTCATTCCATCAACCATGGCAAGTGTTAAGCAATGTTAATTATTCTATGATGTTTTCGCCTGTGGTCAGGATTGAACCAGCAACCTCCATATAATTGTCACTGAGAACAGCATTGACTCAATGCCTATATCCGTTACGCCATGTGTCCTATTAGACATTGATGCTTCCAATTCTGACATGAAGGCTCCTGTGTTTGAACTCTGAAACCTTCTTGTTGTAATTGAGAGCCTTTATGTCGGAAACACCTGAAGAAAGCTGAAGTGCACATTGGAAAAACGGTTGAGTATATAGCAATAAAGATGAGGACAACAGTCTGAAAATTCTTAATAATACAAATGATAAAACCTCATATCAAAATTCAGACAAATATCATTGTATTTGTATGAGAAAATTTTTATTGGCTTTTAAAAAAAAATGCCCTATACTTGCAACCTTGTGTCACATCCTACCCGTGGCGAACAGTAGTTATTCATAGTTCAGTTACCTTTCTTGGAACCCATCTCCCACATCTTAAAGAAAGACGATGGGGCTGCTCATTCATGTGTTCTACTGGATATTGATGCTCCTATTTCTGACATGAAGGCTCCCAAGTTCAAACTCAGGAACTTTCTTGTTGAACTCAGGAGCCTCCATGTTGTAAACATCTGAAGAAAGTCGGTGGACACATCAGCCAAAACGTTCTGTATATAACAATAAAGATGAAGACAACAGGCTGAAAAATCTAAATATTACAAATTATAAAGCCTTATCTCAAAGCTTCAGACAAATATCATTGTATAATTTTGATTTTTTTCAGACTGTTGTCCCTATCTTTATTATGGTATGTAAAAACACAATGTTTCAGCCACTGTATCCTCCGGCCTTCCTAAGGTGTTCCCTGTCTATTCAAGCCTAGCTATGACCCAACCTGGAAAAGTCATTTTGAATAGTTTGTCTTTTGATCAAACAAGGCATTGAAGAACTTTTGAAGATGTCATTTAAATCATAAGTTTTTTCTTTTTTTTTAAATGATCATGACATATCTTTGATGCATCTCGGATTGATAACTGAGCAAAAACAATGACGTCATTATTTGAATGAGATCTCCAAAATTTTTTTGACGCCTTGTTTGATCAAGTCAAACTATTCAAAATAATTTCCCACGCTGGGTCATTTCTATACTCGGGTAGACAGGGAACACCTGAGGAAGTCTGGTGTATACAGTGTTTGAAATGTTGTGTTTTTAGATATCACAATAAAAATGAGGACAATAGTGCGAAAAATCAAAATTTTACAAATCAAGCCTCATCTAAAAAATTCAGACAAAAAATATCATTGTATTTGTATAAAAAGAATTTTTGGTCTTTTTTTTCTTTTTCAAATGAGCATCTTGTTCTATTAAATGCTGATTTTGTTTAGTATAAAAATCATATCCAGGTTAGATCAGCATAAACAAAAATCAGGCTTTTGGGAAGTAATGTAGAATTTTTATTTTCCTTTTTTTTTTTTAACTCATTCTGATTTTTTAGAAAAATTCAAAAAAAAAAAAATGCTGTCAAAAAAAAAAAAAAAAAAGAGGGAGAAGCACAATTTCTCAATGCTAAACAAATGCCTTTAATGAATCCAGCAAAATTTTGTTTGTAGAGAACAGCATAAAACCTCATAAACAGACTGAATTAAAGACAGCAATAACAAAGTAAATTTAATAACAGAATTACATTTCACACACTCAATGTTTGGACATTATTTCTTTTTAGTCACTTTTTTTTTTTTGTATATACCAGTGCCACTTCTTTCTTTTTGGACTTTGTTTGCTTCTGTGGTTGGACTTATAAAGTGGGAAATTTCATATTAAATTTGTTTTTATTGCTCATATTCAGGAGTCTATTTGGAGTAATATCCTCATTGGAATTAAGCAATTATTTAACCTGCTATGCTATCCGACTATCTCATGGTGACACATCACGGATGATCTGCCATCTTATTCTGAGTGGATGGACTCTTCATAATATTCATGCCGCAAATAGCATAGCCTTGATTCTTATCATATTACTGTCAACTGAAAGTCAATCCAATACAAATACATATATATATATATATATATATATATATATACATACACATACACACACACATATATATATATATATGTATATGTATATATACATATATATACATATGTATATGGGAGTAAAATGAGGAAATACATTTCTCTACATATGTATATATATATATGTACATATATATACATACATACATAAATATACATATGTATATATATATATATACATACATATATATGCATACATACATATATATATATATATATATATATATATATATATGAAGTTGAAATGCCTTTACAAAAACAAAAGAGAAAAATAACCACAAAAAAAACTGCTGATGAGGATATTAGTCTCAATAAACTCCTGAAAATCATTGATATCTTATCTCATTTAAATTTGAACCATGGAAACTATGCTTGCTATGAAAAACTTGCTGTGGTAAAAATATCTTATAATATGGTAAATATAAACCTTAGGAAAAACTTCTTCATTTTCTTTTTTTTTTTTAAGACTTGGTCTCTGAATGTTCTGACGGTCCAATTCAGTTTTTTTGAAAAGTCAGTTAATCTTTATGTAATCTTTGGAGGGAGCAAAAGTGAGAAAGATTGTGATGCCAGGCCATTTTTTAGCCATCAGACAATAAAAACTAAGGAGTATTATTTGGAAATTCACAGCCTAATGACTTTCTTTTTAACTGCCTGAGAAATATAATAAAGATATCCTAAGCTTTGCTTTGTTTCTTGCTTTTAAAAAAATTATTTTGGTATTTAGAAGTTCTCTGGGTAGTATCTTCATCTTTTTGTGTTTATTTTAACATCATGTCTTGTATAAGAGTGTATTAGCTCTTTGCCTACCAAATTTCCCCCATGGCTGTACCAAATTTTCTCGGTATTTTTTTACCTGTAGGATGGGATATTTCAAAGTTCACTATTCACCTCAGAAGTCATTCTATTCAAATAAAGTCCTCTTATTATTGTAATCTGAGTCTTGCTCAATTATTAAGAACTAACAATCAGTTTTTTGTACTTTGATCACAGTGGTGGGAGAGCCACTGTGAGTGGTTTAAAGTAGGCAAAGAGTTAGATTGATTGTAAAACTTGCTGATTGAAATAGTATCGTGTTAATCTGAATAAATGATCATTATTTTATTTATCGTGTATTTTTCTACATAATTTTGTTGATCTTTTCTCGTTAATAATAATATTGTGTAATATGTGGTTTTGAATTTAAATTTAAATTGATATCTGAACATACACCTTTGTGCAAATTAATTGAAACAATCACTTTAATTACCTTTCTTTCACCATACAGCCAGTTTTAGACCCACTGGAGCGACAGGATGTAATCGATTTCTATTTCCCCCTCAGATTAGGTCATTTGCAGTGGTATGCTGTACTACGAATCTATTTTCGGGATGTAAGATGAAATTGGTTTAGCTTTGAAAAATATTGCATCATCAGTGAATGCATCAGATTTTTATCACACCCAGACACTATTGTCTCAACTGTCAATTAGTTGTCCTACGGCCATTGTATGTGATGAAATTCACTCCAAGGAAACATACGAAAATTGTAACGCTGCACAAACACACTGGCAAGCCTTACAGAGAGATTGTGGATATTACAATAATAATGTAATTATTCGTTTTGTTTCAATTAATTTGCACTAGGGTATATGTATAAAGAATTGCCACTATCAAAATGGAAGACAACTAAAAGTACTTGCATTAGAATATTATATAGGAATGAATACCTAAAATATGGAAGATGCAAATTAAAATTGGACACTGCAAGTCAATGAAGAAACATCTTTCAAATGACAAGCACTTAATATTTTAATTTTTATCATCTACAATAATAACTATTATTTCTTCTTCTTTTTTTTTTTTTCTTACTAAAAATTGAAGTTAATTACATAATTATTTTTTATGAATATTATGAATATACATATTAACAACATGGAAATACTGATATGTAATGATTCTATTGTGTTTTTACAAAGTATAAAAGCAGTAACTTAGAATAATGTACAGGAAATTTTGGAATTAATTATTCAAACAGAATGAGAAAAAAAAATTGCTCGGCAGAGTTTGTCACAATGAATCAAAACATGAAAAAGTGTTCTGCACTACGGATGTGAATATCACATTGAAATCAAGGCATTATAGACAGAACACTTTATAACTAAGTTTTTTTGTTAGATTTTCTACGAGGGTGAGTAAAAAAGTAATGCCATTTTGTTTAGGACAGGTATAATTACCAACACAGGAACATGTATATTACATCAAAATAAAGATGGTCTTCTGTGGATCAGTTTTCCACATAGTCACCGTTTCTCTCAATAGCAATGTTCCACCTTTGAATAAGAGCATGTATTCCTGCCTTGCAAAATTCTGTTGACTGTTCTTTGAGCCACTTCTTCACTACAGATTTCACTTCCTCGTCACTGGAATCAGACTATCATCTCTTCAGCCCCATGAAAAGGGGGTTTGAGAGGCAAATGTTATTCCAGTGACGAGGAAGTGAAATCTGTAGTGAAGAAGTGGCCCAAAGAACAGTCAACAGAATTTTGCAGGGCAGGGATACATGCTCTCATTCAAAGGTATTGAGAGAAATGGTGACTATGTGGAAAAGTGATTCACAGAGGACCAGCTTCATTTTGATGTATGATACATGTTCCTGTGTTGGTAATTGTACCTGTCCTAAACAAAATGGCATTATGTTTTGACTCACCCTCATAATTAGCTTATTGGTTCCATTTGAATAAGCAAATTTTACTTTTTATATTTAAAAAAAAAAATTAAAAAATTTTGAACAGCAAATACATCTGATCATCTTTCCATAGCAGTCTGCTGTGTTTTTCTGTATGGCTTTAATTCTAATTTTTTTTTTTTAAGAAACTACCATGATTATAATTTTAGTCATAATAAGCTACTTATTACTACTAATATTATTTATAATGTCTTTACTGGATTAACAACAATAATATTTTGCAGATTATTTTTATAAGAAAAAATTTTGTATTGGTGAAAAAAGAGCAATCATAACAATAAACATAATATATTATTATAGAGGTTAAAATATTCTTTTTTTAAAGATAGTGTTGTTAATTTAAACATGAAATATTTACAAGGTTTATCAATGACCAACTTTGGTATTTTCTTAGCAATGAAAAATGGCACATTTACATACTTTTCAAAATATGTTATAAATATGTTTGCAAGTGCTGGTTATTTTTATATCTTTTATTTGTGTGTCTTTAGATAGATAAGATAATTGCTTTAAGAATGAATCCAATGAACTATTAAAATAAATAAAGATAATAGTGAAATTATTTCTAAGCACTTTAGGTTGAATTGCAGTTGTTTTAAAAAACATTACTGAATATAAATTTACCAAAAAAAAAAAAAATGAAAAACGTCCTGATTAAAATTTTCATAGTTTTTATGATAAGGTCAAGACTAAACTAAAGAGATTTACTAAACGTTTGTTGATAGCTGCTGACTAAAGATAAATTCTATAATAGCAAATAATAAATATAATTCTACAGCGTGGTCCGAAAGTCTTGTCACCCTACATATTGTTTTAACTTTCATTATATTTTTGTTTTAATAATATAATATATAAGTTATGTAATCATTTTACCTCTAAAAAATCTTTAAAAATTAAATTATTTTCTAGAATTTCGGATTGTATAATGTTACCTTTTAAAAAATATGTAAGGGGTGACAAGACTTTCGGACCACCCTATACATTGAAAAACTTCTAAGGTTTAAAAAAAATTAAATAGATGAGATCAAAATTTTAATCTGTAGGCACCCAGAATTCTTTTGCATTTAACAGTGAATTATTGAAGTTCATAGCATTTTTTGTAATAATGTAGAAAATATTGAAAAAAAAAAGAAAAAGAAAAGATAATAAGATAATAATAAATAAATATGTAATTGCTGAAATTTAATTTGATTAAAATTTTTAATTAAAAACAGTTTCTCCTTTTGTTTGGTTTCAGTTAGTCTACATTTTATGGTAACTTATAAAACTTAAGGGTATGTAGCTTGAAAAAAAAAAAAAAAAAAAAAATGCTATAATTTGGGGTTTCTTTGTTACTATGTAAAAGAAGTAACAGATAATAACTACCAAAGCCTTTTATTGGGAATTACGCCCCCCACCCCCAAAAAAACAAAAACAAAAAACCAACAAAGATAACAGATTAGCCCAACCAACGCTGCTGTCTCTAAAAATACAGAATATAAGTAATGACTAACCCTAGAAAGAGCAGAGTGACAATAACCAACCCAAAGTCTATACCGTGGCAACAACCTGTCTATAAATGTTTAGGCTGGGAACTAATAAGCAGACATAGAATATTTTCTACACACAGGTGATGCTATTAAATACCTAATATAATTCTACTAGTGTACAGTACATACCCATTCTTATACATGTTACTATTTTTTTCTTTTTTGTAATTTATTAAATTTTATTAAATTTTACTTTGTATATAATAAATGAAACAAACATAAAGCAATTAATTTAACATGTGTTGGTAAAGTATTTGTTTACAATAAAAAAAAAGTCTCAGAAGAAAATATAAAGAAACTGTGATACAGTTCTGTCTGGCCTTACATTCCAACCTTTATTAACTGGAAAAAAGAAAAAAATGAAGAAAAAGGAAAGCAAAGAAATAAATAAAACATGGCAATTGATAAAAACAACAAAAAAAACAGCGATGAACGTGGCACTTAATTCGGACATTGCAGGTTTTGTATGAGTGATATAAAAAATACCCCCAAAATTGAATTCAAAATTCTAAAGCTTTCCTTTAGAAAATGAATAAAAAAAAATTTTTTTTAAATCTTTTAATAAATTTGAACCTATTACTCAGGTATAATAATAATAATAATAATAATAATAATAATAATAATAATAATAATAATAATAATAATGGGTCTCCATGACTTTTCTGAGTATTCTAGCCGATCTTAACAGTGCTGTATTTGGGATCAAGACCATCCAAACTATAGCACTGTTAAGATTGGCTAGATTACTTAGAAGAGTCCTGGAGATCTGAGGAGACTTGCTGTCACTCAGCCTCCAGTGAACCACCAGCTACGGCAGGTATGAAAAACTCGTAATAATAATAATATAATAATAATAATAATAATAATAATAAATCATATTAACAATGATTACTCCTTTATTGGTGTTTCTAAACAAATTTGATCATCAAAAAAACAGGTAGTATTGCCTTCCAACAAGACTTTTTTCTTGCCAGGCCATTTTGAAAAAAAAAATTGAATTAATTTCTTTTTTGATGGACTTTATTTTTAAATTAGAATACAATAAAGTCCAAAAAGAAATGTTCTTTCATGCAACTACAACATTTAAGATTTTAACCAATTTTTTTTTTTTAAATATTGACATTGATTAAAATAAAGCATTTTTTTAGATTAGCAATTCTTTATCAGCAATTTAAATGGAATTGCAAAGAGTAAGAAAAATTGAAAGGCTTATTTCCCTAGAATATTTCCCCCACCTTATAAAATAGAATCTAATTTTGCTAACAGGCACAACGGGTTGTTTATTCCTGCCAGCCACTCTCTAGATAACAAACAATTCTTCCTTTATGTTTATTTAACAAACAAGTCAATATCTAATTTAAACAAATATTAATATATACTGTAAGCCCTTCCAATAACGAACCTTAATACAATGAATTCTGGCTTTGATGAATAATCTAAACTTTCTTCTCATTTGCTGACAATATGTAAGCTAAAACTAACATGCTGACACATACATCCATGGTTATGGCTGTAGGGCCACTGAAGTTGATGGTATTTATATGATTTCAATATATATATATTTACCAACCTGACACATGAGTTGGATACAACACAAGGTCAATTTCTTAAGTTTTTTTTAATGTTCATTTAGCAAACAAATGGATATCTAATTATCTTGATTTAAACAAATATTAATAGATACTGTAAACCCTTCCTATAATGAACCTCGATAAAATGGATTTTGGCTTTGATTTGATTTAGTTTGGTTTATTTTACAGCATACCCACCCTTTTCAGGTCATTTACTGCCAAATCCGGCCATTTTTAAAAAATAAAGGACTCAGGTTGCTTACAGTACCTGCCATTGCTTAAGTGGTCTCCCAGTTAAGTATTGAACATGCTCATCACTGCTGAACTTCAGTGATCTAGTGGGAACTGGTGCTTTCAGCATGACTTGACTGTGATAATTTTGGTGTTAAAGAACAAAATAAACCTTCTTTTTATTTGCTGATAATGTGTATGCTAAGACTGATCTGTTGGTGCGAAGGAATTTTGAAACATACATCCATGGTTATGGCTGTAGGGGTACTGAAGTTGACGGTATTTATATGATTTCAATATATATATTTACCAACCCTCCACATGAGTAGGATGCAACACATGGTCAATTTCTTAAGCAAAGTTTAATAGGTTTTGAATTCAGAGTTTTCCTTCTCCTAGACTGGTTGCCTAACCAAGGTTAAAGAGCCCAGTCTGCCCTACTATTTATCCATCAACAGAGAGGTAGTTGTTGTATGCATACCTTTCCCAACGGAATTGGTGCTATGTGAAATGCAAACAACCTTGTCCAGGATTTGAACTTGTGTCGCCAAGTTCATTTCCTATGATGATTACTATTACACCTATTTGCTAACTATATGTATGCTAAAACTAATATGCTGGCGTGAAGGAATTCTGATACATAGGTTGATGGTTATAACTGTAGGAGCATTGAGCTTGACAGTATTTATCTGACTTCAATATAGAATAAATCAACCTAGATGCCACTTCAATCAAATTTACCCAGTGAAATATGCTATTTATTAAGATTTGGCACAAGGCCAGAAGTATGGAGTGCCCAGTGAGAATCAAACTTGCTAACAGTGGTCTACTAATCAAGCTTGCTAACCATTACACTACAAGAGGTAGCCTGTGAAATATTAGTAGAAGTAAAGTTGTATATTTGATAATCAATTTATGAATGAAATTCAAACTAATGTCATTTTACTGGTTTGGTTGGTTTCTTTGTTTAGTGGCATATCAACTTTCATGGGTTATTTAATGCCAAAGCTGTTCTTGTAGAAGAAAATTAGTGGTTTGGTTTGGTTTGGTTTGTTTTGCGGCATATCAAGCATACCAAAATATCGCTACGAATCCAAAACTTAGTCGGCATTAAATGACCCACCATTTAAGGCTGACTAAGTATTGGATTTGTAGTGATATTTTAGAAGAAAACAAATTTATTTATATATAGATTTTAACTATTGTTCAATTACTCATATTTTTGAGTACAATCCCACTTCTTTTAGGAAATGTAAAATCCTGGATGGTCTTATTTTTGTGAAAAGTTATTTCAAATTAATTGCTTGGTAGTATTTTGTTTGCACTAGATCAAAGTCTACCCACTCTAGCAGTATATGCTTCACTGTAAATCTCTCTTGGCAGGTAGTGCATAGTGGTGCTATTTAACCCATAGCTGGAGGGATTAAGAGGTTCATACCTTTCCCAAGGGTATTAGATCGAAAGTGAACATAATAGAATAACTGAAGTTCAAACTTGCTTACTATGATGTCCAGCATGTTAGCCACTACGCCATGGGGACTTCCCCATCAATTTACTAAGGGTCAGACGTTGTCATAGCAATTGTGTAACCAGGCAACCGAGTGAGAAAAGGTAAGAAAGATTAAAAAGAAAAAAGTTCCTAGTTTAATATAGCGAATGATAGTGTAGAAGAGTTTGTATGAAAAAGAATGTTCCTTGTATTGTGGGAATGATGACAAACTATGGTATTTACCTATTTGTTGAATGAGGGGTAACCATCAAATACAACAAACTATTGGTTTTAATAACTACCTCTCTCCACCAATTAATTTGTTATAGCAAGGTTTTGCAGTACCTATCATCTGAGAATAAAATGAGAAGTTATATTTTATAGATTTTTATATGATAACTGTTAGTATAAGGTAAGATAATAAGAATTATAAAAAGAATTTTACTCTTAACAGACCATGTGCTAATTTTTGTTTGTTACTACCACAACTAATGCTGCTACTTCTATAAATATGTGTAAACCAAAAGTGTTATTATTTAGTTAAGTGAATTCCATTGTAGTCATTAGTGACGTTCTAAGTAAGATATTTACCCAACCCATTAATCATGGGTAGGATGTGACTCAAGGTCGCAAGTATGGGGCATCCAGTGAGGATTGAACTCACTATTCAGTAGTAATGTACCCAATTTACCTAACCTGTTCACCTGTTCAAGAATTGAACTCACTCTATGGGGCATCCAGCAAGGATTGAACTCATTATTCAGGAGTAATGTATCTGCAAGGCTAGCTTGTTAACCATCACACCATGATGGGTCACCCTTATGAAGTTTTTAAGTATGATTAGTCAAGCAGACTTTTACACTTTACTCAACTGATCTTCTTTTTTGTTTTGTTTTGCTATATATTCAATTTTGGACATCATTTTTCATTGATTGTCTTTTATCATTCAATGACTTTTTTTCTGACTAGCATCCTTATCTTTGTTGTTTTTATTGTTTTTGGTGAGTGTATTCTCTTCCTGAAACATTGACAAGAATAATAAAATGAGGACAAGAGTCACAATAAATTGTTTCAGAAACTCCAGCATAGATTGTCTTTTACATTGTTTTTTTTAATTTATTTTTATATTTACATGAATCAAATTTAATGTCTCACATTTTTGTTATTCTTATGTGTGGTTTAAAAAAAAAGGTTTTAATACAGTATACTCTTCAATTATTCAACTTTTAGAGATAAAAAAAAAACTGTGTGATAAAAACAAGATTTATTTTTATTCATGATGTTTTTGCATATTTAAATGTCTAAATCATTTGTAATCTAGATTAAAAAAAAGAAGAAGAAATATCATTCTTCAAGATTATCAATAGGGTTGACTGTTTCTTTTGTCTTTTAAAAAAAGATTTTTTTAGAATTAATAGAATTGTGCTTATTTCTAAAAGTATACATCTTCAAGTAATTATGAATGCTGCTATCTCTGTTCATGGACATCTGCTGGCAATCTTTTAGGAAAAGGAAGAAATAGATATATTTGTAATATATCTTACTAGCAACTCTGATAGGCATTTTATCCACTGAAAAGGTGTTGGATGACCCTTGTTCTTATTAAAAAAAAAGGCCTGATCCAGTGGGGTGCAAATTGCAAATGATTTGTTGATTCAGAGGGGGGTAGCAAAACAAGTCATTCGCACCCCTTCCATTGGATGCTCATGCCTCTATTAGTATATTTTTACACACTGCTGGCAATAGTTTAGGGCAGGGGACAAATAGATATATTTGTAATATATCTTACTAGTAACTTTGATAGGCATTTGATCCACGGAGAAGGTGTTGGATGACCCTCTTCCTTTGTTAAGGAGGCCCAATCCAATGGGGTGCTATTTGCAAATGATTTGTTGATCCTGAGGTGGATAGTGAAACAAGTCCTTCGCTCCTCCTCCACTGGATACTCATGCCTCTATTTGTATATTTTTACACACTGATAGTTAGTGGGTAATTTTTACTAATTTTTCCCTCTGATTTTTTTAAAAGAAGTTAATCCCTACTGGGACGACTTTTCAATAACCTGTGAATTTCAAAAACACCCTTTGATGTGTAATGAGTTTAAGTGGACTAAATTTAGAATATTTTTTTTTTAGATTTAAAAACATGCATACAGACACAGACATAAATATATTGAACAGGTGGGTTCATTTTGCCTGTGTTAGCATTTTTTTAGAAACTACATTTTATTGAAATATGAATATGAAAAGTTTATGGACTCAAAAAATTAATCTAAATTCTACTTTGTCCTCTATTAACTATGTTGATGATTAGATTTTAAAAAAATCAATTTTTACTAGAAAGTCAGAGAATCTACTCTTTGGATGTTATAGATTTTTTTTCTTCTCTCGTATATCTCGAGCACAAAGTGTGAAGAATTTATCTACTTCTTAATTGTTATATATATTCTTGATATAGGAATAATTTTTTTTCCTACTAGTCCAGGTTAAAAGTACAGTAACGGTAACCTGATACTAACCTTTTTTGAACTTATTTTACTGATGCAGGTATTATTGGGGAACAAGAAAGTGTTTGTTAAATGGGCCAAAGCCTGGCATTTAATCTAAAACTTTTCTTGATACCTGCATTGGAAAAATTAGGTAGTAAAAAGTTCAGCTTTGGGTTACCCTTACAAAACTTTTAACCTAGACCTTATTATCTAGTCAATGTGGTAGATGAAAAACAGACTCGCTATTTAGACAAAAGGTGTAAAAACCTTCTTGAGGCATTCATAGGCATAGGATTCATTGAAACCTTGGCAAATGCAAGTATGAAAATCATACAATGAAATAAACATGTCATCCATACCAATATATTTTCTTTGGAATGGTAATAAAGAAGTTTAGTTGACAATTATTAAAATTCAATAAATAGTTAACACAAATCAATAGGCTTTATCTATCTTCAGAAAGTAAAGACTTATCTTTCTCTAATGTTTATTTGCTTGTTTATTTAAAAAAAAAAAAAGAAAGTAATTTTTAATTCCTTTTCAACCCATTATTTTCTACAAAATTCCAGTTAAATGCTTATATAACTATATATGTATATTTAAAGAGTTACAATTTCTATTGGCTGGCAGGTTAATTACGTCTCTGGGCAGATTCTAAAGATAATTTGGTAGATAGATATATAGATAAAAATGAAATTAATGGTAGTAAGTTGGGAGTAATTTACTGAGAAAGCATTGTTAGAAAGATATTTAAGAACACATTGTTATTCACATTAAAAAAAAAAGTTTTGAACAGTCCCGGGTTGCAAGACAAATATCAAAGTGTAGCTCAGTTGGATCATAAACAGCAAATACATAATAATATCACAGATCCTAGATTTGATCCTAGATTTAAAAAAAAAATAGGATCAGCATCTGACAACAAAACTCTGGCTTCAGAGCTCACACCACTGTTTCAGGGAGTTTATCACATCACTCCAACAAGATCCTCACACTGAGATGGCTAATCTTTAAAAGATATATATTCACCCATTTCTTTTTTTCTGAGTGTTAAACACTTATGTTTAGTAATGATAACCATAATCCAGTTAAACAAGCATTTGATATATTTACAGAGATTGTTAAAGGGTTTTTCTTTTTCTTGGTTTATAGGGTTAGTTTTTTGCTTTTATCCTCACATGTTATATTGAATGAATTAATCAGTTTCATTCTTCTGCGGCTGAATGCTTGCGTGTAATTTAGAAGATTTGAAACAGTCTTAATCCTTCAGTGGGTTTTGAAAAAAAAAAATTTAATAAAGGAATATTATCATTATTATTTAACATAAGTTAACTTAATCTACCACAACTGAATTCTTGTTTGTATATTTTTAACTTATTTCTTTATTATTATTGTTCTTTTTCTTTTTTTCACATTGACTATCAGAATGTTATCTGTCTGGCAACATATTATGTTTAACCGTGTCCGGTAAAGTCATCATTAGTAAATTCATCGTTGGTAAATTCATTGTATAGTAAATTCATCATGTCGTAAACTCACCACTGGTAAACTCACCATGGGATAAAGTCACCACTGGTAAACTCGGTAAACTCACCACCGGTAAACTCACCACTGGTAAAATCACCATGTGATAAACTCACCACGTGGTAAACTCACCATTGGTAAAATGACTATTGGTAAACTCACCATTGGTAAAATCACCATTGGTAAAATCACCATGTGGCAAATTCACCATTGGTAAACTTATTGTCTGTAAATTTGTGTGGCAAATTCATAGTATGGTAAATTTATTACCAGTAAATCCAGTATATGATAAGTTTATTACAGACATATCATTAGTGGCTAAATTTAGAACTCAGTCATTGCTTTTAAGAATCAAATAAAAAGAGCTTAAAGGTTAGCGTTTGGGAAACCTTATATTGTAAGAGCAATTAATCTGATACGATGAATTTACCAGCGATAAATTAACCATATGATAAATTTACCATGCGAATGAATTTACCATAATGAATTTACCAAGAATCATGTTTAACATGTACCCTGTATTAATAAACATTCCAGTGAATAAAAATTAGGGCATTTGTTTAAATAAAATCATAAATGCAGTTGATAAATTTACTCACCAGCATTAAATTAAAAATCAGATTCTAGTATAATAATTATGTGCATAATCTTTTAAATTTTTTCATGCAAATTTGGAAAAAAAAATCATGTAAAAAAAGTAGTAAAAACAAAACTATCTTATCTGAATTAGTAAAAATTAGTTGTTAACCTAAATGGTATACAAATGAAATAGTTTATTAGTTTATCATAGTACATACAGTGTGAAGAAGAAAAGCAATTTTTATTTTGTGAATGAAGAATTATCTATTAAATCTTCATAGGTTTTTGCCATGTTTTTTTCTTTTCAAATTGATTTCACCTGATGGTTACAAGTTCATTCAACTCATTGCGTTACAACCATCAAAATAAAGTCATTCATAACTTTCCAGATAAAAAATGGTCAATTTACATTTTATGAAAAATATCTTTTAGAGATAAAAAGTGGTATAATTTAACTTTTGACAAATATACTCAATATTATAGCATATGGCGACTCTTGGGGAAATTAAACAATCATTTTAACCATATTCATTTTTAACACAAGAAATTACTTGTTATATTTGCTGCCTTTTTCTTCAAATATGGTTTTTTTTATTTCAGTAGGTTGCCATTTTTTTAAAAGAATTTATTTAAATCCAAGCACTATGCTATAATTATTCCACTGACTTACATTAGAGAAAATAAATTGTCTGTATATTGGTTTTAATTTAAAAAATGTTTACTATAAATAGCAAATATTTTTCTTGTTAGGCAAAGTGAATTTCTTAAGATTATACACACTAAGGAGTCTTTAAAGTTATTTATAATAAAGTATCTTAGTTTTAATATATACATAATTTAACATATGTTTTAAAATTTTATCTATAAGAAATAAACTATTGTTAGTCATTTAAAAAAAAAATTGATTACATTCTATTCAAATTACGTACTCATCTCATTTTTATTACAACTTCACATTTAATGATAGAATCATAGTCTCGTTTATTAACTTAATTTTTTTAAAACTCTCGCTAATGTATACCAATTTTAATCCCAAACTCAGGGTATTGTAAAGAACTGTAATGTATAAGGGCTGAAAAAATTAATCTGTAGAAATATTTAAATTCTGATATTTAAAAAAAACTTTTAAAAAAGAATTTCATTAATTGAAGCAAGCAATAAAAGCCCTGAGATTTAGTAAGATATTTTTCTTGTGTTTTTTTATTTGTTAGTCTAACATTTTTGCTGATTTATTTTCAAATGCAAAGTAAAAACAAATTTTATACAAGAAAAAAAATCTTTTTCATATCAACATTTTAAATAGTTTTCAGTAGATTATTTTAATATATCTAATTAGTTAATCCCTATTGATTAAGAGTTAAAATTAATGAAGGAATTTCTGGGATCTTTTTTGTAGTATCTTTGACTATTATGATGAAGGCAATACTAATATATATTTGATGTAGAAAAATTGCTTTTTTTTTAAGAAAAAAGACTGAAATATTCAAAGTAATTTTGTTTCCTTTTTCTTTCATTGATTTTTTTTTGGAAGCAGGGTTAAAAAAAAAGAACTCACTTCATAGTTCCATATTTTACCCAGCCGTAACTAGATCAAATAGATACTTAAAATATTTTGGTCTGTGGCATGAACATTGCCAATGATATATTTGGAAGATCATGTTATCAGATCAGTGATAGCTATCGACTTTTTTGTGAATGCTGATAGCTTTATTTTACTATTTTTAAGCAATAATGAGATAACCAATAGTAAATGGTTATTATAAACCCTTGTATGTTTGAGACTTTCTCAAACAATAATTTATTTTAGTTTTGGTACAAAAATTACTATTATAGAGGACAAAACCAAAAAAGCAAAATTCATCAAAGAAAAATCAGATCTAGAATAAATAAAAGAGAATAAATATGACGGGTGAGAAAGTTGATGAAATAAATAAAAAGTGGGAAAAATAATTCAGGAGACAAGCCATAAACAAAATAAAAAGCTTAATTTGTGTTTTTATGACTAAAAAACAAAGACATAAAAACCATGAAGATTGAATATGTTTGATTGATCTTATTGATCAGAAATGGTCTAACCATTTTGGTGTAATTGGTGAATGACTATATTTCTTCACTTGTTTTATGGATTAA
Source organism: Doryteuthis pealeii (assembly GCA_023376005.1). Classification (NCBI taxonomy): domain Eukaryota; kingdom Metazoa; phylum Mollusca; class Cephalopoda; order Myopsida; family Loliginidae; genus Doryteuthis; species Doryteuthis pealeii. The sequence continues at coordinate 121,112,688 of CM042139.1, forward strand.
CCATATTATTGTATGGATGCATGCACGTGTTATAATTAGCACTATTCATGTTTCTTGATCTTCAGGTAAAAAGGGAAAAAAGCATAATAAACACTCATCCATGTTGCATTTTATGCAATGGACGGACATTTTTAAGTCCACAATCAACATTTACAAGCAGCATGGATGAAGTGCTTTTCATAAAAGAAATATACTTAACAAAACTGAAAAAAAAAAAAAAGGAAAAATAGGAAAAGAAAAACAAATTAGCTGAAGGACTGAAAGTACTCGTACTCTGAATCTTGTGCCAAACTCAGCATTAATGTTTGGCCTTGACATTGTCTTCAGCAAAATGTTGGCATTTTCAGTCGTCCAGCAGTGGTCAGTGTCAATTTCTCTGTAACTTAAATTCGTTCACTGACCGTAATTGTGACATGCTGTCCATGCTTCACCGCTCACTACAATTCCATTCATTCGCAGCAAAAATTCAGCTCTTATTTTTTTTATACTTTTTTTGTTTGTTTGTTTTTTTCTTCCTTTCAACCAATCAGTGATAACCTAGACCCCCTCCAAAAAAAAAACAAAAAAAAAAACAACACTTATTTTTATTCCTTAGGATTTTTTCTTATTAAATTGTCTCTCACATAATTAAACACGGGCACTGGTCTTTACCCAGAGCAGCTATGCAGTAAATATGAATGATCTTAAAGCCAGTTGTCAGTTTGAATTTGAATGTTACACATGTATTTACATTTTGTCAGAATATATATATATATATATATATATATATATATATATATATATATATATATATGTTGACAAAACTATGTCTGCCTTTTTTCTTTTTAATGATTATTTCTGTATTATAAAAAGCAGCTTGTGATTTGTAAAAATTACAGAATATATTTGTAACCATACATATAAGTAAATAAAATTGTAATATTTGTTTTTTTTTTTTTTTTTTTTTTTTTTTTTTTCTTTAGCAGCTAGAGATTTAAGTACTATATCATCCAACATGGATGATCATACCATAGACTTGCCTGGTTCATACTCAGTGTTTAAAGAGAGTCAATAATACACTTTCATAACATTTTTTGAACTTGGATATTTTGATATCCTTTAAGGAATTTTTTAACATTCCTTTTTTTCTCTTTTTTAGGGGGTTAATCATTTTCATTCTGTCTTTCTTTATCCCTTTTGTTGAATTTGTGGGACACAATTTGTATCCTTGAATCTTTTTTTTTCATTAGACTGAATTGCTGCAGGCTAGCATGAACAGTAATGGAATTGGGCTGGGACAGTGAGAGCCCAGGCTTTTCTTTAGTTTTAGTATCTGGCGATATTGTTTTTTTTTTCCAGTTTGTGTTTTTTTTTTTTTTTGTTTTCTTATTTTATTTTCTGTTTGATCATATCTGCGTATGACCACTAGATTTTTGAGGTGATAACAATTTTTTGCGCCGAGGTGGGGAATATTTTCGACAACTCAGGTAATCTGGGTGCGAGAACTGAACGTGAGGTTCTGACTGTGAATTTACTAATTTTGATACAATCAGGGATGGTAACACCTCTATTTGGTCCTGCAAATAGATAAAAAAAATAAAAAAAATACTTTTAGTACTGAAAAAAATAATATGTAAATATCTTTTATAAAGCAGTCAGAAACATTTTATGAGGGAGAGTCAAAAATTATCTGCATAATTTGCCATAATATATCTTTATTATTGTCTTACTGCCTTCTGCATAGGTGTTTGAGCCTGGTCATGCCATTTTGCTTGCTGTCTTTACTGTGTAAATATGGCCACTCCACTAGCAGTATGCACCAAGGAAGTGACCTGATTTTTCAGGTTGGAAGGAGTGTCAGAGGCTGAAATACATTGGAGGATTTCAGCACAATCCGGGGACAGTGAACTACCATGTAGAAACGTATATGATAAGCCCCAGTATCAATACTTTTTGGTTGGTAGTGTATGTTCATCAAAAAGTATTGAGACTGAGGCTTTATACTGTTGACTACCAAGAGGACTATTTGGGAGAAAATTAACATCTCATTTATTGTTCATTTCTGTCTAGGTAAATAAAGCCCCAGTATCAATACTTTTGGTTGGTAGTGTATGTGATAGAGAAGTTTATAAGTGGCCAACACAAGCGTGATACACAAAGAGGGAGCAGGACGCCCATCAACCTTTACCACTGAGAGAAGATTCAGCAAATTTGAGAGATAGTAATGTCAAACTGGCAAGTTATCATTGGTGAGGTACCTTGTTCTCTGCAGATTAGTCATAATTCTGCCGATCAAATCATCCACATTATTGAAATAAATATGGATACAGTGAGACAAAAAAATTAAAATCAATTATTAGTTGCCACTTCTCAAGCTTTTATGACAGCCTTAGTTCTTTCAGGCAGGAATTTCACTAATTTAAATTATATTATATATATATATATATATATATATATATATATATATATATATATATATATATATATATATATATGGAGAACTCACCACTTAACCCATTTAAACCTGTGTTTTTTCATTTTTCTTGATATATTACATATATATATATATATTATGATGTTAATATTCTGTAACTGCAGTTTCATGCATATTATGCAATCTTCAGATGGCCAAAAATATTAAAATATTAAAACGCTGGCTTGTTCAGCATTTATATAATGTGAAGCATGCTCACGTAATGGATTATTATAGTGTGAGATTTATATTTAAAAAATATATATAATATAATATATTATATAATATATTATATAATATGCATGAAACTGCAATTACGGAATATTAACACCATAATATTTAATCTCTGATTTTAAATCTGCTCTGGTATTTTAGCATTGAGCACCTTCATATGCTAACTCTTTTTGTATTCATTCTCCATTATGTTATATTATATTATATTATATATATATATATATATATATATATATATATATATATATATATATATATATATATACGTACAGATAATCTGCCTTGAAAAGTAGAAATTTTTATCTTATTTTAATTCCTTTAAAATATTCTGAAGTCTATTACATACATACTTGATAATTATGCTTGATAGTTAAACAGTCACAAATTGCATGAATATTTACCCCAATGCTATGGGGGGTTATTTTGGTGCCGTGACTGATGTCAAAAGATGGTCAGATTTCAGTAATTGTATATGCATACACCTTGCATTTTGTGTGATTGTGTGAGTATATAATTTGTGGTCCAACATCTTTTCTTCCCATGTGTATTTTATAGATGATTTTGGCCATCTCATCTGATTCTGTGTCCAGCTACAAGCAATTATCTGAGAAGCTGCATCTGCAAGCCAACCAGATGCTGGTCTAAGCCACAATGTTACAGCACCCTTCATATTCATCAAATCTAACTACATGTAACTTGTTTCCTAAACTGAAAATTCATTTCAATGGTGAGATTTGAGTATGTGCAGGATATTAAAAAATATATGACAATGCAGCTTTTGCACAATATCAAGGAGGAGTTTCAAGGGTGCTTTAGCCAATGGAAAACTTGCTGGAATAAGTGTATTGAATACCAAGAGGACTATTTTGGAGAAAATTAACATCTCATTTATTGTTCATTTTTGACTAGGTAAATAAAGCCCCAGTCTCAATACTTTTGGTTAGTTGTGTATGTTCATCAAAAAGTATTAAGACTGAGGCTTTATACTGTTGAATACCAGGAGGACTATTTTGGAGAAAATTAACATCTACTTCATTGTTCATTAATGTCAAGGTAAATAATGTCTCAATACAATCTTGGCCATTTCATCTGATTCTGAGTTCAGCCACAAGTGATTATCTAAGAAGCTTAATCTGCAAGCCAACAAGATGCTGATCTAAGCTTCAAAGATACAGGAGTTATTTAAATCCCACAATCAAAAGAAACAGAAAAAAAGGACTTACCTGGAGGGAGGTGAGTTTCTCTTCTAATTTTGTAACCCTCTTCTCTAGTGAGCTTTGATTGGTATGCATATCAGACACTAATTCTTGAATTTGAACTTGTGTCTGAAAGAAACAGAAAAATTGACAATAAATTCATCTGAGGATTATTTTTGAGATCAAAAAAAAAAAAAAAAGAAGAATAAACATCTTTTATAAATGATAATTTCACTGAATAAAATTATCTTTCCAATATTGACTTTAAGGGAAAGAGACATGTATCTTCTTTTCATGTCCACATTTAGTTACCACTTCTTGAAATAATTACCTTTTTTTAAATTTTTTTTTTATCTTACCTGTAAATGATCCTGTACCTGTAAAAAACTAATTTTATTAATTCTAAAACTGAAATATTAACAAAAAAAAAAAAGCAAAAATAAGTAAAAAAAAAGAAAAGCAACACAATTGCCAATATATACTCCTGTATAGGCTGAGTTTTTAAGTATAAAATGTTTTAGGAATTGGAGCAAGATTATCACATGATTGATTAGCAATTGATATTACTTTTAGCATAAATGCATTCCCAGCCCCCCCCCCAATGTTCTGGTGACAGACTTTAATGGTTTGTCTTTATGATTTTTTTTTGTTATTAATATATTTTTCTCTTATTACAATTAACCTGTACATGAGATTTGACAAAATGTATCAACCTGTAAAAAAAATAAATGCTGCTCTTAGTATACTTTATGGACTCTGCTCTGAAAGAATAGAAAAAAATATAAACATGAATTCAAATTGTGAAAAAAAATCTTGTAACAAGCGACTTACATAAAATGCAATGTGTGTGTGTGTGTGTGTGTGTGTGTGTGTGTATATCTATTATTATACTAAAGCTGAGCGAATCAATGTTTGTGTCCTAAAGGCTTTTTTACTGTTTACTTTAAAGACATGAAAATCATACTAAATTATTCCTGAGTTCTAGGATTGAGTTAGGTTTGAAAAAAATCCATTTTAATTGGTTCTAATTAGTCGTAATTTGCAATTAAGTCAAAAACTGACATGTCTATCACTTCATATTCTGCTTATCACTTTCCTCCTCTCTATGCATATCTTGATTACCTCCATATATAATTACTAACATATATAATGAATATATGTTAGTTCCTTTTGGAGAGTAGAGAGAAAGAAAGAGAGAGATGAGAGAATTTGAAATGTATTTGTATGTTAAATTTCATAATCAGTAACCCGTAGCTTGAATTAGGTCAAACTCTCCCTTTCTTAGAAATCTTACAAAATGATTTTAATGTTTTGTGTGGCCGTATTTATTCTTTTAAAAATTTAATTTGCTTTGCAAACTCACTTTTCCCTAATGTCAATTATCTACCCAGAGCTCAATGGGTGACCCAACAGCTCCTGTTTTCTCTAGTATATATATATATATATATATATATATATATATATATATATATATATAATGGGTGGGTTTAGCTCAGTTGGTAGAGCACGTGCCTAGGAATCGCAAGGTTCCTGGTTTGATAACGGTCCCTGCCAACTCAGTGCATGAGTAGCACAGGTTGAGTAATCTGATCTGTGTTGTGAAGTGGAGAGCTGACAGTAGGTGTTCAATCTCAGCAAAAACAAAAAAAAACTCCCAAGTCTAGTGCTATCAAAAAGGGGTAGACTCCTAAATAATTTTTTATGTATGCATTAATTTTTTATGTATGCATTATGTCCGTCCGTCTATGTATTTTCATGTCTTTATCTCTGACAATTTTAAAAAGAAATTTCTTTTAATTTACATATATGTAATGTATGTATATATACATATATATATGTGCGTGTATATATATGTATGTATGTATGTATTTATGTATGTATGTATTAAATTGTTGGTACATATATAATCACATTTTTCTTATTAATTTATAACTGTTTAATCCATTGTTTAATCTAAATTTAAAATCATATTGACTTTAGATGTTAGCTAACAACAACAAATCCCAGACTAAACAAGAAGTACATGAATACATTTCACTACATTTTAAGGTTTTCTCAGTTAATGTCATTTCAGATTTAGCTTAGACAAAGTAACTGCTTTCCTTATGTTGAATTTTAAAATTTCTATTTAGAATTAATATTTTTATTCTTTCATGCTTCGATAAATCGACTTACAATTGGCCTGGTGCACTTTGTGTGTTTCAGGTGACTCCATATTTTTCATAGAAGAAAGTGTATAACAGATAAGTAAAATAATCTTTTACAAATGAAGAAAATATTTGACTAATTCTTAAAAAAACAACATCTTTTTTTTTTACTAATTCTTCAACAAGAGTAAATTTCTGGGTAGAATCTAAATACAATAAAAAAAAATATCCATTTTTAATGCAAAAAGCAAATATATCTGGAGAGACACTTTTTAAAAGTAGAACATTTAAATATAATCCAGTAGGTTTTTTTTATGAGGATAATTGCTGTAGAAGCAACACATCAAATTGACTAACATAACCAAGCTGTTGCAAATGATTATTTTAAAAATCTAAAAAACTTTAAAAATTACCACCCCTTAAAAAAAACAAAAACAAAAAAAAAACAAAACAAGCACAGTAATATGACAGCTGTCACAATAAAATCAAAAATGATCTTTTTCAATTAAATCAGGTAAAACTAAACACTCCTAATGCCATCTAACAACAAAAACCAAAATCAACTTTTTGTCTAATCTAATATTTTTGATCCAGTGCAAAATGTTCAGTTTAAGATCAATATGTTTATGTCCTGAACATCTATTAAGCTTCTGTTGATCCATGATTATATTGATTCTTCTGTTTAATGCCAAAGTAAAATATTTCTGGAGTGACCATTTTTAAAAGCAAAACATTTAAATACAATCCAATATGTTTTTTTAGGTGTTGCAAATGATTTTCAGCATTTTACTTGTTTTGAATATGTTGCCTATTTCTTGAATGTCGATTATTCTTAAATAATATCTTCATTTGATCACTATCAACTGGTCAAGCTGACCATGTAGAATAGGGTAGGTCGATTTTAGAACTGTAACGTCTTCCATATGGTGATAGTTGCAAATTGACATAAAGAATTGCCATATAAAATATTTTTTTCCAAAACTTTGTGTTCTTTTGAGGAAATAGATTTTAATCTTTTAAAGTGTCATCACTGTTACAGCTTAACTATTAGGTAATATTTTCAATTTGAATTCTAGTTATAATATTTTATTCATTTCATTTAAAATGACAACCTGTTTTAAATATTGAAATTGCTAAATTTTCTAACCAATTTCTAGGCTAAATTTTGCAAAAACGAGGATTTTTGGTGTATTTTAGTAGATGATCTTTCCTCCAGCAATAGTGCAAAGAAGAGATCTAGTTTTTGGTATCAGTATTTATTATACCAACACACAAATTTCCCTGTTTGGGAGAATTTGATATATCAAAAAAGGTGAAAAATCAACCTGCCCTAGTGTAGAATCCTCCAGCAAGTAATCTCAAGCATAACGATTTGCTAACCACTTTTCCTTCATTGTAAGTTTACAATCAATAGACAAGAATAATGATAATTTTAAAAAATCCCCAAAAAACAATAGAAAAAAACAAGCACACTAATTTGACAGCTATCACAACATAATCAAAAGTGATCTTTTTCAATTAAATCAGATAAAACTAAACACTCCTTATGCCATCTAACAACAAAAAACAGAATCAACTTTTTGTCTAACCCAATATTTTTGATTCAGTGAGAAAATTGGATGAAAAGTACAAAATATTCACTTTTGGATCAATACGTCTAATCGATATTCTGAACACTTATTGAGCTTCTGTTGTAACTGTGATCTATGATTATATAGATGCTTCTATTTACGAATATGTAAAGCATTTTAATTAGCATAACAATTATATAAAAGATTTTGATGTTCAGTACAAATGATCACTGTACAGAATTATCATTCACTTGTAAATTGAACTGGAAATTGTTTTATTCTCTAAGTTAGGGCATTTTAAGTATATTTCTCCAATACAAATTGTGCTTTGATGTGCTGTTTTGGTTGGGCTATGGTTACATATATACATACATACACATATATAGAGGTGTCTGTGGCGTAATGCTTATCATCATAGGAAATAGACACAGTGACACGAGTTTAAATCCTAAATGAGGTTGGTTGAATTTTACATAGTGCTAATACCCTGGGGAAATGTATGAATCCACCTATTCTCCTTCTACCTATGGGTAAATATTAGGGCAGACTGGGCTCTTTAACCTTGGTATGGAAACTGGTCAAGGAGAAGGAAAACTCTGAATTCAAACCTGTTAAACTCTGCTTAAAAAATTGACCTTGTATTGCATCCTTCTTTTGTGGAGGGGTTGGGTAAACACACACACACACACATACATACATACATATATATATATAATATATATATATATATATATATATATATATATACATGCAATTGTAATTAAAACTTAGGGCTAAAATGGTTTGAATGAGTAAAATATATACACAAGAATATTGAATAATATGACAATATTTCGGTGATAAAATAATATAAAACTCAAGACTCTGAGATTAACATGCCTGATCTTCAGGTGAGCTTGTATTTACCCAACCCATTCACCATGGGTAGGATGTGACACAATATTGCAAGTATGGGGTACCCAGTAATGATTGAACTCACTATTCAGTAGTGACTAGCTTGCTATCCATTATACTATGATAGGACAACCTCTTCAGGTGAGCTTGTATATACATATCTGAAGTTTGATATTCAGACATGTGGATACATGATTGCCTGAAGATCAGGCATGTGAAACTAAGAGTCATGATAATACAAGGTTAGGCACAACTGGGATGGAAAGGTGATCCACTGGGAACTGTGCAAGAAACTCAATGTTGAACATAAAACAAAATGGTATATGCATAAACCAAAATCTATTCTTGAGAATGAAACACATAAAATTTTGGGGGATTTTGAGATAAAGACGGATCACCTTATCCCAACCAGAAGACCAGACCTAGTATTGATTAACAAGAAAAAGGGAACTTATCAATTGTTAGATTTTGCAGTCCCAGCAGATCACAGGGTGAAGATAAAAGAAAATGAAAAAATAGACAAATACCTGGACCTTGCTAGAGAATTAAAAAAAACAAACTGTGGAAACTGTGGGTGAAAGTGATGCCAATTGTAGTTGGTGCACATCTCCAAAAGTTTAGAAAAGAGACTAGAGGAATTGGAAATCAGAGGAAGAATTGAGAGACGATCCACATAACAGCATTATTGAGATTGGCTAGAATACTCAGAAGAGTCCTGGAGACCTGAGGAGACTTGTTGTCACTCAGATTCCAGTGAAAGGCCATCAACATATGCTGGTGTGAAAAACTCACAAGGAGTGAAATAATAATAATAATAATAATAATAATAATAATAATAATAATAATAATGATATTTCTGGGGAAAGCATAGGCAAGATAGGCTGGACATGTCTGACACAGGGATGATGAGAAGCCCCCAAAGTTGCTTCTCTATGGTGAACTGATAGATTGTAAGCATATTATCAGATAACTGAAACTCTGATTAAGAAGAAGCTAAAGATTCCAAGAGCTTCACAACATCCACAGTAGCAGATAGGTTCTCTTTATTACAGCCTGATGAAAAGAAGGGCAAAGTTCACCAAGCAGTGTCATAAAATTATAATTGAAGAAAAACATGCAGCAAGACAAAGCCAGAGCAGCCAGCACATTTATGCAAGCAACTGCACCAAACTGCAACTTGCGGTGGAAATATTTGTGCAATGATTGGACCCATTTATAATCTCCAGACATATTCTTTCGGAAATTAATGTTACAGTCATTATTGCTACAGATAAATGAACATCACCATATATCTATATATATATATATATATATTATATATATATATATATATACGAATGTACAAATAAAAGGTTTAGATTTTATTCATTAACTTGGGAACAATATATGTAATATATAAATAAAAGTTAAACCTTTTATGAATAAAAGCTAAACCTTTTATTTGTCCATTCATTCATCTATAAACACTCTATCACAGATATTGAGCACTCTTCTAATAACACTGTACGTTGGATTACTACTACTTTTTCTAGTATACTAGTGCCAACCATACACATTAATATATATATATATATATATATATATATATATATATATATATATATATATATATATATATCCTTATTGTTTTGGAGGTTTTTCTTTTTTCTTTCAATTTTTCTGGCAATTTTTCTAATGTTATCATCACGAAAAGAATTAATGATTTGCCAGAACAAGTTTTCATTTGTAGACCAAATACTTTCAGTTCTCTTCTAAACCATTATCAATGCTGTATATATATATATATATATATATATATATATATATATATATATATATATAGGGTGATTCAGAAAAATGTTCTAATCTAATAACTTGACCAATTCTCATTCAAATGATCTCAGATTTTAACAGCATGTGTAGAAAATACTCAAAATTCTGTGTTTAATGTTTAAAAGCTTTTTCTTTTGCAGTGAATATTATTTATATGTCTGAAAAAAGTACTTAAACTGTAAACATAAATTTTGAGTTGTTTCTTCACATGTTATCATTTGAATAAGAATTGGTCAAGTTATTAGATTGTGAAATAATATTATTTTTTCATCTGTACATCTTAAATGATATAAATTCTATATTTAATGTTTAAAAACCACTTCCTTTCCAGTGAATAGCATTTCTATTCCTGAAAAGAAAACCATTTAAACATTAAATATAGAATTACGAGTTCTTTCTACACATGCTGTTAAAATTTGACATCATTTGAATGCGAATTGGCCAGACTATTAGATTATGAAATGATATCAATATTTCTGAAACACCCTGTACATCTGAGATAATATCAAATTTTTTTAAACACCCTATATTATAATGAATATTTTAGTAACAAACGAGAGAGATTCAAAAAATTATCCGCACTGTTGTTTTATGGAAGCAAAGCTTTTTGTGGATGATTTGATATGCAGAACCATGACTAATTTGAAGACAACAAACTACCTCATTGATGATTACTCACTGGTTTGCCATTACCATCTCATGAGCCAGCTGAATCTTCTCATCAATAGTGGAAGTTGACAAGTGTCCTGCTTCCTCTTCACTTGTCTGGACACTTTTAGTGTCCAGACAAGCAAAGAGGAATACACTTGTACTTCTACATGGGAGTGCACTGTTCCCATATTGTGCTAAAAGCAGTCAATGAATTTCAGCCCCTGACCCTCCTTCTGACCGGAGAAATTGGGTCACTGCTCTTTGTTCTTCTTTGGTGTATATTGCTAATTGAGTGGCCATGTTTATATTGTAAAGACAGCAATCAAAATGGCGCGATCAAACTCAAACTTTGATCACATGACTATAACAATGCCAACCATAAGCATGCATGTGCAGAATTCACTGTGACAATAATGAAGATTTATTTATGGTGAAAGTTCAGATAATTTTTGACTCTCCCTCGTATAAAAATGAGGAAAGTAGAAATGTATGATCCATAAGGTAAGGAAAGTGAAAATGATGCAGCTGCTTTTAGAAACAAAAGAATTGAATATTCTTTCTTGTAAAAGTAGACTACCCTTGTGTCTAGGCTAAACAAGGTGATCTGCCCTTGACCAGATATACTATAAATATACATAGTCAGCTTTTGGAAATTCTACTCTTGATGTCTGAACAGCATGAACCATGTCTTTTGTACTTTATATTTCTCATTTCATGAATATGATAATTTTGATTTGAACATTTTTATTTTGTTTCTCAGTCGATGAGACAATGAGAATTTTACCATTATGACAAATAAACTTGCGAGTTATCATCGATGATGTAACTTGTTCTCTGCAGATTATATATGATATTATGAAAAACTTTAGATAAGAAATGTGTATGCATAGAATGTTATAATAGCAGATTTAAAATCCAAAATCTAAAATTATGGATATTATATTTCCATTGTTATTGTTCTATGAGTTTATAATAATAAATAGTTAGTCTTGCAGATCCATTATCTTGATCTTACATAATTGATTTATGTTTTAATCACAAATGCAACAAATGACTTTCCCTTTTCTTACTACTGTAAATTCTCGAGTATAGTCTGCCCTTGAGTATAATACGCAGGGGATTTTTAGGGGGCTGTACCTATGAAAAACCTAAACCTTGTGTATAATATGCACCTCTTCTTTAACTTGAGTCAAGGAGGTCTATATAACATCCTTGGTTTGTAAAAATGTATACAGTAATGTCCTTGAAGAATAATTAAAGTTCCAATTACCTTTGAACTGGGAAGACAACAAACGATTGTAACTCAAATACAAACTTGAATGCTACAAAGTCCACTGCAAAACTACAAAGTATATATAAGACTCCACAATGTCATTCAAATCAAGCAGTCAAGCAGCCAAGCAGAACTCAAGGAGTGGAATCACCTAAATCACCCAGATTTATGAATGGATCATTCTTGATTCCTATTTATACCAACTGTCTTGGACACTGCTTGAGTTGGACTTAGTAAGCTGTTGTTATTAAAACCAACAGTAGACTAACTGACTTCAATAGTCCTTTATTATTATTATTGTATATATAACATAATGCAAACGTGTAGCTTTTTTGTGAATTTTGTTTGCAGAAAATAAATAAATAACAGTAATAACGTCAGTGAAAAATAAATATTAAGTAAATTGCCTTTACATATTTATCACTATCAGTTACAAAAGCAAAAACAAAAACATTTATTCAAATCCTTCAAATTCAACGTCACTTTCAGCATCAAATAACTGTTCCATTTGTTCCTCCATAAACATGTCAGCATCATTGTAGTGTAAATCTCTGTCATTGTCAGATCACAAAATGCATCTGGATAAAAATTACTGGACAGCAAATAGAGACTCGGACATTGCTTAGAAAATATTTTTCATTTTTAACCTTGTATATAGTATGCACTAGGGATTTTGACCTTTAAATTTTGGGAAAAAATGTGGATTTACGATATTCAAATCCTAATTTTTAAATATCTTCCCAGATATAAATAAAATCTTCATTATTTTTTTCGCAAAAAGCAAGCTCTGGTAATATTGAATGTGTATATATATTTACTTTGTCATTAATTGTTTTATTTTTGTAGTTTCCTCCGGACATACATACATACACACAACTGCCCTTTATATCTGTATAGATAGTTACCAAATTTGGTGTGCATGCTAACAATTATTTTTGTTCAGCATAGGGAAAGGAACTGCTTCTTTTTTTTTCAAACAATAATAGGGAAGTCATGTTGCTGTAATATGTAACTAATTATACTATATTTAAATTTCAAACTAAAAAACAAATTGGATTACTTATTTTATTAAAATGAATTATTCCCATTTAACCAAACATTAGTAAGTTTACTGGTAGTGTTTCAAGGTGGAGATCTAAAATAATTAGATAGCATCATTGCTTACTTCTAAACAATCTTCTAAAAAAAGAATGAGGTCAAAATGTATATAAATGTATTTAAATCCTCAATTAATTTTTTCCATAAAGATAATGGTATAACATGAAAGTTTAATGATATAGCATAAAAGTTTAATGATATAGCTTGAAATTTTAATGATAAATCATGAAAGTTTAATGGTATAACATGGAAGTTTAATGATATAGCTTGAAATTTTAATGATAAATCATGAAAGTTTAATGGTATAGCATGGAAGTTTAATGATATAGCTTGAAATTTTAATGATAAATCATGAAAGTTTAATGGTATAGCATGGAAGTTTAATGATATAGCTTGAAATTTTAATGGTAAAGACGAAAGTTTAATGGGTTAACATGGAAGTTTAATGGTATAGTATGAAAGTTTAATGCATTGACATGAAATTTTAAAGTTGTAGTTATCTTTTATTGTTGAAAAGCTGAATGCCCCCTCCATTCATTTTGCTTATCAGTATTTGTCATAAAATTATGGTGGAATTTAAAAATGTTTGTAGTATCTTTTTATGATGAAATATAGCCAAGCTTTAAAATACTTTATGAGAGAATACCTATTATTCATAAGACCAAAATCTGTCTATTTGTTCCCTCTCACAGGGCTTTCAATAGAACTTGTTTTTAGGCACAGGAGTAACTGAAAAAAAGGTAGTTCATGACCCTTGGGATTTTTTTTTTTAACCAGGTTCTCTTTTGAGTTTTTTCATAAACACATTAAAATCTCAGTGGCCTGGATTTTTGTTGCCAGGATTTTTTAGGTAAATATTGTTAAAAAACGAAAACAGCTTATGATAAAATCAAATTAAATGTACTTTATCAATCATGACTCTTAACCCTCTGAGTCCTGAGGTCCTGAGTTCAAATCTACCCTCTGCTGTTTGAGCATGATCTCCACACCGGTAAACCAGTGCTACTATGTGGGGCAAAATAAAAGTACCACTGGAAATATCGGTGTAACGGGCTCAAAGGGTTAAATAATGTCATGTAAAAACCACCAATAATAAGAACTAATTCAACTAACACAAGCAGAGAAAAATGATGTTTCCTTTGAGTCTTTCAAAAAGATGACCAAAAAAAAAAAAAAAATTATGCAAATAAAGAAATAAAAAAACTTTGGGAATATTTTTTTAATATTTCTTTTTTTTCATTTTTAAAGAAATATTTTTTATGAAGGGAATTTTTCATACATGCATTTGAATTAGTTTTTAGTATCGACAATAGCAACATCAACAACAACAAGAAAAACAATAACAACAGCAGCAAATCTAAAGCTATAACTATTTTAACTTAACAAGCCAAGTTGTATTGTTACATGCTCTGTATTAATGAGATAAAAAACATTTTAGTTAAATAATATGATTTTCTTATAATAATCTACTGATACTGTTACAAATTTTCCCTTTGATTAAGAAATAAACTATTTTGACCTTTAAAAAATTGAGTTATATATGGTATTTTTTTTAGCAATCTACTATAAACAATATCTCTTGTAAAAACCACCAAGAATAAAAATAAATTCAACTAAAACAAGTAGGGAAAAATTTAATTTTCCTTCAAGTCTTTCAAAAGGATGACCCTAAAAATTATACTAATAAAGAAAGAAAAAACTTGGTAATATATATATATATATATATATATATATACACACACATATATATATATATATATATATATATATATATATATATATATATATATATATATATTTCATTTTTCTTATTAAAAAATCTACTGCTACTCTTAGAAATGTTCCCTTTATATAAAAACAATCTATTATGACCTTTAAAAAAAAAGTTATATATGATATTTGCTTCACAATCTACTAGAATATAAAATAGTGTGACTTATATATTTTCATCATACAACCTTGTCTCGTTATGAAGCAATGAGAAATTCCATTGCTATGGTAACATGAATTTTTAATTTTTGTATTATTATCATCTTTGGTATAAAATTTGTCAATTTGAACCTAAGTCGGTTAAAATAATTACAAGTTTGTAAATTTATTTTTAAATAAGATATTTTTTTACACTTTGAAATTTCAACCTTAGTAGGCTGAAATTTTTAGATAAGATCTTTTTTATATACAATAAAATAATAAAATTCGAATAACATACTTAACAATGCTTCAAGCAAATTACCAATTACTTTTTTTATATACATATCTTTGTTTTTTTATTTTCTACACACATATCTTTGTAATAATTTATTACTCTTTTGTCATTGTCAAAAAATAGGGTGGTACACCACACCACACAACACTGTCTGACTGCTTACTGTAGAGATGATATAGTGTGCAGGTCACATGACATCTTTTAGCCAACTGGAAGGCATCACAACCAGTGAGCCAACCAGGCATATAAATACACCAACATTTATTTTCTTTCTCTCTCTCTCTTTTTCTCATTGGACCTGAGCTGGTAACTACCAGTAGTTAAGCCTCTTGCCTGGCCACACAAACATGTCTTCCTCTTGTAGCATTGTATGCTAATATAAATGACAGATTCTCAACAAAGCCACACATAATATCTTTTTACCCAACCTGATGGACCACAAACACCCATAGTAGACCTTCAGCCTGGTCACTTACAAAATGCCTCAGACAGCATTGCCAGCTAATATACACAGCTATTCTTACATTTGCAGCTTATTCACAAAAAACAGCTCCATGTAACTGACAACAGTCCTATCCACTGCATAGCGACTCCACATAGCTGTCTTACCCACTTCAGCAAGTGCTACATGGAGGCCTCTCCTAAATGGTTATATCTCATTTCAGCTCATTTCATGCCAACACACACCACCTTTACTTATGGTCCTCTTCCTACATGAAGATGGGTTGCATAAGAGAGCCATTCAACAGTCAACACACACACACACGCACACACACACACACGCACACACACACACCACACACACACACACACACACACACACACACACACACACAAAAAACAAAAAAAACACACACATGCAACATATTCGTCCAGTTCTATCTGCAACCAGTCCAACAAAGAATATGCAGCCACCTCGCAAATAAGAACTACTACAAGTCATGCTCCAAATGCTCACCTTTCTTTTTCCACTACTACAGCAAATAAGAATACAAATGTGGGGATTAAAATAAAATTCAAATAAAAAAAAACAAAAAAAACTCCCAAGAGCCTTCACTGGAAGAACCCTCCAAGCATGTGTGGGAAAAAAGACCCACTTCTGACTCCCAAGATAATCTCTTGCCCATTTGAGTTTAGGCCTTAATGGTGTCTAGACACTACTACTGGCCAGGAAGAAATTTCCTTGCCACATGGCGGCTATGACTTGCGAATAAAGCCTAAATCATAAAACCACCTTTTGTCTTTGCCTCTTCCATTTTTTCTTCCCTTGAATTCCTTTTTTTCCCTTGAATTCCTTTTTCAGTGCAATCACCAAATAAGATGGGGTTGAAAGCAAACCCTAGGAACATGCACTAGGAACAACAGCCACCTTTAAACCTTAAAACCTTAAAACCCCTGCCACCCCATACAAGTAAGTCTATACTCTGAGTGCCAAAATTCCCTTCCATTATACTCTTAAAAGCCTCTGAAACAAAGAAATTTTCACTAAATAAATTGGAAATATATTGTAACTTTTATAAAAGTTACAATATATTTTCAACATACGAAAAAAGTAAATTTAGATTCAATCTCTAACTCAAGTTTATTGGAGCCATACCGATTAAAAATTTCTGAAAAAGTAAAAATAGAGACGTTATTTTGGTTGAGCACTTCTATAATTGTAAAAATCTTAATGAATGAAATGGACAGATTTAAAACATTCATTCTTTTAGGAAAATCTTATTTCTACTTTTTTTTAAAAAGATTATTAACTTTCCATTTACTGAGAAGATTAGAAACTACAAAGACTGAAAAGGGAATAAGAAGATATTTTCAGGATATTGAGAAATGGCTGGTAAATATAAACAATAAATTATATTTTTTCTTATACAATTATGTGGTTTGGTTTCTTTTGTTTTAATGCCATATCAATTTTATGGGTCATCTAATGCCAAAGACACCCTTGTATAAATACAGTAGTGGTACTATTTAACCTGGGAGGGATGAGTGGGTTCATACCTTTCACAAGGGTATTATTCAGAAAGTGAATGGTAATAGTAGAACTGTAGTTTGAACTCAGTTATTGCAATGCTGCAGTCCAGTACATTAGCCATTATGCTATAAGGACTCCCCCATAAAATTGTGAATTTATTTTCAATCTCTCACATTGAAGTAAAGCATTTAAACATTAAACATAAAATGTTGAGTTGTTTCTATACATGCTGTTAAAATTTGAGATCATTTGAATGAGAATTGGTCAAATTATTAGATTAAAAAATGATATTGATTTTTCTAAACAACCCTGTACATCTGAAATTATATGAATTGAGATTAATGTTCAAAAACCTTTTCTTTTTCAGTGAATTGTATTTTTATACCATTTTTCTTATACAATTACGAATTTGTTTTCAATCTCTCACATGGAAGTAGATAAATAAATATTTCTGGCAGTGAAAAAAAAGAATTTAATAATTTAATGAAATGAATTTTATTTTCATTTTCATAGCCAGTTGAAGGCATAGGATTCCTGAAATATATCAGAGAAATATATTTTTTCCTTTTATTCTCATGCTTCATTCCAAACGGCCTTTAATTGTAAGTACATTAAATTTTTCCAACACTTTCATATTGATATTTACATTGACCTAGATGAGTAAAAACTGACTCCCCCTCCCCCTCACTCTCTCTCTCTCCCCCACTCTCTCTCTCTCTCTCTTTTTTTTTTAAATTAAAATTTTTTTTTTATTCATTTATTTATTTTATTTTTTGGTGAAGGAAAATTCAAAACTGTTAAACTCCATTTAAGAAATGGACCATGTGTCACATCTTGCTCATGTGGATGGGTTGGTAAATATATATGATAAAGAGATATTTTTATAATCTAACTCCTTTTAAGCATTAGTGCTGACTGACACACACACACACACACACCACACACACACACACACACACACACACACACTTAATTTAATATGCAGAAAGTATTGAACATAAACAAGAAAATAGAGAGTAACATAAATATATGGAAATGTAAAATAAATATATAGTCTTTAACGAAATGCAAAATAATTATATAGTCTTAGTGCTGGTCAAAGTGATAAATTAAAAAAAAAATACAATTGGTAATTCTCTTTTCTGTTATATAGATTTATCTTATATATAGTAACAATTAGTGTAAACTAGTTTCAATTTTCAACTACATATACCCTTGGGAAAGGTATGTATCCAACTACGTTCTCTTCAGCTATGGATAAATAGTTGGGAAAATTGGGCTGTTTAACCTTGGTATGGCAACCGCTCTTGGAGAAGGAAAATTCAAACCCATTAAACTCTGTTTAAGAAATGGACCATGTGTCACATCCTGCTCATGTGGAGGGGTTGGTCAATATATATGATAAAAAATGCTTATATAATCTAACTCCTCTTAAGCATTAATGCAGATAGACACACACACACAGACACACAGACACAGACACACAGACACAGACACAGACACACAAATACACACTGTGTGTGGGTGAAAGTCAAAAGCATAACCAGTCACACAAACACTTATACACGTGTGTTAAAATAGATTTTAATTTCTATGATGCACAAATAAAAAACAAAAAACAACTTTAGTTGTCATGTTGTTATGTAATTATTTGAATGAGTTGCATTAATTATTCTAAAAGTTTATTAAAGGAAGTTTATCAAAGAATAATAATAATAATAATAATAATAATAATAATAATAATAATAAAAACAATTTCTTATATTTAGATAGATAAATTTTCAGTCTCATTAATTAATTTCATTCAAGTTTTTCAAAGAAAATCAAATTTTTATTTTAAATGTTGCAATTTGGTGATTAAAAAAATACTTAAAAACAAATTTTAAGTGATTCTCAGTGTCTACGTTTCTTTTTTGACTTCAATAGACAAGATTTTTTTCCATTTAGTAACACAAACAACAGTCAGAAGTAATAAAATAAATACAAGTTTGTATACAACTGACTCTATTTATCAGCTTGATCAATATTATAATATGTTCTGAATGTTATTGCATGCTTGGTGGACATTTGCTTCCAGATGACCTGGCACTGTTCTCCATTTTTGGAGGTATATGTGTGGGGATTAAAATAAAATTAAGATAAAAAAAATAAAAAAATAACAAACTCCCATGAGCCTTTAGACTGGAAGAACTCTTTGAACATGTGCAGGAAAAAGGACCCACATCCGATTACAAAGATAATCTCTCGGCCATTCGAACGAGGGGCTAAACTGAGATGAGACACTATTTCTGGATGGGAATAAATTTCCTCTTCATGTGGTGGCTATGAGCCATGAATAAAGCCTGAATCCTAAGACTACCTTTTGTCTTTGTCTATTCCTTTTCTTTTCTTGAATTACTTTTCAGCATGACCACCAAATATGATGGGGTTAAAAAAAACCCCTGTGAACACGCACCAGAAACAATCACAGACCTTTTAACCTAAACATTAAACTTAATGTCATCTCACATATGTTAAAAATATTTACTTTGGACATTTTGGTAGGTTGTTGATTGCTATTGTTCTTAATTTAATATCTTTCATAAAAAGTTATAAGAAGTTATAATTTAAACAAAACATAGACAACTGATTAAAAAAATAAATTATGATTAAAAATTGAATTTTGAATAATTTAATTTTTCAGGGAGCTTTTAGAATAAGCACTCCACCCTCTAAAACTTTTATAGAGTTTTTCCAAACATGTATTTTTTAAGATGCAGAGATTCAGAGGTGCTAATTTGGTATGTGATCTATATATATATATATATATGATCTGATAAAATTGATTTGTGATGTGATCTACCTAACCCTAACCATAATTCTGACTTGCATCATTTTAATTCTTTTTATTCAGTGTTAGAGTTCACATTTTATTTGTTCGGACACATTTGTATATTCTTGTTAATTCTTCTGGTATGTTTATTATTCATGTATTAAATGTTCCAATATGTGTGTAAATGAGCTTATCTTGCCTTTCCTTCTGTTTATTCAGTGTTTGAGTATCATTGGATATACTAATGCTAATATTAGACCTTGGTGAGTGGGGATGCAACTAAATATCCTTCTTAGCACCAACCAATCCATTAATCATGTAAACAGATCAATACTTACTCAGGTTAAAAAAAATAAGAGGTGCATCTACAATATTATAACCCTGTTTTAATACACTGTATATCTTTTTATGGGCATAAACACAGACTTGTACTCTCGGATGTGAAGGGATCAGCTATATTTCTACATTTTTATTCACTTATTTGATTTGTGAACAAAAATTACTGCTTGACACCCTGTAAAATTTATATAGCCGATAGAGTAAATGCAAAAGTATATTCTCTCTAATTTGTAAACATTTGCCTGCCATATTTAACTCGTACGAGTTAAAATGGATAGAATAAGAAAGAGAAATTCCTTTGTTGAAAAGTACAACAAAGTGAATCAGTCAATGAGAAGCCATGTTTACAAGCACGTTCACGAGTACAAAGTGGTTTGTACATAAACTCAAACACCCTGTCTAGTCATTGGTTGAGTGGTGCCACATGTTTCATTTTTCATCTCCAGATGATAGATGTATTTGCAGAAAAACCTATCGCTATTCTGGTAACTCTTCTATTTAAAGAGTTCTTACACATTACTATACATCTATTGATAATAGAGATTCAGTATCTATTTGTCTGTAACCGAAACTACATCACTGCTTACATTACAATACCCAAAATCATCAATTCGTAGAATAAAAAACAACTTTGTATTACATATACTCAAAAATTGAGTAAAAAATTTTAAATCATTTTTTACTTTCTCCCCTTTCTTCGGTAACAAAAGGTTAACTAAAAAGTTTACAAATAAATAAATATCTACGTTTTTGCATAAAATGTATGTGTAAAATATTCAAAATAATTATTTAATTAATAATTAATAGATGCATGCAACATTTTTTTTAGGTGGGACAGAACTAAGTGTCCATTTCAAATTGTTTTATTTTTTCACTCCTTTAATAAATTTGATGATTTTACTTACTTATGATACAAACCCTCTGACATTGAATTTTTAACTTCTACCCCCTCAGGCAATGTCTTTCAAAAAATAATTTTTACACCGTGTTTTTTATGCTAGTGCATATAATTGTACAGATGGAAACTATTAGTCTTTGATAAATTATTCCACATTGAAGACAAGATCACTGAAGTTAAGCAGCAATGAGCCTGTTCAATACTTAAATGGTCACCCATTTAAGCAACTACAGGTACTGTAAGTAGCCTTATATCAAAATGATCTTGATTCAGCATTAAATGATCCGAAAAGGGTTGACATGCCATTAAACAAACCAACCAACCAACCAACCAACCAATCAAACACTTTGAAGATTTTGAAAATTTTATCAGAAATATCTACTATTATAAAATCATGCTCTAAATACCTTGTTTTTCATATTTTATGTATTTACACATGGTTGGATTTATACATATTATACTAAAGCTGAGGCAATCAAGGCTTTTTTCCTATTTAGTTTAATGACACAAAATTCATATCAAAATATTCCTTAATTCTAGGATTGTAATTCACTTACACACACACACACACACACACACACACACACACACATGTATATATATATATAAGTGTTGCCAATTTATAATGGAAATAGGATAGACAGCATTAGACAGAAAAAAATTGAATTACTTCTCAACATAACTTTACAAAGGTAAGACATTATTTTATCCTCTCCAATATTTTATATGATAATTAATTCAATGCTTTGATAAAGAGTCCTATAGAATGTGAAAAGGTTTTTTCTATTAATGACCTCTCTCAAAAGTTATTATTATTTTTTTCTTTTGGGAGAGGTCCCTCGGAAAATATATTTTTCAATTATTCTATTCATTTTTGCATTAATTCTTAACTATATATATATATATATATATATATATATATATATATATAATATATGTAAAGAGTGTGTGTGTGTGAGAGAGAGAGAGAGAGAGAGAGAGAGAGAGAGAGAGAGAGAGAGAGAGAGAGATATATTTTGCTATATTTATAAATAAAGAGTGCTCAATAATAGTGATAGAGGATATATATTTAAGTTAGGATAGAGTAGACATAAAGTTAACAATGTTTGATATTTGTTTCTTGTTGATGATCACATAGGTGAGAAACTGACTGTTACCAAGTGCTGTTGACTCTATATCTATGACATCCAAAAAAAGTTTGGACCATAATTTTTGTGCAATGTTAGAAAAATCTTGGAAGCATCTTTGAAGTCTAGTTGGTTCTTTATTGCTGTAGAACTGTAGTAGATTGTTAAAAAGTCCTTGAAAACTATTTAGAATTTAGAAATTTGAAATTATATTAAAGAAATTCTTTTTGTATATAAGCACTTGCTGGAGGTGTGTGGTGAAATAGTTATTGGTGATTTAAGTTCAAATCCTGGACAAGGCTGTTTACATTTGACATAGCACCAATAACCTTGGAAATCTATTCATGACAATTCAGTTGGGTTTCAAACCTAGCCTGGAGCAGCCTGCCTTGTTAAATCACACTGATGAGCCATGAAATGGTGAAACCAAACTATATGTGAATGACAGAAACTATATATATATATATATATATATATATATATAAACGCTTGTTTTGTGGGTAAGATAATCACTGGCAGTGAAAAGGGATTTTATTATGAGAATTTTGAATGAAGAAAATTGAGTCTAGATCCAGAACAGGCTTTAATATCTCAACCCAAGACCAGAGCTATGGTATTCAGCATATACTTGACTAGCACTATGACGTTTCCACTTAAAGGTAATTACATAAGATTAAACTAGATTATTTACATGACTGCAATAAATGCCCTACAAGAGTTTTAGCATTCTACACGATCATTTAGTTTACGTAGAGTGTAAAGACATTTATTATGAATTAATGGAATCTGGATAAATTGTTGCTGCAGTGAGAAATGAAATGATGTAAGAGAAGAGAAAAGACCTTTTCTTGTCAAGGAAGTCAAGTGGGGATTCTGCTACATGATAATGTTTCTCTTCATGTGGCAAATGGGACATGAATAAACATGGAGCTGAGCTGAGAAGTTCTTGAACATGTGGCATATGCTTCACACCTGGTACCTTCAGATTATCATTCTTCATGTGGCATATTCTTCAGACCTGATACTCTCAGATTACCCTTCTTCAACATGTGGCATATTCTTTAGACCTGGAACATTCAAATTATTCTTCAGACTTGATACTCTCAGATTACCCTTCTTGAACATGTGGCATATTCTTTAAACCTGGAACATTCAAATTATTCTTCAGACTTGATACTCTCAAATTATCATTCTTCAACATGTGGTATATTCTTCAGACATAGTTCTCTCAGATTAACATTCTTCAACATATGGTATATTCTTCAAACCTGGCACATTCAAATTATTCTTCAAACCTGGTACTCTTAGATTATCATTCTTCTAAATGTGGCACATTCTTCAAACCTGGTACTCTCAGATTGTCATTCTTCACTGTGTAGCACATTCTTCAGATGTAGCACCTTCAGATTACCATTCTTCAATATGTAGCATATTCTTCAGACTTGACACATTTAGATTATCATTCTTCAACATGTGGCATATTCTTCAGACATGGCACATTCAGATTATCATTCTTCAACATGTAGGATGTGCTTCCAATGTAGCTTGTATTTCATCCCTTGTAACAGTCCTTGTCTGGTTAGCAGTTTCTAACAAGTTCAAGATGTCAAAAAAGTTAATAGAAAAGAAACTCATGACTGGAAACATTCTTTTATGATAGAATAAAGAATTCAACTGAAAGATGATTGTGAAGAGGATAGAAAATGAAGGAAAATTCTTTTTAGAAGTGAATCATTATGAGTGAATTTATATATTAATAAAAAAAGATTTTGCCAAAAGCATGCTCAAAATTTCTGCATTAACTTAATAAAAGCAAAAAAAAAAAAAAAAAAAAAAAAATATATATATATATATATATAATATATATGTATATATATATATATATATATATATATATAATTACTATCCTTTTAAAATAGACTTACATTTTATTATTTATTTTATTTCTTAACCAGTTTATAATTTAAAATTTTAAACAAATAATAGAATTATTTCAAAAGCAATCCTGCTACATTTAAGAGCGTACTAAAAAATAAAACATGCTGTAATAATATCTTTTTTTTTTGAAGTGACAGTTGATATCACTTCTGTTTATAATAGTAAATTTATATTCTTATCTTTGTTGTTCATGTCATATTATAACCTTTGAAAAAATCAATCTGACTCTGTATCAACTTTGTGTTGAGGGCAAACTATTCGATTATCTGCTCTCATTAATGAGAATAGGAGGAAATATTTTAATATGGTTGAAAAACATGCCTGTAACAATTGTTCCAGTATATAGGCCAATAATGTATTGCTTATAATGATCACATAAAAACTATGATCATCATTGGTGGGAGGAGCATAGAGAACCAGAATCCAAATGTCTAACTGGAAAGAAAATTGGTATTCTTACACGTTTTCTCTCTGGGCTCCTATTGCATGTTTCTATGGTAACAAGGCTAGTTTAACAACCTGGTGTCAAAAATCATTGATCAAGTGCAGATAATTGAATATTTTGTACTTAACATGAATATGAGTTTTTCATTTTCTTCTGGAATGACTGCTGTTCTGAGAAGCCACCATTAATATTGCAATAATGAAGAAGAAAATATATGTGTGGGTCAGATTGAAGTTTTCTAATTGTAATTGTGTTGTTAGCACAACCATTTTGAACAAGATTTCAATAGAAAGAGAGGTTATGATCATGATTTTTCGGACAGTTGTCCTCATTTTTTATTGCAGTATGAAAAATACAATGTTTCAACTGCTGTATATTCCAGACTTCTACAGGTATTCCCTGTCTATCTGAGCATACTTGGAAATCTCCTTGTTGAACTCTGTAGCCTTCATTTTGGAAACACCTGATGAATGCCAGAGGGCGGTATATAAATAATGACGTCATTGTTTTTGCACATCTAACAATCCAAGATGCATCACAAGATTATTGTCATGATTATTTAAAAAAAAAAAAAAAGAAGGCATGCAAAAACAATGACGTCATTATTTGAATGAGCTCTTCAAAAGTTCTTTGATGCTTTGTTTGATCAACAGTCAAAATATTCAAAATTATTTCCCAGGTTGGGTTATTACTATGCTCAGATAGACAGGGAACACCTGAAGAAGGCTGGAGGATACAGTGTCTGGAACGTTTTTACATACCACAATAAAGATGAGGACAACAGTCTGAAAAATCAAAATTATACAATGATATTTGTCTGAAGTTTTGAGATGAGGCTTTATAATTTATTTTGATTTTTCAAACTGTTTTCCTCATCTTTATTGTTATATA
The DNA here is from genome assembly GCA_023376005.1 of Doryteuthis pealeii. Classification (NCBI taxonomy): domain Eukaryota; kingdom Metazoa; phylum Mollusca; class Cephalopoda; order Myopsida; family Loliginidae; genus Doryteuthis; species Doryteuthis pealeii. Next base: position 121,138,644 of record CM042139.1, read on the forward strand.
CACAATGTTTCAGCTGATGTGTCCTCTGGCCTTTTTCAGATGTTTCTGACAGAAAGGCTCCTGAGTTCAACAAGATAGTTCCTAAGTTCAAACTTGGGTGCCTTCATGTCAGAATCAGCAGCATCAATATTCAGTGGAACATATGTTTGAGTAACTCCCTCATCTCCCTTTAAGATGTAGGAGATGAGTTCCAAGATGAGTTCCAAGAAAGGAATCTGAACTATGGGTAACTACTGAATGCTATGCTCGGATAATAATGATGTCATTATTTTTGCATCTCTACCAATCCAAGATGCATCATTAGATGTATCACAAGATGCATCATGGTTATTAAAACAAAAGGGCATACAAAAACAATGACATCATTATTTGAATGAGCTCTTCAAAAGTTCTTTGACATCTTGTTTGATCAACAGCCAAAATATTCAAAATGATTTCCCAGGTTGGGTTATTGCTATGCTCAGATAGACAGGGAACACCTGAAGAAGGCTGGAGGATACAGTGTCTTTTTTACATACCACAATAAAGATGAGGACAACAGTCAGAAAAATCAAAATTCAGACAAATAAAGAGAAGTTAGTTTCTTATGAAAAGAATATTAATCAACCAAAAAAGATTTGATTTGACTAAAATATTCTTTTTAGAACAACAACAAAGATTAGAATATTAATCTGAGAAAAGCCATGTGGAACTGAACATGCTTTATAACCAATATCAATAATCAATACAGTTTTATCATTTTGAGACTAATATTTTTTCTTCAATATTTACTAAGCAGTTTCTATAAGCAAGCAATCCTGCAGTGACACAAAGAAATATTTGAAATGTTCATTAATGAGTTATGTATATAAATGTACTTATATATATAATATATATATATATATATATATATATATATATATATATATATATATATATATAATATTAGTAGAGAACAAAAGTTAAGAGTCTCTACTAATATCATTATTATTACTGCTCTATATTTTTAATATATTGAGTACTTTTGGATTATTTACTGATCCCACTGCAACAGAAACATTAAAGTGGCAATTGGACACTATATATATATATATATATATATATATATATAAATATATATATATATATATAATCCAAAGATCAGGTGAAGAAATATTTCTTACAGCGTAGTAGTTTTTTTTAAATGTCATAGTTTGCAGAGCTCAATGTGCTCTTATTGTCAGAGTCACAGAGCAAAATTATATCAGGAAAAAATAACAGGGAAGATTTAGATTTTTAGCATATAGACTATTTCAGGGAACCTAGAGGAATTGTCTAGCCGTTCCCATCATCATCTTGCATCTGATGATGGGAACAGCCAGACAATTCCTCTCAGTTCCCGGAAATAGTCTATATGCTAAAAATCTAAATCTGTGTTATTTTTCCTGATATATATATCTATATACATATATATGTATTAACTACATTTATATTTATATATATGTCTGTGTGTGTGTATATATATCCTGTTGAAAAGATGAGAGTTGAGTTAAAATTAAGCGGAACAAAATTACTTTTATATAGCCATATTGCATTTATTTACAACCTCAGTAAAATAATTTTTTTATCTCTGTTTTCATTTTTGATATAATTCATAAAATCTTTTAAATTATTTCTTGAAAAATGTTTTATAGACAAAATATACTTATTTTTATTATATATAAATCTGCAGATGTTTTTTTAGTAATTTTATTCTTATCTTAGTAAAAATAATTGGCTTATTATTTGTCTAAGGACCACTTAGTACCTGGGTAACAGACCACTCAGCCACCACAATCCTGTCTTCAGGCATTACAGGTTGCCACCTACAGTCAACGGAATCTTATCCCTCTGCAGAGGTGCAGTCAGTGTATTCTACAGCCCCAGTTGTCAGGGCTCCCTATGTCTTGAAACAGATATTCTGAATTTGAAATAATATGAATTTTGAACTGAATTGCTGTCATATCGTTGTAGGAAGAGAAACATAATTGTCTACCCTTGGATTATAGCTGTGGCTTCCTACATTACATGTCTGTTGGTAATGTGATAATTCAGTCCTTTCAAACTTTCTCTTTCATCTCCTTTCTTCAAAGTGACAATACCTATCCCATTTTGGTCCTTGTTCATTGAGCAAAAAGGACATATTTTCTAGCTCTCTTCATAGAGCAGAATAGAGACAATTAGTCTCCAACTTTCTAACCAATTATTACACCTTGCCATGTAAGACACTGTAAGTCTTTTATGATTAATTCCTGTTGTTTTTTCATGGAACATATTGTATACATAACTAGTTTAGGCCATATGTATTCTGTTATTTATTATTACATGTTATGTTTATTAAACATTAATATGTACATTGCTTATGTGAGTTAGTTGTCTGTTTTTCTTTACTAAATGTTTAGTATTAGTGTATCTATGAATGCACTAATGTACTATAAGGGCATTGTGTTAGTTAAGAACTAATACACAATATTTCATATATCCTAATGAATTCATACAATGACTGTTATAGATTATAAATAAATTATTAATATTATCAGAATGAAAGTGTACAAATAAAACTTAAATTCTTTACTCTCAAGAGATAAAAATTAACTCTTTGCCTACCAAATTTCCTCTATGGCTGTACCAAATTTTATGTTTTTTTTTACCTGTATGATGGAATATTTCAAAGTTCACTATCTATTTACCTCATAACTCATTCTATTCAAATAAAGTCCTATTATTATTGTAATCTGAGTCTTTCTGATCAATTAAAATGAACTAATCAACAGTTTTTGTACATTTGTACTGTGTTGTGAGAGAGCCACTGTGAGTGGCTTAAAGTAAGCAAAGAGTTAAAGAGAAAAAGATTTGTTGATTTTAAAACTATGGGAAAGAGTAATTAAATTTTTGTTTATTTTGGAAATGTAAGATGAAAAAAGAAAGAAAAGATAAACATCTTCTATACTATCAAAGAACTATTCTTTTTACAAAATCGGATAAACAGTCTATATTATGATACTTATAATAATGCCTGGAGAAAATGATGCTATATTATTAACACCAATAACTTGATATACATAAATATTGATAAAAGAAAACGGTTTTACTAATAATGAAATAATTTTAAAAAAATTCAAAATTGGTAATATATTAAAAACTGAAAACTAATTATTTTTTGTATGTTTTTCTGAATCTAGAAATCATTAGTCATAAAATATTAATAAACAACTTCAAAAATACAAATAGATTTGCAAACACACCAACACATAGTCACACACATATAAGAATGAGAGATGTTAATGTTTTACTTATAATGAATTATAGTTGGTTTATTCACTTTGACTATAAATCGTTTTTAGAGATATGTTATTTGACAACATTGTTTATATTATACATATGTGTGTGCATGTGTGTGTGTTTGTGTGTATGTGTGTAAGCTACAAATTTTAATTGATATTTCTTATTATTTCATAATTATCATAAATTGTTAGGTAATCTGAACATTAGCTACATAAATGAGAGTAATCTCATTTGTTTGTTTCACTTTGAAGAAGTTGGCCATTTTCATATCACCCTAAATCTACACTGAAAATACAAATTTTTTTGAATCAATAAAACTGCATGTTTTAACACAAAAATATCAGAAAATGTGTTCTTAATAACAATTAAGTTCATTTCAAATAATGCACAAGCACAATTAAGAACACATTTTATGATATTTACAAAGGGAGGTTACTCTCATTTATGTAGCTAATGTTCAGATTACCAATTGTTAATTTAGAAATTATTCAATTTTTTTTATTTGAACTAGAGAATCTTAAAATTTTCCCTAATGATTTGATTATTATGATGAAGCATCTTTTAAAACTTATGGAACCCAAGTCAAAGTTTCTTGATTGCTAATATTGATGGAGCCACTTGTAGGAAGACAAACATAATTATGTCTCTCCTGGGTTTGTAGGCGGGGCTTCCCACATCACGTGTCTGTTGGTCACGTGACAATTCAATCCCTTGAGCCTTTCTCTTTTAGCCACCTTTCTTTGAAGGGTTAATACCGCTTGGTTTTCAGTTCTCACTCATGAGAGAACAAAGGACATATTTATCCCAGTTTTGTTCATAGAGCAGGATTATATTGCACCTCACAGAATAACCATGGAAGACCTGTAAGTCTTTATTAACTCCTTTTTGTTATTGCACTCTGTTTTGTTTATGAAACGTATTGTGCATTTTATTTGTTTGGGACATTTGTATTCTATTTCTGTCTTTACATGCATGTTAACTAACCATTATTATGTACACTTTTTAATATGAGTATTATCTTTCCTTACTGAATATTCAGTGTTAAGTTATCTATGGATGTCTTAATGGGTGTTGGTTTCAAACTAATACCCATTAATTCTTATACACTTACCACTTGGGCATTCATGGTGTAGGTGATCATTTCTGGGGGTTTTTTATCAGGAAGAATCAATTCATAATATTTGTGAAAGAAGTTATGTCACTTTAAAACAAAAACATTTCCTTAGTTAATTGTTTAAAAATGTTATGCCATTAAAACCAATGAGAAAATAATAATGTTTTTAAAATGAGTTCTTAAAAGTATGCTTTTGTAAAAAGAGTTTTGTCTATATTATATAAAAATCTTTCTATTACTTTCATTTAAAAATCATAGAAGGTCATATAATAAGGTAAGGTATGTAATAATATGAATATGTTATCAAAATAAGTTATTACCAATATATTAGTATATTAGAATATTATAATTTTGTTAGAAATAGTTACTCCAAATTTTCCAAAAGGAATTTTGTCTATATTATCTAAAAAATATTTTCTATCATTTTAGTCTAAAAATTATAGAAGCTCATATAGATAAGTAAAGTATGTAATAATATGAATATGTCATTAAAATAAATTATCACCTATTGGTATATTAAAATATTATAATTTTGTAAGAAATATTTACTCCCAAATTTTCAACAGGAATGTTTTGGTTTTATGAAATCTTCAGCAATTCAGCAGATATGAATATAGACATACCTTAAGAAATGTATATCTAATGTATGTATGATCTGAATGAATAGTGTATTGGTCTTCCCCCAATAGGAAGAAAATGTTATAAATTGGGGAAATTGATCATATTTTGACATACTCACCTCTTTAACCAATAATACATATAGAATTTCTGGCCAAAGATATGAGTAGATTTATCAAAACATTATCATAGCCCAGAAACAGAGGTGAATTGTACTATCTTTCCTAAAAATAATGCATTTTTATAGTAAAATAAAAACAATTTATTGAAATGTATTAAAGTATCATTGTAAAAAATCCAGAAGAATTGTGCTGGTTTTGATTTTGTGATGAACTAATTTTAAACAAGAAGCAATTACTGAATTGCATTCATATTGATTTGATAGAAATGCATTCAAACTGCTTTCTGTGAAATTCAGGTGAAAAGATTTCATCAAGACTTTGTGTATCATTCTTTGTGATTACAGGTTATTTTTCAAGCTGTAGCCAACAAAAAGGAAAAAAAAAAAAAAAAGCATATCTTGAAGCATATTAAATCATTAGTTTGATGGAAGCATTGGTCAAAATGTGCACAGACCACTTTACAAAATATGGGAAATTGGGGAAATGGGCAAACCTGCTGGTATTGGGTGTGCGGGATGGATATATAGACGCCACGGATCATTGGGTCCAGCCCTGCATTTCCTATGCCCTACAATTGGAAAGGAAAGGTGGTCCATAGTAAAATAAGTTGTTTTCACAACAATGACTTGAGAAATCCAATCAGTTTTACTACTCTTAAATTAAAATACTATTTCTTTGAATTTTTAATTAAAAAAAAAATATAAGTAAAAAAAAAAGAAAAAAAAGAAGATTTTTTTAAAGCTAGAAACTACTGAAAGATACGAGCGAAAATAGGTGAACTAGATATACTAATTGAATTAGGTTATTAATTGAAAATAAATATAATCTAATTATTTATAACAATAGTATATAATTTAAGAATTTGCTTTGAGAAATAGAAAGATTTGTCTGAGAATAAACAGAGGTATAATTTAGAATTAATATTGAAAGATTCATTGATATAGAAAAAATATGAATTTTTGTATTCAATTTTCTTTATCTTTATTAATAATAGAATAATAAAGAAAAGAAAATTGTTGGAGAAGGAATTCAAAGAATGAAAAGTTAAAGTGCAAATATTAAACTGTTTTGAATTCTATAATGAAAGTTTGTTGCACGAACTCAAAAACCTTTTATATAAGTAGACATTTTTCATGAGTTTATTTTAGCATTTAATCCTTAGATTTATTATTGTGTAATATTTGGCATATTCTTCAATCATCACCAAATTGACATTGGTAAATTATTCATGTCTTTTATGGATTCCAGAAGTCTTTTTCTGGAGAGACATTTAAGGAATATACTACTATCTCATCTTTTGTCAGTTGAGGGATACTGCCACCATTAGGGCCAGTAAAAGATGATTTTGCACCCTAGGCAAAACCTTTTGATGCACGCCCTCTTGAAAGTTTTGATAAGATAATGTATCTATTTACAAATCTCTCCACACAAGCAGGTTACAACGCATGATCAATTTCTTCAATTTCAGAAGTCTTCAACTGGTGGATCATGGGATAGTTCTCAGGTGAGTCATAGATATAGGCTCTATAGTAAAATAAGGGGGCTCACTGATGAGTTTGGCCTAGGCTCACAAGTAAGTTAATATTTCCCTGGCATTCTATATTATCAAGTGGTTTGAAACTAAACTGGCATCCCTATCAGGCTTATCTGATGAAGAGGATGGCTTAGACACCCAGAAAGCGAAAATTAAATGTGTGTGGGGGTATCCCTTGACTTGAAGCTTGTTCTGACTATTCACTACAAACTAGTTGCCCTGGGCACAATTTTGCTGTTAAATACAGGAAGAGGCCCTTGGGGTGTAATGGTTATTGTAATAGGAAATGGACTCAGTGATCCCAGTTCAATAATGAATGAGGCTGTTTGCATTTTACATATCTAAAGTATGAAAGACGTGGTTCAGACATCAAGAGTAGAATTGCAAATGGCTACTTCCATAACTATTTATACTGTCCATCTGACCAAGGGCAGATAACTCTGTTCAGCCTAGACACAGGGGAAGATCACTCTATTCTACTTATACAACATTGTGCTAATACTCTTGGGAAAGGTATACATCCAAATATTCTTCCTCCAGCTATGGGTAAATAGTAGGGCAGACTGGGCTCTTTAACCTTGTTCAGGCAACCAGTCTAAGAGCAGGAAAACTTTGAATTCAAACCTGTTAAACTCCACTTAAGAAATTGATCTTGTGTCATATCCTACTCATGCAGAGGGGTTGGTATATATATATATATATATATATTATATATATATATATATATATATACCTCCAGGAAGAGTTGTCAAGAGAACATGTGCAACCCCTTACTCATCTAAATCTAATTGCTGTTCTTTCTGAGGAATCATCATCATCATCATCTTTTGAGATGGATAACATGTCTCACCAGTATAGGGATAAGGGGGTGTCTCTGTGACATTGGGGATAACATGCTGTGACTGTGATATTGTAGTAACCGAGTTTGAACTCCACTTACACTATTATGTTCACTTTTGGACCAATACCCTTGAGAAAGATATGAAATCCTTCATCTCCCCAGCTATGGGTTAAATAGTACCACTACTATTTTTCTACAAGGATGGCTTTGGCATTAAATAACCCAGAAAGTGTATGCCATTAAACAAAGATATGCCGTTAAACTAAGAAACCAAACCCAACCAAAATCACTTCAAATGCATTTTTATAGTAAAATCATTTTCAATGCATTTTTATAGTAAAAATCACTTCAAATGCATTTTTCGTGGGTAACATGCTGGACTGTGACATCATAAGAAGTGAGTTCAAACTCCAGTCGCATTGTTATGTTCACTTTCAAACTAATATCCTTGGGAAAGGTATGAACCCCCTCATCCTCCAAACTATGGATTAAATAGTAGCACCACTCTTCTTCTACAAGGATTGCTTTGGCATTAAATAACCCACAAAGGTTGATATGGCTTTAAACAAAGAAACCAAATCAGTATGGTGACGGCATTGCATCATTCAATTTAGAATCTGTTACCATATGACAGTTTTTCTTGACAAAAGAGCATGATCTTGAGAAAGCATTTTGTATGAGTTAGTTCAAATTCTCTGAAATCAAAGCCTTGATTGCAGAATATGCCAACTAAATTCTAGAAATATTAAAACTCGGCAAAAAATGTGAATATTATCTAAAATAAACTCATGAAAACCAATCATGCTTTAAGTCAAATATTCAATCATTTTGAAATGCCAATTTCATGACAGCACTTTTTATACATTGTCAACTGATATTTTTTTTTTTGAGTAAATATTTGATTAATTGCATTTAATAACAAATGAAACAAATACAAAAACAAACTGAAGCAATTTATATAAATGTTCAAATGAAAATTCCATTTTAATATTAGAATATATCAAAAGTATTTTTTACTGACCTTTACTCCAAAGCTTATTTCATATACACATCTAAATACTATAACACTATTAATATTATTATTATTATTAGGTTTTCACACCTGCAGTAGCCGGTGGTTCACTGGAGGCTGAGTGACAGCAAGTCTCCTCAAGTCTCCAGGACTCTTCTGAGTATTCTAACTGATCTTAACAGTGATGTAGTTTGGATGGTATCAATTCTTCCTTGGATTTCCAATTCACCCAAATTGGAAATCAGAGGAAGAATTGAGAGCATCCAAACTACAGCACTGTTATTATTATTATTATTATTATTATGTTTTTTTTTATACCAGCAATAGCTGGTGGTTATTCACTGGAGGCTGAGTGACAGTAAGTCTCCTCATGTCTCCAGGACTCTTCTATTCTGTTGTTCCTATTATTATTATTATTATTATTATTATTATTATTATTATTATTATTTCACTCCATTCGAGTTTTTCACATGTGCTGTAGTCGGTGCTTCACTGGAGGCTGAGTGACAGCAAGTCTTCTCAGGTCTCCAGGACTCTTCTAAGTATTCCAGCCGATCTCAACAACGCTGTAGTCTGGATGGTCTTGATTCTTCCTTTAATTTCCAATTCATCCAGACGCTTTTCCAGACCCCTGAGGATCGTTCCAAGGGCCCCAATTACAATTGGTACGACCTTCACCCTCATGTTCCACAGTTTTCTTAGTTCTCTGGCAAGGTCCAAGTATATTGTTGATCTTTTCGCTCTCTTTCATTTTCACTCTGTGATCGGCCAGCATGGCAAAATCCACAAGATGACAAGTCTTCCTCTTCTTGTCAATCAAAACTAGGTCTGGTCTCCTAGCCGGGATTAGGTGATCCGTCTGTACCTCAAAGTTCCAGAGAATTTTGTGCATCTCATTCTCCAGGACAGATTCAGACTTGTACATATACCATTTAGTTGAATGGTGAAAATTGAATTTCTTGCACAGTTCCCAGTGGATCACCTTTCCCACCCAGTCGTGTCTAGTCTTGTACTCTCTTTGTGCGAGTTTACTGCATTCGATTATTATGTGATTGACAGTTTTGTCTTTTTCCCAACACATTCTACACTTGCTATTCTGTTGTGTCTTATCTATTTTTGCTTTTATATAATTTATCCTTATGGCATTGTCTTGTGCTTCAATTATAAGAGATTCCATTTCTCTTTTGCGGTTCCCGTTCTTAGCCATGTCCATGTCTTCTGATGTGCGATCTCTCCTGTGTTTCGCTTGAAGTGTCCATGTAGTTATATTTTTGCTCGTCCATATGTTGCAATTTATTATTATTATTATTATTATTATTATTATTATTATTATTATTATTATTATAATATACCACTTATAAACCAAGTAATTATCAATACTATTAAGGCATATATTTTGTGTTATATGTCATAAACAATATATATATAAGTACTGAGATTTTAAATCATTTTTCAATTATTTTAAACTGGACTTCAAATCTGCTGTAGCTGTTCACAGAATTCAAGCAGTGGAAGGAAATGAAACAATATGAAATAATATGAACACCCTGACCAAAACTAATATTTTATGGGTGATGATGTGTATCTTTAAAAAAAAAAAGGCTCCTAAGAATATGACCATTAACTGTAAAGTAGATAACCCAACTACCAGCACTCAATAAGTTTTAGAAGAGCTACTCATCAAAAATACAATAGAAAGAGCATTAAATAATTTAAAAAAAAAAAAAAGAATATAAAGGATTTAAATAAAAAAAAGAATGAAATCTATTGCACCACAACTCATCAAAGTCTCATGTATAGTACATAGAATAATTTATTAATATCAGGAACATGAATAGCGTACAGTGATAATATACATGTATGTGAGCGTGTGTGTGTGTGTGTGTGTGGAGGGGGGTATCAGGTATAGTTTTGTTGAATTATACCTGATACCCCCCTCCACACACATATGCATAAACATGCAGTTTCCTCATTGATTATAAAATAATAATTAGAAAATGAGTTAGAAATTTACAATTAAAATTGAGTTTACATTTGAACAGTGAAGCTAAGTAAATACCTTATGTAGAATATCAATCTGAAGTTTAGTTTGATTATTTTAAGTTTATTAATTACTTTATTGAATAACAATATTTTCTTAAATCACAAAATATATTATATGAAATAAATATATATTATATATGTATCAACCAGCCTGTCCACACGAGCAGGATGTGACACATGGTCAATTTCTTAAATGAAGATTAACAGGTTTGAATTCAGAGTTTTCCTTCTCCATGACTGGTTGCCTAAGCAAGGTTAAAGAGCTCAGTCTGCCATACTATGTACCCATAGCTGGTGGGAGAATAGTTGGATTCATACCTTTTCTAAGGGTCATCATCATTATCATGTTGTACTAGTAGCATGAATATCCATGACAATCTCTTGCCAACCATCCCTATCATTCATTACCCTCGAGAGGTCCTCTGCACAGCATCCAGTATCCGTACAGAGCCGGTCAATGTACGATTTTGTTGGATGGTCCACACTAGTGTGCCCATGTGCTGGCTTCCATAGGAGAACGTTGCTTATGAGATCATCCTTGCTTCTCCAGCAGTGTCCAGCATGTCTTGTTCATCTTACTTGGATGGTTTGTGTGATATGGGACAAGTAGCTGTACATTTGTATTCTCGTGGGGTGTTGTTTCCATGTCTTGTTTAAGGTTGCATGCAGCATTCTTGTGCAGCTACCGTCTAGTTTATTCTCTAGGTGCTTTGTTAGGGTCCAAGTGGTGCAGCTGTACAGTAGCACTGATACAACTATGGCTTGGAAGAATTGTTTCTTTAACTTGTCAGTGAGATCGGATTTCCATATGATTGATAATCTATTTATAGCACACCATGCCTTTCCTATGTGTGCATTAATATTGCTTTCTGTGGATGAGATATTACTGTGAATTGTTCCACCGAGTTTAGGAGTTTACCATCGAGTATGGAGATGTCTGCTTCATTTTTAAAATGCATGAACTTTTATTGCAGTTCACATATAGGCCAATGTTCCATGCTGTTTTTTCTAGGCTGTGTAACAAGGATTTGGCTTGTACAGGTGTATTTACAAGAAGTGCCAGATCATCTGCATAGTCTACATTCATCATGGTCTGTGCAGGATATCACCTGCTGCTTGTCTTTTTTAGTGTGAGGCCTTTTTATTTTACAGGATCTAATGATGTTCGAGGTACATAGTCTAGGCGTATTGTAAATATATATGGCGCTAACATATCTCCTTGTAGGACTCCAGCGGCTATGTCAAAGAAATCCATGTCACCATCTGGTGAACATACCATTGCTTTAGTGTTTTGGTAGAGCATCATTATGGTGGTAACTGTTTCTATGGGGAGGCCATATGCTAGTAGTATTTGCTCCATTTTTCCTCTGTGTATGGAGTCAAATGCCTTGGAGGTTTTTAAAATAATAGGGTTGCTATATATATATATATATATATATATATATATATATATATATATATATATATATTCAAACTGGGGTTGATATGCTAATAAACAAAATAACCAACCAACTAACATAGAAATTATTTCTACCAATTCATCAATACACATGAAGTTAAAGAAATTATATAACATATATATATAATATATATATATATATATATATATATATATATAAAGATGTGGAATTAAATAACCCAGAAGGGTTGATATATTATATGTAAAAACAAATGAGAAATAGTTATACTAAATATAATCAACATTGCTATTGTATTTTGAACAGTTCAAGAGCGAGAACATATTCTTAAATATAAAATTTCTATACAATCTAGTATCATAATAAAAATTATAATTTGGCTGTAGATGAATAAATTATGTGGGGAAACATACAATATATTATAATATCTTATGTAAAGTATTCCTTTTAAACAAATGAAATCTTGTAAATTATCTCCCTTGTACAATTTTAATAAATTATCTCCCTTGTAAAAACTTTCTGACGTTAAAACAAGGCAAAAAGGAATGATAGACGAAGCTTAAACTAAAATCGTTAACGGTGATTTTTTTTTCCTGACAATTAAACCCATTTAATTAATTGACTTTCAAGAGAAATTAATAAATTTGGATCGTTCTGCTTAGAGAAAACTTCAGCAACACTTTATGGTAATTCTACAAACTCTCTTGAACAAAATTAGATTTATTAAAAAAAAACAAAAAAACAAAACAAAAAACAAAACAACAATACTGCTTTCTTTGTTTTATAAACGCAGTATAAATAAAATATTTGGAACAAATGAATTCAAATTATTTCTACTTTTATTTAAGTTCTATTTAATGATAATTTATTAAGTGTAAGACAGCATAGAATAGCTGAAAATGGTTTCATTTTTGTTATAAACACTAAAAAATGCTCTTTTCTCAAGATAATAGGTCAAGTCAAGGTCTGTTTCTTGCCGTTAAAACCCAGTATAACCTGTCACATGTTAATTGGAGAAGAGATGGGCGCCCCAAGTGTATTTCTATGAAGAGAATTACTTGATAGATGTCTTAATAGCTCATAAGAAGCATCTCTCCATCCTGTCAGTAGTAATTTACAGAAAAAAAGACTTGAAAAAATCTGCATATGTATCTATGAGTGTGCATATGTATGTATGTATGTATGTTATATATATATATATATATATATATATATATATATATATATATATATATATATATATATATGAGTATAAGTGTTTATACATGTATATTTATGTGTAGGTATTTGGAGGATAAAGAAAGTTCCAAATAGAAACATTCCCAACTGATTTGGTCTATTGGATGTATATATATATATATATATATATATATATATATATATATATATATATAATTATGCTAATGCCTACTCTTATGAATAATAAAAATATACATACATACATACATACCGACAAAATGACTGGGGTTACAGTCAAGTCATGTTGAAAGCACCAGTCCCACTAGATTACCAAAGTTAAGCAGTGATGAGCCTGTTCAATACTTAAATAGGTGACCATTTAAGCAACAGCAAGCACTATAAGTCCTCAGCATACATGTTGAGGCCAGTGTTTTCAGTGTTTGCTATTGCTTTAAGCTGTAGTTCCAAAGCTTACTGTAACAGCTTAGAAAACTGTCCTTTTTAGGACAAAACATAAAGTCTACTCTACTGACAACAAATTTTATTTCAGTCTTGAGACTTTCTGCCCGACAAGACATCACTATCAACCTTGTCCAGCTGCTTCATGTCGGCTTGGTCTAGCATATTTCCAGCCTCTGGAAGACCTGTCCAACAACACCGACCAACCTCACCTTCCCGGCCTGAAGATGCTGATAACCTAGCCATTGAAAAAATCTTGAATGCTTTGTTCTCCCAGTTTGTGCAGGAATAAAACTGTCATCTTGTTATACCTAAAAACTTTATGTCTGTTCTCCTTTGCCCGACATGTGTCATTCTTTTTTCCTTTCAAAACATTCACAAGGTCGACATCCTTATCGGCTCCAGTGATAAGTGTTTGTAAATCCAAGATAAGATGGATTGCTTAACTAGCTAAAAATACCTGTCTTTCACACAAGTAATCCTAAGAAATATTCCGAAATTGGCAAAAATGAAATAGAATTAGTTGAGAATTTAGCTCGCATGAAATATTATGACATACTATACAATATACAATCATGTTGGAGGTGTGAGATGTAATGGATAGAGTCGTAGGAAATGGAGTCTTCGATCCGAGTTCAAATCCTGGACAAAGCTGTTTGCATTTCACATAGTGCTAATACCCTTGGGAAAGATATGCATCCAACTACTCTCCCTCCAACTATAGGTAAATAGTTGGCTGGACTGAGCTCTTTATCCTTGGCTAGGTAACCTGTCTAGAAGGAAAACTCTGAATTCAAACCAGTAAAACTTTGTTTAAGAAATTGACCTTGTGTGACATCCTGCTCGTGCATAGGGGTTGGCAAATATATATACAATATATAATCACTCATAGCATCCATTTCCTTCGAAACCCTTTACTTTCAGAAGAGTAATTTCATAAATGTATAGCAAGATAAAAGCATATATGAGGACCTCAAATAAATTTAATTTATATTGGTGATGGCTGTTAAGAAAAACTCACTAAGATATTTTCTGTGTGATTGTGTGTTTAATTGAGAAAAAAAGAAAATCCTGACTTCCCACCAGGCCAGATTACCACAAAGTCTTTTTTATGTAGAAATTTTATTATGGAGCATCCAGTGAGGATTGAACTCATTATTCAATAATCATGGATCTGTGAGACTAGCTTGCTAACCATAACACCATGATGGGATGCTCTTACACCAGAAAAATAAATAAGTGATGATTTTTGTTCAGATTACTTACACAAATTACTGTTCCCACTGTCAGCTGGGGCTGTAGAATATACCGACTGCATCTCTACAGGGGGGTAAGATACCCCCAATGAGACCATCTGTTGGTCATGAGTGGCAACCCGTGATGCCTGGCGACAGGACTGTAGTGACTGAGTGGTATGCAATCTGGGTACTAAGTGGTCCCATGACATGCAACACTCTACTTTGGGTCTTACTTGAGAATCGAACACACAAACACACACACACACACACACACACACACACACACACACACACACTCATATATATATATATATATATATATATATATATATATATATATAATATAATTAAAATTAAAATCACAAAATTCAAACAGAACACTCTCATACCTCACATACAAACTTTTCAAAAACTGTCTCCACCAATCAGTCACATTCTCTTCCATAATCCACCACCACTATGTCAGCCACAACACTAGACTAATACATAAACACTAAGGACATATTTCTACCACATCCAGGCCTTCTCCCAGAGAGTAAGATGCATGACTCTTCCCTCTTCACACTTTGATCTTTTACCCCTGACCCCCCCCCCACACACACACATGCACACACACACACATACACACATTATTCTGTTCAAATGTTATTACTAAAATGTTACATTATTATCAATTCATTTTATTATTGTAAAAGATCTATGAAATATAAAAGTTGCATTATAAGTTGATATATAGATTTCATTTTCTATTTTTGTTAATTGGGAGTAAAAATCAAAAACTAAATTTTGTACTTTTCCTTATCATAAGCATATTAAAGTGTATGTGCAGTTTTTATTCTCAATGACATAGCATGTATTTTTGTACTTACTTATAAAAAACTGTGAAAAGTTCCACAAATCAGTTGATTTTTAATTATCATATTATATCATTTAATCAGTAAAAATTAAAAACTAAATTTTGTACTTTTCCTTATTATAAACATATTCAAATGTATACATGATGTTAATGCTCAATGAAATGGCGGGTATTTTTGTTCTTATTTATGAAGAACTGTGAAGAGCTCCACAAATTGATTGATTTTTATTTATTGAATTATATTATTTAATCAGTAAAAATCAAAAACTGAATTCTGTGCTTTTCCTTATCATAAACATATTCTAGTGAATGCACAATTTTAATGCTCAATGACTTCTCTTTTCAGAGTTATAAGTCAAAACTGATATGGCTCCTTTATATATAGAGATGAGAAGTGTAGTTGAAATGTATGAAATGTGCTTTTATTCATTGCAGTAAAAACTATATCAATAATTTCACTGAAAAATGAAAGTAAATTTGATTCTACATTGAAGTATGTGTTAAGAAAGGAAGTTATCTAAGGAAAATCTACTGTCTAATCTGTAAGCATGAATGATTTGTATTAAATGGGAATTAAACAAGGTTAAATATAAAAACAGGATTAAGAAGGGAGGCAAATTAAGCAACTAAATGCCAATTTTGAAATCTAGTGCTATATCACATCTACTCAGCAGTTAGGCTCTCATTTTGGGTCTTAAAACTAAAGTCTACTGGGTAGATATAAAATAATATGAATACTTACGTATATATATTGCCATCTTTAATAAAAATCTAATATTTCTGGTTTTATTATTGTCATATCAGGCAAATAACGTTGTTGCATTTATAGCTGAGTTCATTCAAAACGGAATGTGTGATGATACAACTTGGTTATACCTTTAATATTTGGAATAATATACTATTAAAAAAAAAGTTTGTTGCTTATAAGTACGAGGATAATCTCAAAGGTAAGCTCTCCAAAATATTTAGAAATCACAGAAACGTTTATTGTTTATTGTCGATGATGTTTACATCATTTTAAAGTTTGAAAATGAATTTATTTTTCTACATAATCGCAATTTCAATCGATGCATTTTTATAGGCGCTGTGGCAGTTTTTGTATGATCATATCATACCAGCTCGCTGCCATGTTGTTGAGGAAGCATTGAACCTTTTGGTTATTGCAAACTCCCTACACAACTTTCAGATGTTTTTTGACATCTATGCATGACTTGCCATACATTTCAATTAATTGGCGATGAATTTCAATCAGTTTAATAACAAAAACTGAATAACTTTGCACTTGGCGTCAATTGGGAGTCCCATCAGAAACAACTATCAAGTTAAGACTAGGTGTGGCAGCGAGCATGCACAGGCACATACACAACAAACACAACAGTGTTGCCAATAGCCACACAAACAGTTTCCCTGTGTCCTTAGTATTTTGGAGATCTTACTTTTGGAATTACCCTCGTAATTTAACTAGCTATATAATGGCTACCATTAGACTAATATAAAACTTGTTTTCTTATATTAACTTATGCTAAATATCTTAATCATTTTAATATATTATTTTGTAACAAGAAGCTACTAAACATTTTCTAATACTCGGGTGAGTCAAAAGTTTTGCAATATTTTGGTAACTTATTTGCTTTATATGGCTTTATATTGGCCGGTTTAGCTCAGTTGTTAGAGCATCTGCCTAGGAATCACAAGGTTCCAGATTCAATATCTATCCCCACAATTCAGCACACAAGTAGCACAGCTTGGGTAATCTGATCTGTGTAGTAAAGCATCTAGGAGCTGATGGTAGGTGTGGCACTCCACCTCAGTAAAACAATCTCCCTGATCTAATGCAAGCAAAAAGCGGATAGATTCCTTCACTATTCAGTGGATATAAACAATAGGTTACTCCGCAGATTTTACTTTTACTTTTATTTGCTTTATTCTTCAGCAAAAGTAGCTGAGCATTCAAAGTAGAGACCATCATGCTGCACAGTCTTTTGTTACATAGGCAGCTTATGAATTGTGTACGTACTGTAGTTAGAATATTTTTGAATAAAAGTTTGTTAGATTTAAAATGGGAGGGTGTTAGTGGAAATTTCCATAACCGTTAGGGTTATGATTGATTTATCATGAGCCTAACTTAACCCCTTCAGATACACATGATTACAAGTGTGGGATAGTTTCAGATTAGATGCAACTAGGCATTCAGCAAGAGCAGATGTCTCTCAGAGTCATGCTCACCGCGTGGATGAATATGAGCTGGGTTGCTTTAAATAAAGACTTAAGAAAAAGAACAAAGTCTTGTTGATTCATTTAAACAAGAAATGACCAGCCCAAAGAAACCAACACAGAGAAACAACCCACAGGATCAGCCTGAGAAATAATCATGTACCTGAGATGTGTTGAACGGGTATATAGCACTTTGATGCCATGCTGATACCAGTTCTTGTTCTTTGAGATGAAGAACTACTTCACTGAAGTTTCCACCTCCTTTTGGATGTTGAAGCATTGTGAGCACAGGAAGTGAGCTATGGATCAAAAGAAGTAATAATCTGAGGGAGCTAGGTCCAGATTATATGCTGGGTGTGGTATGAGTTTGATTCCCTCTAGTTAATGCAGTTGTATCAGTGCTATTGTGCAGCAGCACCAAATACACCCAAATGAAGCACTTGGATAATAAGCTTGATGGGAGCTGCATAAGGATGTTGCGTGCTGCCTTAAACAAATCCTGGAAGCAGCATCCCACAAGAAACAGCAGTAAGTTCACCTATCTTCTATTGCACAAACCACCTGGGTGAGGCAAACAAGACATGCTGGACACTGCTGGAGAAGTAAGGACAAACTCATAAGTGATCTCCTGCAGACACCGACACATGGACACTCCAGTGTTGGGCGACTAGCAAAAACCTACATCAATCTACATCAATCGGATTCTGGATGCCGTGTGGGGGACCTACCAGGGGCAATGACTTTTTGAAGGAAAGTCATGAGAATCCATGCTAACAGTGCAACCTGAGGATGATGGAGCTGACCCTACATTTTAACCTTTTGCTCATTGAGTACAACAAATACATTAACTTAAAAATACAGTCCATTATGAGCAATATAGAATCTTGTGTTGTCTTGTTGCAGAAAAACTCGCTTTCTGGTAACCAATGACAAGTATTTTTGGCACACAATGGCATACATTTATCCAGGCTGTTGATCAGTAAAATATGTTTATTCCTGTGTGTGGGGTTTGGTGAGGGAGAATCTTTCTGTGATTGGATATAGCAATCACATGATGTGCTCATAAGTTTTGACGCAAAATACCTAAATCACCAGATAGATTCCGGACCAGTTCCAGGGTGCAGGTCAACCTGAAATTCTCCCCAAGAAACCACTAGATCAGAAGATACCAGATATCCTCTCCATCACACCAGTAAGTCTCTCAAATTTGACTCTATACACAGGAAAGACTTTATATTATTAGTCATTGTTTTGTTCTTAAATAAATAGTTAGAATTGAACTAAGTTTTAATTTGTTTATTTGTTGCTGTTAGTCTTAGAATTAAAGGCTATACTAACACCGACCCCGATGTGATAAAGTTATTCACAGTACAGTCTGGCATTAATGGTTTGACCATCTGGAATAAACTCATAGTGAATTACCTCCTCACAATTATTCTAGCAGACACAGAGCATCACCTTGTGTTCAGAACACCTGTCTTTGATGACCAGTGTAAATATTACAAAACTCTTGACTCACCCTAGTAATAGTTATTACATTATTCAGACAGCAGACATAGTTATTTGTGTCAAGAGTTCACATTTAGAAGGATAGACACAAAATGACAAAGATAATTATATTTGATTAGATCAGAGCAAATTGGTTCTTGTCTGGTTTAATTTGGTACCAAATAATTTGATATATTTTACAAGCATCAGTTTTTGTCCTTTTTCTGATCCATTCCCCAAAAATAAAGGAATATCAGTTGATATAAGATCAGTTTAAGAGGACAAATAGTTGGTTGGTGAGCAGAGACCAATTCACTAATATATACCTAAATGCAGTGGTGTATCAATGGAAAATAGAGCCTGTGGCAAGAACTGGAATTGTGTTCCTGTCTAAACGTCTGTCACCCTTCTTTTTTTTTTTTTAGATAACTTTACCATAGAATAAAAATATAGACCAATTTTGTTTATCATTTAATTAGCAAATTATGGCGCTACTGAAATTTACATTAGCACCTTCCTTGCTTTCAGGGATGCAAATTTGTCTATAACCTGGTTATTATGGACTAGTCTATCTTACCTTTTTCTTGGAGTAAATCAACTGGTCCAAGACTACTTGTGTATTGCTGTTTAGGCCTGTGGCAGATCATTATGAGAACCCTCTACTAAAACCTCAATTCATAGCACCTTCTCTTTCTGCACTCGACAGAACAAGATCACAGAGTCTGCCTTGACCCATGGAGGCTGTCAAATATGAAAGTATTAGTTTTTAGCATCAAGGTAATGTTAATAAATCTCCAGCTTTGCTGGGCAGGACTTGTCTCCAGGATGAGGAATCATCACCTGTCCAAGATCACTCAGTACAGCAAACTCTCTACTGACCATCACAACAATGGGGCACCAAAGAAGTGATACATGGACTGCTTGAAAAAATCCCTTGGTGCATGTCACATCACCCATCACTATTAGTCCATCCTAGCCGAGGACTATGATGCCTAGCATCTCACCACTAACCATTTTGTCTCCTCCTTTGAAAACACCTGCAGGGCCATCCTCAAGGACAAAAGGCATTGGAAGAAGAATCACAATACAAATCCATCAAACTTTGACAAGACCTTCAGCTGGAGCCACTGTGACCATGCCTGCATGTCCCTCATTGGCTTCAGCCACGAACATGCCTGCAGTCAACATGGACCACCCCCTTGATCTTTGTTCAAAAAGCCAAGCCATGATGGAGTTTTAACTTGCTGAATAATTTGATACTTTTAAATTTGACAGATTTTGCATACAATTCTAGACTGCTTCCCTAGTTTATGCAGTTCTACTGTCAGTACCTCTTCATAGCACCCCCTTTAAGTGAAGCCCCCTCTAAATGGCACCCAAGGCATGTGCACTACCTACTATACCATAGATACACCACTGCTTACATGTCTAGGATTAGCTCAGTCGGTAGAGCATTCGGCTAGAAACCACAAGGTTCCTAGTTCGACACAGGCCTTCGGCAACTCAGCATATAAAATAGCACAGGTATCTCTGCAGTAAAGTAAGGAGTTGATGGTAGGTGTGACGTTTCACCTCAGATGCAAAAACAATCTCCTTGGTCTAGCACTAGTGAAAAGGGGATAGACTCCCTCGCTGATTGGCTGATTGGCTGATACCGACTTTAGGCCAACCCGATGACTTTACTTACATGTCTATACCACATTAGTTAGCATTATAAGCTTTCACTCATTATTTTTGCCAACTCATTTTATTTTCTTGGAGACAAATGTACAGAGCAGTTAGAAACAAATTTTTTATTTGCTAATTTTTCACCAGTAAATTACCTTCTGTGATGAGTTCGACTTATCAACAACAAAGTGTAAAACATATATTAAGCCAGTGACTACAACATATAAGTGATCACAATTTAAACTTAGATTATCTTATTTATTTTTTATATTTTAGATCAGGCATTGTCAATTATCAATTCTGACTTGTATTTTCTTTGTTTGTTTTAAACATAGGCTATGCCTATCCATTATGTAGCTAGAAGAAAGAAAATTCAAGTCACAATTAATAATAATAAATTTTGTCAAATTTAGCTTAACATAACATCTTGAAAATTAGTGACTATAAAAACAGAGTTAATTGTCTGACATAATAAATGACAAGACTATTTGACTAGCTATTAAAAGAGTAATCATTAGAATTCTATATCATTCAAATCTAGATACGTTGTATTATTTTTATAGGTGAGATCAGGAAACCATATACAGTGGTACGTTGACTTACAAGTGCCCCAACTTATAAGTTTTCTGAGTTACGAGTTGTCGTGCAGTTAATTTTTTGTTTTATGTTGAGAACTAAAATTTGATGTATGAGTGAGCTTCAGATACGCTTATGTTAATAAAAAAAAGTAGTAAAATCAATGGGGTGGCTTAATATCTCTATCAGCCAGACAGTGATGGAGTCTATCCCCTTTTCATTAGCGCTAGACCAAGGAGATTGTTTTTGTGTCTAAGCTGGAGCACCACACCTACCATCAGCTCCTGACTTTACTGCATAGATCCCTGTGCTACTCATACGTTGAGTTGTCGAGGGCCGGTATCGAACCAAGAACCCTGCGATTCATAGGCAAGTGCTCTACCGACTCAGCTAAACTGGCCCCTAAAAACATTTAAGTTTCCAAATTTATTACTCCAAAGAAAATTATTATTCATAAAAAAATAAACATTAATACATATTACAGTAAATAATCCTATTTTATTGTGTTTTTATACAATATAGTGTTATTTTTTCTTATTTAAAAAAACATTAAAAAATCAGGGTGTTTTATTTTTTGTAGAGGGCTGGTAAAGATTAATGGCATTTCAGTTTATTTCAATGGGGAAAATTGATTTGATATACAAGGAAATTGATTTATGAGCAGAATGAATTAAACTCTTAAGTCAAGGTACCACTGTACTACCTGTCCCATGTTTTTTGAAGAAAGTATGTAACTCCAATTGCCCTAAAAGATGCCATGAAGAGGAAATAATTACCATGACATCCTTAGGGGAAATGTTTATTGATAATATCTTTATAATTTTTTTTTTTTTTTTTACAATTTCTCCTCACTGTATTTGTCTTATCTAATATTTTTTAGAGCTAGCACGCAAGAGGAGAGCTAATGATATTTTCTTGCAAGCTTAGCTTGAAATATTATACTCAAACATTTTTAATTTCTCTTGAGGAGGCAAGAACTGAATGACTCATAACTGTGAAATATACCAACCTTCTTGTTTATACCTACAGGTAATGTAGGTATTAGTCCAAATAAATTTGGTGATTCATCCTTAAATTTTAAAGAGTTTGTATAGTAAATATTTTTAAAAAAGTGTATTATTTAGTTTTTTCGGACTGTTGTCATCATCTTTATTGTTATGTACACAACGTTTTGGCCAATGTGCCCTCTGAACTTCTTCAGGTGTTTCTTGTTGAACTTGGGAAACTTTTTGTTGAAAACCTTCATTTCAGAAAGGCCTGAAGAAGGCTAGAGAGCACATTAGCCGAAACGTTGTGTAACAGTGAAATATAACATAAATATACACATAATGTAGGTATTATTCCAAATAAGTTTGGTCATTCATGATTAAACTTCAGAGTTTTGTATTGTAAATACTAAAAAGTATATTATTGAGATTTTTCAGACTATAGTCATCATCTGTATTATTATATACACAATATTTTGGCCAATGTACCCTCTGGCATTCTTTAGGTGATTCTTGTTGATCTCTGGAGCCTTCATTTTGGAAATACCTGAAGAAGGCTGGAGAGCACATTGGCTGAAACATTTGTAATTGTAAAATATACCAACCTTATCATTTATACCTACAGGTAATATAGGTATTAGTCCAAATAAATTTGGTGCTTCATGCTTAAATTTTAAAGAGTTTTGTATTGTAAATATTTAAAAAAAAGTGTATTATTTAGATTTTTTGAACTGTTGTCATCATCTTTATTGTTATGTACACAATGTTCCCTCTGAACTTCTTCAAGTGTTTCTTGACAAACTTGGGAACCCTCTTGTTGAACTTAGGAGCCTTCATTTCTGAAAGGTCTGAAGAAAGCTAAATAGCAAATTGGCTGAAACATATCTTATTTCTTGTTAAACTTGAGTACCTTCTTGTCAAACTCAGAAGCCTTCATGTTTGAATCAAAAACCTTAATGGAACTTCAAATTGAACCTTTTATTTAATCCATTAGGATAGATTGTTCTTATTCTATTAACCATGACTGGGTACAAGTGTTAAGCTATGTTAAGTATTTGATGTTATTTACTCCTGATTAATGTCACTTGGAAATGTATTAACTCAATGCTTATATTGGTTAGGCCATGTGTCTTAGTAGAAGGTTGCCAAATTCAACAAGAAACACTAAAAGGATGCCAGTGGGCACATCAATTATAAAGATGAGGTCAACAGTCTGAAAAAATCTAAATAATATAAATTCAAAAAAGTCTTTGATAAGACCATTGTTTAATACTACAAAAATGTGTAATATTTCACTGATAATTTATTTTGTATGAGACATTTAACTATTTTGATAATTATACTCACTAGATTTGTTTGAATTTGTTAATATAAAACGTTTAAAAGCAGGAACCAACAAAATGGTAAGGAACCAACAAAATGGTAAGGAACTGGATATAAAAAGAAAGTACAACATTTATCAAAAGACAAAAATTTAAAAAATAACAAAAAAACCCAAAACAACAACAACAACAACAAATTGGGATAAAACAAATAAAACATCAATTAACTTAAAAATAAAGAAAAACAAAATTGTAACAAATAAAAAGCAAATAAAAAGTAAAATAAAAAGATACATTCAAGGATAAGGAAATATTTAAATATTGAAGACAAAAGGAAACTGAAAACAAGAAAATGAATTTACAAACATTTAGGATTGCAAAAAACAAAAAAAACAAAAACAA
>CM042139.1:121168015-121178015 GCA_023376005.1 Doryteuthis pealeii
TTTTAAATGTAGGTATTTACCCAACCTGGTAGGATGTGACACAAGGTTGCAAGTATTGGGCATCCAGTGAGGTCCAAACTCACTATTCAATAGTAATGGATCTGCGAGACTAGTTTGCTAACCATTACATCTTGATGTTATTACTTACAAATGTATCTTGAAATTTTGATATGTTTTTGAAAAAAGCAAACAGAATATGTACACTTTGGAAAATTTAGTATAAAAAGGAAAAAAATTATAAGAGCCATTCCTAATTTTGTCTATATATTATACTATGACTAAGTATAATGATATTATGTGTTGATTGGCTAATTTTGTAAAAATGGTTTATTGAAATGTCATCTATTGATAGGTGACACTTGGTAAACAAAAATGTTTATGTTTAAATCAGAATGTCTCAGTATTTTAAATATGGTTGTAGTGTGACATGGCAAGTTCTTTTTGTTGGTGTCAACTACTTTTTTAGGGGTGGGTGGGAGTCCCAGTGGTGTAATGGCTAATGTGCTGGACATCATAGTAAATGAGTTTGAACACCAGCCATGCTATTGTGTTCACTTTCAAACTAATACACATGAAAAAGGTATGAATTCCCTTATACACCCAGCTATGGGTT
This sequence comes from Doryteuthis pealeii, assembly GCA_023376005.1. Classification (NCBI taxonomy): domain Eukaryota; kingdom Metazoa; phylum Mollusca; class Cephalopoda; order Myopsida; family Loliginidae; genus Doryteuthis; species Doryteuthis pealeii. The sequence goes on from CM042139.1 coordinate 121,168,629, forward strand.
AAATAGTACTACTACTGTTCTTTTACAAGGATAGCTTTGGCATCAAATAACCCATGAAGGTTGATATGTCATTAAACAAAGAAACCAAACCAAACCAAATCATATAAGAATTCAATTTATTTAATAGATTGTATCTTTTCCTTTTACAATGACTCAGCTTAAATCACTCTTTCATATAATGTCAGCTTACTTTTTGTTATAAAAAGTTATCATATAAATGAGAGCATTTGAGCTAGAGTACATGTCTTTATAGTAAATTTAAATATCAAACTAAGTGTTGATAAAACTATCATATAATGACAATTGTAATAATAATTGTTGGTTGATTGGTTGGCTTTTATGGCATGTCAACCCTTGTTGGATTATTTTATGCTGAAGACGTATTCAATTTAAAAAAAACCCCTCAAATTCTTTTTATACACATTTTTTAAACTCATGTTTTGATCTTGTTAATCAATAGATGGGACCCTAACAGGTACTACCACTCTGGGTCAGATTGGATCTGGGAGTAATGGCGATGAAGGGGTACTCCACACTCCCCACAGCTCCAGAACTGGAACTTCACCATTAGATGCAGAATAATATGTGTAAATGTAATAATAATAATTGTATAATAATTGTAATAATAATGACAATAATAATTGTAATTGTAATTGACTATTGTTATAATATCATATAAATAATAATGACAATTTATGGTTATGACAATAATAACAATAATAATAATTGACAAACTGTCATCTGAGTATCACAGAAAATTTTAAAAGATCAATAGAAAGATCAATTGAAAAATATTAAAAAAACAAAAACAGAAATTTCTTGTTTTGAAAATTTAACTGCATTAGATCAACAAACATATGTTTTTTTTTTCTTTTTTTACCTGTGGATGGCTTGTAAGAATTTTCTTTGATGGCTTCGTACTCTGCTGGCATTCACCTTTTTGACAAGTTTTGTATACTTATAGATAAGCCACGTCTCTCGTAATACATTAGCTGCTGCGTTTTTAAGCTGAAATTAGAGGACAGTCATCATACAAGCAGTTGATATAACTGATCATCTGATTGGTTATCAGATGCAACAGATCATAAGATATGGAATAAGATTATTATATTCAAATTAATCTAGTGAATATAGTATTATATTTTGGATCTTTTTCTGATGAAGAAAAAGTAGCATTAACACCAGGGAATATAAAAATGATAATGAATACAGCATTAATAATGTACTATAACTCTCCTTCCAATCCCATGTATTTGTATATTTACTTTTTTGTCTGTAATACCCTAAATCAGTTAAATGACAAAAGAATATTTCAAGACATTCACAATGTCCATCTTACAATAAGAGCAAAATGATTAATCAATCAGTACAATAAAATTTGATGTTATTAAAAAAAAATTAAAAAAATCAAACAATATCAACCATTACTTTGATTTTTCAGACTTTATTTTTTTATCTTTATTGTGATATATAAAAACACAACATTTCGGCTGTTGTACCCTCCGTTCTTCTGTGGGTGCCCCTTGTTTCTCCTAGAATTTTGAAAATTTGACTGTTGAGCAAACAATACCTTGTTTACTCAATAGTCAAACTTTCAAAATGATTTCTCAAGTTGAATCATTGCTATGCTTCATGGACACCTGAAGAAAGCCAAAGGGTACAACAGCCAAAACATATTTTTATATATCACAATCAAGATGAATGAAACAGCCTGAAAAATCAAAGTGATACATATCAAGCCTCATCTAAAAAAAAATCAGACAAATAATATCAACCATATTTAAAGACTTGCATGTTAAAATATTCTAAGGACTTAACAAAATATCAATTTCATATATGTTGTAAATTTTGATGGTATAGGTACTACTACTACTAGTAGTAGTAGAAGTAGTAGTAGTAACGATATATAAATGTATAAAAAGATGAACAAAAGTGATAAACAAATAGGAATATTTATTTTATATTATTTATTTTTTGATTGTTCTCTACTAGTTTTGAAGAAAATGAATATTTCATCCATTTTAAATTTTTGTCTTGGTAAATACAGCCTCAGCATTGATCCTCTTTAAATTCAAATCATATATATATATATATATATATATATATATACATATATATATATGTGTGTGTGTGTGTGTGTGTGTGTGTGTTATGTTCTTGTGAACGTTGTTTTTTTTTTAAAGCATTGGAAAGAACAAAAACAAGATGAGAAAAAAATAATAAATAAATGTGAAAAATAAGAGATGTGAGTTTGCCTTATTGATATTTGAAAATTAATTGTCGATGTTTAAACATTTTGATTATTAAATATATATAAAAGATATATCTATAATTAAATATTTCTCAAATATGTATCTACAATCTTCATCATGATAATTCAAATATTACCTGTTGATTTTACTGTTTGTTTATCAAGTCATCACTTCATAAACAACCGCTAACATAAACAAGTGATACTTGAATTAGAATTGCTTAAACCTTACACAATAAAGAATAGATAATCCGTAATTCCACTGCAGTCATTATATACTTTTGCAAACAATGTTATTATTCCAGGAGTGTCAGCATGTTGAGTTCAATCGAAACTGAAATAAAGATTGTTTTAAACAGACTAAAACAGTGTGACTGTGAATTCTATTTTAAATTAGCATAGAAATAATTATTAAGTTAACTAGCAAGAATATGCACCCTCTGGGTGTAAGTATTTAAGTTTTAATATTATAAAATGTATTAAGTTAGAAAGAAATCAAATAAGAAACCATATAAAAAAATAGCAGCTATTTTAATTATATTCTAATTGGTTTCCATATAAAATCATTCATAGGATTGAATTAAATACGTTGGAGAATAAGACAATAATATTTGAGATCATAGGATCAATAATCTGTCTATAGCAGTCCATGCTTTTCCTATGCATATGTTGACATCGCTTTCTATAGATGAGATATTACTACCTAGGTATGTGAACTGGTCTACTAATTCCAGTGTGGAGATGTCTCCATCTTGTTTAAAACACATGAACATGTTTTATCTGAATTTACATAGATGCCAATACCTCTTGCTGCTTTCTCTATGCTATGCAGCAGTGATTTAGTCTGTGCAAATGTACCAGCTAGAAGTATTTGATCATCTGTGTAGTCTACATCAGTTTCTGCTAGATATTGCCTGCTTCTTGCCTTTTTTTTAGAAGAAGGGTATTATAAATCTTAGCTACAATGGCAGTAAGGGTTCTACCTCTGTAGTCTTTAATGATACTGTAGCGATTGTCTGCCCTTGCTGTGATGGACTTGATTGGAAAATGGGTTATCTTCCCTTGACGCCAGGATTAGCCACTTGGTGGCATTACTACCTGGCTATATAAAACTCAGCTCGGAAAGCTATCTCTCTCTTTGATCTGACATCCACAATGTCAGATCACGAGACATGTGGTGTCTCTGTCCATTAAGGTTTGAGGGGGGGGGCGGCTTGACCCCAACTATAGGCTTGTACCCATGTGTTTACATAGCTCTTTAGAGACCCTAACCATGCGGATCACATACAGTAAGTGACTCTTCTATTCTATGAGAACACTTTCTTACTTCCTAAAGACTTTCATCCCAACTGTTTGTATCTATGTTTTGCTCAGACAATAAAGTCTGTATTGTTATTATATGTACATCTTTGTTGGATTTTATTCCGTAAATATTCATCTACGTTTGGAAGTTTCTCCGACGCCTCCTAACATTATAAAAAGCAGTTTTGGCCGTTAGAAGCCAAAACTACATTTAATTCATATAATACCAAGGTCATCTTTTAAAAGAGTAAAATATTAGTAATAAGAGAAAATAAAAAATATTCTTACCCGTTTTGTGAGTTGTGTGTCCATCATGAAGTTGTGTACATGCTTTTCTGCCCTACTTAATTCTAGTTTTCGTGCTATGACAGCAACAACAAGTGCAGTGCAGCCGGCACCCTACAATGGAAGGAAGGAATTTAAAGCAAAACAAAAATAGATCAAATGAAAACAGCACTTAATAACCCACAAGAAATTATTAGAAATGATAAAAGCGTGCAAAATTATCAATTAGAAAAAACAATTCATTTAAGATAATAAAAAAAATAGACATAATGCAAAATAAATATGGTATAAACTTAAATATCAAAGAATACGATAATGAAATTGTGTGTAAAAATTATTTTTATTTCAGAAAATAAAAGAGGATTGCTTTTTAAAAGAAAATTGCTTTAATGCTCAGAAAAATTGCAATAAACAAGTAATTAATTTTTGTTTATTTAGAGGTTTTTTTTGTTTTGTTCTATGTTTTCAATTACAATGGGCAACAACAATTTGTTCTGGACTAAATTGATTAATTCTGTATAATAAGTTCTGTCTTGCAGCTACATATCTTCCTGTTGACTATTATTTATTGTTAGTGATATAATGAATATGTAAATACCTTGGTACCCCCTCACTATAATCTGATTGGACAGTGTCATGTATAAATAGTTGACACTGTGTTGGTCCTATGCCTAAGCCTACAAGCTAAACTTACTCGCTAGACGCCGCCATGACTACTCGGCAGACAGATTGCTATTTGACGTACCAATTACTACTGCGATAATATACCAAATACCAACTTCAGAATATATCCCTTAACCCGGATATATCAGTTAGAAACCCCCTCTTGATGAGATCCCCTCTTAATGAGAGCCCCTCTTTACCTCTGAGAAAAAAAAATGTTAAAACCTTCTCCTGGGTCTAATCAATTAAATTTGATTTGTATCCCAAATTTGGTATCTTTATATCAAGCCATTCACCTGTCTATAAGAAAGACATTAACAATTACTCCTATATTATATATTATATGTTAAGTTAATGTACTGGAGTTGTGTATAAAACATCTTTATTGCTGGTTCATGCTAGCAGTAAGTAAGTAAGTGCTACTTTCCTTAATAGGAGAGCTACACAGTAGGGGGCACAATAAAGGACATAAGTCAGGGGTAGTTTACATATGCAACATTATATATTTTATTACATATTATATATGAGTTAAATGACTTATTTGGTTTAAAATTTATCTTGAGCAGTTTATTTAACCATAACAAAATAATGTTTTTAAAAGGCGTTCTTTAATAAGAGAGCTACACAGTAGGGGGTACAATAAGGAATGTAAATCAGGGGTAGCTTGTATATGCAACATCCCCACCACCTTTGGAGTGAGATTTATTTTATTCATTCTAATATCTCTCTTCCTCTCTCTCTTTTGTGTATAAAACATCTCTGTTGCTAGGTCATGCAAATAGTAAGTGCTGTTTTCCTTAATAGGAGAGCTACACAGATGGGGACACAATAAGAGATGTAAGTTAGGAGTAGCTTATACATGCAACATTATATATTTTGTTACATATTATATATGTATTAAATGAGTTATTTCGTTTAGAATTTATCTTGAGCAGTTTATCTAAACTTAACCATATAATGTCTTTAAAAGGTTTTCCTTAATTGGAGAGCTAGACAGTAGGGGGTACAGTAAGGGAGTAAATCAGGGATAGCTTATATATATACAAGATCTTTCAGCCTTTTGAGTGGGATTTATTTTATTTATTTATATATTTTTCGTTCTCTTTTTTTGTGTATAAAACATCTTTATTGCTGGGTAGCTCAGTCGGTAGAGCATTCAGCTAAAAACCACAAGGTTCCTAGTTCGATACCGGTCCTCGCCAACTCAGTGTATGAATAGCACAGGAATATGTGCAGTAAAGTAAGGAGCTGATGGTAGATGTGGTGCTCTACCTCAGATGCAAAAACAATCTCCTTGGTCTAGCGCTAGTGAAAAGGGGATAGACTCCCTCGCTGATTGGCTGATACCGACTTTAGGCCACCCCGTCGACTTAAGTAAGTGCTGCTTTCCTTAATAGGAGAGCTTTACAGTAGGGGTCACAATAAGGGATGTAAATCAGGGGTAGCTTATATACAGAACATTATGTATTTTATTACATATTATGTATATGTTAAATAATTTATAAAGTTACTAATGTGGAAGACAGGAAATAATTGCTCATTGGTCATTCACAATCTGATCACATATATAAAAGACGAAACCCGAAGCTGAGAATGATGCAGGAAGAGCTGACAAACAACTGTTGGATGCAGGCTGAGACATAATCAATCTTGGCCAGGTCACTTTAGTGAAGGGGTATGATGTTGAAAAGACCCAAAACACCCAATGAACTAAAGAACTTCATTGCTGATGCATCCAACTGCATCCAACTGTATCTTAGAGATGTATTTTGCAGAACAGAAGAGCATTTTATTTATCCTTAACAATATAATGTTTTTAAAAAGGTTATTTTTATATTATTGCTATATAAGAATAGAATAAGCTTAAATATATTGTAAAGATGGTAAAAATTCTAAAAAAATTCTAAAGATAAAAAAATAAAGTATTGTCACAATAAGTTTTTTCTTTATAAAAACATTAGGTTATTCTGAAAGTAAAACTGAATTTAAATTAACTAAAATAGAAACCATAAAAAACTTCTACAGAATCATTGATAGTGAACAATGACACCTCGATTCAGTTGAACATCTATTCTATCAGTTGTACATCATTTATAATGTATATTATATATTCATAATGTGCATTAAACCTTGTGAGAGACAAAGATTTTAACTCACATTATTTTCAGAATTGCAAACTGTCCAAATTTCATCAAATTATGAATAGCAACAAAGACAATAAATACTTATGCTGTCTACTCAGGTGCAGATGCTGTGCATACATGCCAGGGATTATTGTGCAAATTTCAAAAAGGTGACTGCAATTTTAAAAAATAAAAGCCAGTTATCCTCATCAAAATACCAGATACTTATCAGAAAAGCAATATACATATAATGTTCAGCAATATACATAGGAAAGTAAAAAATTATCCACACTTACACCGTAACACATCTTTATTATTGTCACATTTCATTCTGCACATGCATGCTTAAAGTTTGTACTGTTGTGGTCACATGATCAAAGTTTGAGCCTGATCGCACCATTTTGCTTGCTGTCTTTACAGTGTAAACACGGCTGCTCAAGTAGCAATATGCACCAAGGATGAGACCCGATTTCTCTGGTAGGAAGGAGTGTCAGGGGCAGAAATTCATCAGAGGCTTTTAGCACAATCCAAGGACAGTGCATGATCATATAGAAGTGTCTATGAGTGGATAGAGAAGTTTAAAAGTGGTCAAACAAGTGTGACATATGAAGAGGGAGCAGGATGCCCGTCAACCTCCACAACTGATGAGAAGATTCAGCAAGCTCGAGAGATGGTAATAGTGAACTGGCAAGTTATCATCGATGAGGTAGCTTGTTCTCAAGAGATTAGTCATGGTTATGCCAATCAAATCATCCATGATGAGCTCAGCTTCCATAAAACAATAGTGTGGATACATTTTTTGAATCTTTCTCATAGAAACATCTCAAATAAATTGGAAAGAGAAGATTTCGGCTTCTCATAAATTCCCACCTGAGAATTGACTGTTCAGTCACCTGGCTACTAGCTATGGTGACATTATGCCTCCATTCATCTTACCATATAATCCAAATCATTAGACTTATAGAATAAATATCTTCATTTTTAGGTTTATTTAGATGAAATGTTTAAAATTAGGAATTCCATACATCTTTTAATTGTGCTGTAAATGAATATTAGGTGAAAGTGTATCTGAAAATATTGGGCAATTTAATTCTACTTCTACTTTATAATAAAAAAAGATAAAGAAACGGAATAAAAAGGAATCCTTTTTGCGTTTTAATAAAATATTTTTGATTTGCCAAACAATCTTTCTCATTCTTTACAAACCTGTAAGGAATTCACAAATAGGAGAAAATAAAATTCACAAATAAAATAAACAATCATTGGAAAAGGTAAAAAAATATTATCACAATAATAAAGAAGAACTGGTTAATCTGAGTAGAAAAAAAAACAATCAAATAGATAATATCTAATACAATTTTTTTACTTTGAAAAAAAAAAAGAAAAAAAAGATGATACAATTTATACAGAAGTATGCCTTCTGCCTAAGTTGTTTAGAGCTATGTTTATCGCTTATGGAATTTGATACTGCTTTTTTTTTTTTAGTTCAGCTTCAGTTAACTTTGTACTATAATATCTAATCTTTGAGGAGAAAATTATTGACTTCAACTTTTAGAGGCCTTACCCCCAGGCAATACCTGCCCCGTTATATTAAAAGAGTTTGGTTAATCCCTGACGATTGAGCTGCAGCTATTTTGGGCACCACTCACCTGAACACAGGGGATTTCCTGCAGTAAACATATTGCCCTGACAGCAGGGGGGTGGGGAAGGGTCTGGTTTATCATTTATATTAGTAAGCATTCTGACTTTTTAGTTTCTTTGAAAATTCAAACTTGGAATAGTATCTTCTTGAGAGAATATATTTGGATATTCTATATTCTGATGAGTATATTTAAAAATTAGTAAAGTCCAAATGAAAGTAAAGAATTAATTATAAAGCCCCCCCCCCCCCGACATCCCCCCCCCAAAAAAAAATACCCCTAAAAACATTGATTTTCTCAAATTTTCTCAGTATGAATTTTAAATTCTAACTTTTTTCATGCTTTAACTTTAGATTATACATTTTTAAAATTTCCAGTTAGTTTAGATTTTTGATAATTTTATTGATAAAAAGCATTTTCAATATTAGTTTGGTTTCTTTTGTTTAATGACATATTAACTTTTTTGAGTTATTTAATGCCAAAGCCATTCTTGTAGAACAGCACTGATACTATTCAACCCATAACTGGGGGATGAGGGGCTTCATACTTTTTCCAAGGGTATTAGTTCAAAAGTAAACGTAATAGCATGAATGGAGTTTGAACTTGCTTATTATGATGTTGTAGTCCAGAATAGCAGCCATTACACCACAGGGCACCCTTCCCATTTATAATAGAATAAGACTCAGTTTTACACATCATCAAAGAAAAACTTCATTGAAAGTAGAAATTTAAAGTTGTAACTGTTTTTATGCTATAACGTGTTTTGTTGGAATTAGTTGGGGACAGTTAATGCAAAAGGCATTAGCCAAAGAAATTAGCCAACCACAATGATTCTGGTGGTCACATGAGTCTAACTATAAGAAAAGAGGAACCCAAGAATTCGGCATCTTTTGCCACTATCCCAGGCTAGCAGTGCTATGACCATATCATTAGTAGCCCCAGATGGCGATGAATTGATAGCAGTTCATCACATAGAAGCTGAGAGCGGCAAATGCACACCCCTAAGGTTCTACAGGGCTCAACAAGTTACGAGGAACAAGACTTACAAAGACTAACAACTAAGTTCCCGTAGGCATCTTTTATCTGCAACCTTAACTACCCTTAACAACTCTTAACCAACCAA
>CM042139.1:121183015-121243015 GCA_023376005.1 Doryteuthis pealeii
AAAACCCCAAACAAACCAACAATAAGAACGCCTCTTGAGTAGTTTCTATTTTAATTCATGCTTCAACATTAAACAAAACAATCTGAAATGAAGAATTTGTTTCTATTGCTACACGATAAAAAGGAACTACACATATATACATGCAGAAATGCTAGCCCTTCTTTGGAGGAAACTGATTTTCTTTGGCATCAAATTCTTCAATGCAGAAAAGTCTGAATTTTAAGAGCTGCGTACAACTCTATAGATACCATCTGAATTAAACATAATTTTATTCTAAACCCCAGCTATAAAAAAAAGTCATAAAACACTCATTTTTAAATGAATATACGTATGTTACTTTTAATTCCGTTAAATAGTAATTTTGAAAGTTATAACACTTGATATAAATAATACTAATACTACTAATACTACTAATACTAATATTACTACTACTACTAATAATAATAATAATATTAATAATGATAATAATTTGTATTATTTAGATTTTTTTGACTGTTGACCTCATATTTATTATTATATACACGTTTTGGCTGATGTGCTCTCCTGCCTTCTTCAGGTGTTTCTTGTTGAACTTGGGAACCTTCTTGTCAAACTCTAGAGCCTTCACGGAACTTTGAACAATAACAATAAAGATGAGGACAACAGTCCGAAAAATCTGAATAATACAAATGATCAAGCCTCATCCCAAAAATTCAGTTAAATAATAATGATAATAATAATAATAATAATAATAATAAAATTAATGATAATTAAAATGATAATAATAATAGCAGATAAAATAACTTTATTGGTATAGATATTTGGTTTGTGCTCATGTTAACAAAGAAAGTCAGAAAAATACTAAAATTACATCAGTTATTTTAAAGCCCAGCAATAAAAAAGAATCAGTTATTTTTTAAATAAATCTAAGCATGTTAGTTTCAATTAGTTCAAATTGTAACTTTGAAAGTGTTTATAATTTAATCATTATCAAGTTACTCTATATTTTTTCATTGTTTTTCATAATGTGCATAGTGGAATACAAATGGCATGGAATATATATATATATATATATATATATATATATATATATATATATATATATATATATATGAGGAAGAATGAATAAAGAAAAGAAAGAACAGAATGCATAATAAAAGATGAATTTAATCAATATCACTTACACATGTGTTTCGGTCAGTTCATCTGTGGGAAATATTCCGCACAGAGAAGATTCGACCTTCATCAGAGTGAAATTTTATTTTGAAAATTTCATTTCAAAACAAAATTTCGCTCTGATGAAGGTCGAATCTTCTCTGTGTACGAAATATTTTCACACAGATGAACTGACCGAAACACATGTTTAAGTGATATTGATTAAATTCATCTTTTATTATCCATTCTGTTCTTTCTTTTCTTTATTCATTCTTTCTCATATTGTTGGATTCATTTCCAATTTCCATTTTTACATATATATATATATATATATATATATATATATATATATATATATATATATATATATATATATATACATTTGAAAATTGCATAAGCGAGAAACTGTCAGTTACCAAGCAACATTGATTTCATGTTTCTGCTACCCCTAAGTTATATATATATATATATATATATATATATATATATATATATATATATATATATATATATATATATATATATATATATAAGTTAGAGATTCTCAGTGATTTTCAAACCAAAGGGCCTTGACTTTATGTTTTCGCTACACTAATTATATATATATATATATATATATATATATATATATATATATATATATATATATATCCTCTATCAGTGATATTGAGCACTCTTTACTTATAAATATAGCAAACTATATTATCAATATTCATATGATATATATATATATATATATATATATATATATATATATATATATATATATATATATATTATAAAATGGGTACAAGAGATAACCTACTCGAGTTTCAATATAAAAAATATCAATTTTTCAGTGGATTTAACCCTGAAGATCCTTATGGTGAAACTCGAGTAGGTTATCTCTTGTACCCATTTTATAATAAATTTGCTCTACTTAGTATTGAGCACTTTGAATTTGTTATATCGCTGAGTTACCCCCCTGAATTCCACACTTACTAACCATCATGACCAAATTCACCAGTAAGTTACCTTTTCCTTTATAAGTATATATATATATATATATATATATATATATATATATATATATATATATATCCTCTATCAGTGATATTGAGCACTCTTTTCTTATAAATATAGAAAACTATATTATCAATATTCATATAAGTGTGTATGTGTGAGTAAATAACTTTATTGGTATAGATATTTGTTTTCTGCACATTTTAACAAAGAAAGTCAGGAAAAAATATCAACACTACATCAGTTATTGAGAGTGAATTAGCTACTTTTTTCTTGAATTAAAAAAAAGAGAATAGTTTATTTTTACACTTGAGTTAATTTTTATTTTACATGTTTTACTAAAAGATCTTATAATCTAATTAATTTTTGAAACTTTTTTTTACATCAATGTAGTAATGTCTTTCAATGGAGTAAAGCGTAATTTACAGACTGCAACACCATTAAGGCTTATTTTGTATTTTACTTTCTTGATGTCTTTCTTTTGTAAATAAAATATATTTTTCTCTCCTTCGCTTCGTCAAGCTATATCTATCTCCCAATAACATCTAAGCATTGTGTTAAAATCGACCTCAGTGGTGTTGCGGACTGTTGATAATACTGATTTTAAAGCTGTACATAAAATTATTTTGAGAAATAATTCTACTGAAATGAATATAAAATATTTATTGTATAAATAATAAGTCAAAACATTTGTTTCTATATGTGTTATTTGGTAAGTTGAGAGATAAGATTAAAATTACTGATTCAATGATTTTTAATTTTGGACTATATATGTTAAAGTGTAATGAAGATAATAAAAGCGGTTATTTCCTATAACTCCAATCTAAAAAAGGGGAACCACTCTGATTGACTAAGAAAAAAGAAGACAGGTTAGGGTTAAGGTTAGGGTTTAGGGTTTAGGGTTAGTTTAATGGGAAAATAATGGGTAGATTAATTAACAGATAAAATTCATTGCTAATAAAATTTATCAGTCAGAGTGGTTCCCCCTTTTTTTAGGTTGGAGTTATAGGAAATAACCACAAAAGCTACTTGTTTTTAAAAATAATACAATTAGTTCCATGTTATAAGTGTAAAAATAAAGCAATTTAGAATATTTCTCCTTTAATTTTTGAATATCTAATATACAGCCGGAAGATACAATATCAAAATATTGTTTTTGAAATTAAACACACTATGGCTTCCAATTACTTTCAATAGTAACTGTTTATAAACAATTATAATTTTTTAGTTTTATGGAGCATAAAAATAAATGAATTTTAAATAAGACTATCAAATAAATGATGTCTCATTTATTTTTGCAATTAATCCTAATTAAGTTTTTTGAATATAAATAATAATATACATAATAATAATGAAGAGATCATTGATTATAAAATTTCCCACAAAAATTGAGATAAGATTTTGAATTGAAACAAGATGTATTTGTATTATTTGGATTATCTGCCCTTGAATAATTTTCCTCTACCAAAGTTTTTGAAGAGAGGAAGCTCATTCCTATGACAACAGTAGACCTTTTTTGTTTGGTATAAATCCAAAAACTATTTGTTGTCTCTATCTTCTGAAAACAGAGAATGGAATTTGGTGGTCTACTGCTAATTTTGGTAGTTATAGGTGTCTAATTTTCAAAAACACTGGTGACAAAAATAAATCAAGGGAGATAATCCAGATATTCCCATTAACATTTTGGAGAAATTTAACTCTTGTTTAAAGAATACATCTATATTTATAAAGGAATTGTGTCTGTTTTGGTATATACATGTCGACTTATAACTCAGAAAAGAGATGTCATTGAGCATTAAAATCGCACATACACCTTAATATGTTTATAATGAAAAAAGAATTAGTTTTTGATTTTTACTGATTAAATGATATAATTCAATAATAAGAAGTCAATCAATTTGTGGAACTCCTCAAAGTTCTTCATAAGTACAAAAACTAGACTTTAGAAAAATGAAATTATGTTTTAAACCACTCATGAGTTTAGGGTTACATATCTAAAATATTTTGAAAACATAAAACACTTCCTCAAATAAATGAATATCATAATGGGTGAATTCTTAGCTTCTTTTATTGTTAAAATTAACTTCACTTACTCCTCTCTTTCCTTTTTCTCTCTCACTCCCTGGTGTTCCTAAAATCCATTTAGTCCGGTCATGGACCAGGTACTCTTTTTAGTATTAACTATAGGAATTAATTATTGTGTTCTATTTTTATTTTTATTTTTATATCAAATCAGGCTCATCAATTGATATACATTTTTTTATATTGTTCATTCCTGTAAATACAGAATCAACCATAAATAAGTACATCTCTCAGTCTTTATAATGGAAAATGAATTTTCTTCTAAGGCAAAGATACCAGTATTTATTATTTTTATTTTTAAATATACATTGTGAATCATGTCATTGTAAAAATGATATTCTAAAGCATATTCAAATGTTTCAAAATGCAAACTAATTTCTTTAAATTTTACATCACATGACAAATCCAAGGATAAAAAAATTATTGCAAGAAACACCTTTTTGTACAAATAAATCATTACATTAAAAACAGAATGCATGTAAGAAATAATTTTGGATCTAAATAAGGTTAAAAAAAACAATAGAAAAAAGTAGTGAATGTATTTTAAAAGTCTTATTCTAATAATGTTGTTATATTCTAGTCATGCTCAGCATATCCTCAAATAATCTGATAAAAACTTCATATTTCAAAGAAAGAAAAATGCAACATTTAAAATTCATTCCTGAAATAAATCTTTATAAATATATGTGAAAAAATCCGTGTAAGAAATTATTTAGAAAATAAATATCTTTCACAATTTACTTTAATGTATCTTAGATTTTTCAGACTGTTGTCCTCATCTTTATTGTTATAAAGGCTTAAAAATTGAACTCGCATTTTAAAGTAGTCATTTATTTAGCATCAGAAACACCCAGTGAGAATTGATTTCATTGGAATTTGTTTTGCTAGCCTAACTCATTACACCAGGTGAGGCACCACAATAATTAAGTATAACATAGATTTGGCATGAGAGGTTAACATCAAAATCCTGCCTGCCGTTGGATGTCAAGTTGGTTGACCAGTTTGTGCATGCTGCTGTATATACCATGACCACAGCTTGGAGGGTGGAAAAGAGGGTATCCACTCTCCAACCACAACTGCCACCACTACTGGTGATAAAGATGCTTTAGCAGAATGATAAGAGACATCTTTCATAATACTGTAGCGACACAGGTTCTGGTTCCAGCTTAGAGGCTTTCAGCCATTATTGTGCAGCCTCATACCACCTTCTTCAGGTGTTTCTATTCAAACTCATGTTGTTAGACATATGGCATAATGGATATAAATCTTGAGTTAATACAGTTCTAAGTGACAATTATCTGGAGGGTCCAGGTTCAATCCTGATTTCAAGCAAAAAAATAATATAGAATACTTAACATAGCTTAACACTTGTATCCACTGATGGTTAATAGAAAGAGAACAATCTACACCAATGGATTAAATAAAGAGTTTTGTTTGAAATTCTGTGAAGGCTCCCAATTATGACATGAAGACACCCAATTTCAACAAAATGGTCCTGGATTCGACAAGGAACACCTGAAAAGGGCTGGCAGGCCCATTGGCCAAAATGTTGTGTATATATCAATAAAGATGAGAATAATTCCAAAAAATCTAGATAATACAAATTGTCAGACCATGTCTCAAAATTTCAGACAAATAATTTGCTTTTATCTTTTGAAATGAATAAGAATGTAAGCTACATGAATTTGAACTCAGTGAGAATTGAAAATAAACTTCTTTTTCAATAACATACAGTAGAGGGAACCCCCTCCCCACTAAAAAAAAAAAAGATAGTGAAAAATCTTAACCATTTTTATTATTATTGCCACAAATCTTAATAAAACTTCAATATTGTGATGGACTAATGAAACTTCAATATTGTGATGGACTAATGAAACTTCAATATTGTGATGGACTAATGAAACTTCAATATTGTGATGGACTAATCCCAAATTAGGATATCAAATCAAGGAAAAGAAAATTCTAAGAAATTTCCTATTTTTCTGTATTTTTGAGAATTTTATTTTTTTAGAAAACTATGACTTTTTCCTACAGCTAAAGAAACAATAATTAAGGAAAAATAATCACTTCCTATGTGCATCTAAATCATTGAAGTTTTATTGAAATGTGTGGCAATAATAAAAATATGGTTCAGTTTTTTCACTGTCTGTTTTTGTTTTTTGTCCAATACTCTATTACATGAAACTATAATTTGTTAGTACTATATACATACCAAAAATTGTTTGGCCATTAAAACTGTTCTTTGTATTATTGAATCAATTTATATAATGTTTTTATATGAATAATCAATTACTTTCATTTACCCAATATTTTTGACAAACCTATAATTTCATCATTGCAGATTTCATACATTAAAAATATAAAAATACTTATATTATGATATAATTATGTTGAGAAACAAATAAAATTAGAATTCTGCTCCTTCAAGTTACATGTTATGTATGATTCACAGCATCTATCTTGGAAGAGGATTCTCATGTTTTTTTGTTCCCATCTATGGGTTAAATAGAAAAATGTATTTATAAAAAAATTGTATTATCCATTAAGAATTGATTTATTTCAAAACTTTATCGGCATTAAATGACCCACTGAGGTTGATATGCCGTAAAACAAAACAAAACAAAACAAAACAAAATGTTTTTTTTTGTTTTTCAATCAAATTGCCAAATTTTGGAAATTGAAATGTAAGAGGAAGTGGGATGGTGACCCCACCCCTATGTTTTTTGAGGATTCTTACAATTTCAGAACATGCTTAATTAATTAGGAATAATATCGGAACCCCCCCAACCCCCCCCCAAAAAAAACAAAGTAATTTTTAAATAAATGGCTTTCTTATCTAAGTACCATGTGAGATTAAAAATTTAAGAAATAAGTGATGTATTGAGACTATAATCCTTATTATAGTTATTATTATAATCCTGATGTGTGTTCATCTGTTGTGACCGAAGGTGTGGCTGTTGTAGTTGCTAACCATCTTGGAAATTTTAACCAATTTCAGGTAAATCGCTAAGATCAGAAAAAAAGAAAAAGTGGTTTCTTTTCTAGCTTAATTTTAGTAAATTTAGTAAAATTTTATACTTGGGATTTGTGTCTGAAAGATAACAATGTCTACTTCATTAGCAAATGCTTGCCACTGAAAGCTAAACCTGATTTTCTATTTTATGAACGTCTTCGTCTCGTTTCGTCGAATACTAAATTTTCAAAATTGCCCCACCGCCGAAAAATGCAGCCTGATTTATTTTAGTTCTTAAAGTTTACATGAAAATTCCGGTGCACAAGAATCTCGCAATTTTACACTGTGCAAAGCACAGGTGACCTTATGTCATTTTTGTCAGGGGGACAGACTGCATCCACTACACTCCTCCCTGATTTCATTATACACATATACAACCATCAGGTGGCCTCTGTTCAAGTTTGCTTTAGCAAATACTCACAAAAAAAAACATAATCCAGTTGCACAGCTGGTGGAATAACCACTTTTGCCTTTTTATAACAAACAAGTCAAATATGGCCGAAACAATACTTCCGTTTCATAGAACAATGGCTGAAACGGTACTTCCGTTTCTATTAGAACCAATATACAACACCTCTTATGTCTGCCACTTCTTCGAAGACATGGTAGAACAGGTTCGCTCCCTCCCTGAGGTAGTCCCTGCTGACTTTCAATGTCACTATCACTCGAAGAGTTATAATCATCATCGATTGAATGATAATCTATCATTCATCACCAGCACACATCTCATCATCCCTCGACTTGGCAGTACCATTCTATATAGATATTGTTGGGTATATTCAGAGCTGGATTTAGACCTTTTGGTGGCCTGGGGAACTTTTAGTTAGGGGGGCTCCTCAATTTGCCTTAACATAGAAATTAAAAAAGGTACATTAGTTTATTAAATGAAAAAATATATAAGTCAATTTCGGAAGAAAATTTGAAAATCCAGGATTTGAACTTGTGTCACCAAGTCCATTTCCCTCAATGATAATCATTATAAAATGCCTGATAGTGTTTTGTAGCTGAAATCTTGCTCTATTTAACAGTTATTGTACTACCTGTATCTGTTGTAGTTTTTGTAGAAATTAATAGGAGGTATTACTTTCAGAGCAGCCTTTGTAATTGATAAAATTGTAATAAGACAATACAAAAGAGAAACTGTGCACTTCTTGTATAAACTAAGAAAGGTAAAAAGAAAATTGATAATTGATCGATAGTGCGAAAGATGATCTTCACTTCAGAAATTATTTTTGTAAAGATAAAGTGATAATATGTCACATGTTGATTGTACTTAAAAAATACCAGGTGGTTTTAATTTGTTGTAAATCAATTAAAACTTAATGAGAAATTTCATTTTGAAAATTCTGAAGATCAGATAAAACATACTTAATAACAGAATAGCAATTAATTGATTAGACAATTTAGAAGTTTTATTAAAACTGTTAACTTTTATATTATGAGAAAACATAATTAATTAGATAAATATTATCAGATTTTAAAGAATCTAAAAGAACAAAAAATAGCAAGATTTTTGTTAGCATAAAACTGTTAAAAAAACTCTTGGAGAATAAGGCAATTTCCAGTCACATTTGCAAATTAACTAGATAAATATGATCAATTTAAAAAAATCTAACACAACAAAAAAGGCAGGATTTTTGTTAGCACAAAACTGTTAAAATATCCTAAATTGGAGAATAGGGTAATTTCCAATCAAATTTGCAAATTAATAAGTGTTATGTCTGTGTTTGCACATGTCCCAATGATCTGTATTACAATTGGCCTATTTTATCAAGCACAATAACTACAAGTATATCAAATGTTATTTATACAGTGTTTTTCTCTTTATTTATTTGCAAATAATTCTAATTAATCTTATCAGCTCATCAAATTGTAACTGTTAATTGGTTAGTTTTTATATGAGAAAATGTGTCAGTATCTGTGTTATTACAACACAAAAAAACAAAACAAAAAAAACAACAAAAAACAAAAAAACAGCACATTGTAGCAACTTTTTGTCACATAAAACTGTTAAAATACACTAAATTGTAGAATAAATCAATTTCCAGTTCAATTTGCAATATAATGATAATAGGGTAGAGTCTGTATTCATATTCACTCCACTAATCTAATGATCCTATTTTTCAATAAATTAAATTATTTGGGGTATTTTCCAATAAATATGTCTCAATGAATCTGTTTTTAAACAAACGATTAACTAAATTGTATATTTATTGTAAAATAAAATTATTTAAGAATTCAGATGAAAAACAAGTTTATTTTCCTGAAGAAAAGCAAATCAAAACAGTGTATGAGGCTGGCTCCTACTGCTTATTTGAAGGGAGCATTCCTTAAAAAAAAAAAAGCTGAAAAATTTGTGAGGGATTATCTTAAAGATACCAGTATAGTTTGAATAAATCTTGTCAAACGCTTCTTGTGTAAGGGACCAACTCTAGTAAGAAAGTTTCAGTTCATCATTTCACTTATGGAAACCTCCCTCATGACTTAACATTAACGAAACATTTAGATGTGTTCTATTCAATTTCTTACATATGAAATATTTACTGTCATTGCTGATACTCAGGGGGGGGGCTTCTTTTTTGCTGATACTTAGGGGAACTAATAAAGAATTTTATATTGAATTATTGTCATTTCAGTTGGGGAAAATTGATTTGATAAAATTGAGTTACCAACAGAATGAATACAATTCATAAGTCAAGGTACCACTTTATATGGTGCAACGAATAAATTGTCAGTGTTTCGAATTATCAATTTTGCATATGCACTTTATTTGTTTCAGGTTTTGTCTACTGTGTTGCAAACTAGAGTCAGTTGAACACTATCTGTGAGGAGAGCAGCACCATCACGCAATTCACTCCTCTAGAAAATTGGAAATGGCATGCTGTACTGCTTGGCATTCATGCCGGAAGCTCCATTATGAAGATTTCAGACTGTTTGTGTGATAGTGTAGAGGATTTGAAAAGAGTTGGATGAGTCCAATGGTGATTAAAAAGGTATGGCAGTTCAGAAGTCTCACTCTGATCTAGAGCTGATTAATTGCATTTCAGTTTATTTAAATGGGGAAAATTGATTTGTTATATGAGGGAAATGATTTATGAGTGAAATGAATTAAACTCATAAGTCCAGTCACCACTGTATTTCTAAATCCTTTCATTATAATAATGCCAAGTATCATAACAGTAATCTTCTTCTGCTGATGAGTAATTCTACCCAGTACTGAAGGCACCAAACTAATCAGTTCTTAACACAAAAGAGATGCTTAGAACCAAAATCAACATAATCCTATATGCATTTTTTTTTTGTACACACTACTGCTAAAATTTAAAAAAAAAATTTCCTGACTTCCCATCAAGCTTAACACATCATTTTAACATGGAGATTTTTTGTTTTTATTAGGTATCAAACAAGGATTGAACTCACTTTTCAATAGTAATTGATCTACAAAACTAGCTGGCTAACCATTACACCATGATATGTCTATAAAGAGAAGTCTGTTCTTGTTTTCTTTCTCCATCATGAGTTGCACAAACCTTCTAATTGAGTTCACAAGATCCAACAGGACATGTACATCTATTGGGTGGACAAAACTGTTAGCATACATAATTAATTATTCCAAACTGTTTGCATTTCACTTTGCGCTAATGCCCCTTGGAAAAAGGCATGAATCTATCTCTTCTCCCCCTAGCTATGGGTAAATAGTAGGGCAGGTTGGGTTCTATAACCTTGGATAGGCAACCAGCCCAGTTGAAGAAAAAACCTCTGAATTCAAAGTCAGCTATACTTTGCTGGAGGTGCATGCTATAATGGGTAGAGTCATAGGAAATGAAATTGTTGAACAGAGTTCAAATCCTGTTTGCATGTCAAATAGCACTGATATCCTTGGGAAAGGTATGCATCCAACTACTCTTCCTCCATCTATGGGTAAATAGTAGGGCAGGTTTGGCTCTTTAACCTTAGCTAGGTAACCAGTCTAAGAGAAGGAAAACTCTGAATTCAAACCTGGTAAACTCTGCTTAAGAAATTGTCCTTGTGTCACATCATACTCTGCGAAGGGATTGGTAAATATATGTATATACTTTGCTTAAAAACTAACCTTGTGTCACATCCTTCCCATGGCAGAGGGGGTGAATAAATCTATTGGATGGGGCAAGAAGATGAATGTATCTTCCATGTGCCAAGGCCAGGAAAAATATTTAATCTTGTAAAATTTGGAATATACATGATTCTCAGGAGATATTTGTGGTGTAATGGTTATCATCATAGGACATGGGCACAGCAAAGCAAGTTCAAATCCTGGACAAGGCTGATTGCACTTTACATAGCGCTAATACCCTACATACATAGTGTTAGTCTCCCTCCAGCTATGGATAAATAGTAGGGCAGACTGGGCTCTTTAACATTGGTATGACAACCAATCTAGGAGAAGGAAAACTCTGAATTCAAACCTATTAAACTCTGCTAAAAAATTGATCTTGTGTTGCATCCTGCTTGTTTAGAGGGTTTGAGTAAATACATATATGTTTTTAATTATATGAACTAGTGGCAAGGGAAATTTTTTTTGCCATCACGCCTACATGACTATATTCAAAGATGATATTTACCTAGGAACTATGGAAAGCATTTTTAATTGGGGATACAAGAAGAAAATAATTAGATTTAGGAATTTTTTTTTTTTTTTAATGAAAATAAAGAAAAGAAAATTCTAAAGAAGAATTTTAATCTGAAGTAATTTACTCCCAATTCCTTGGCAGCAGCTGATAAAAATGTTGATAAGCTTAAAAGACTTTTAATTTCCATTGTTCGTGGCTAATATATTTTCTGTTTATTATCAGATAGGCAACTTGAGTGGCAATTTTGCTCACCCATCCAAATAAGAAAAAATCTCTTTTATCTGATTTCTTAAGGATGAGTAAAATTCTAATTAAAAGATGAAAGCAAAATTAATTATGGTTTATAAATTGATTAAAAAAAAATAATTTGCAAGGATTCTAGAATTTTAAAGTTTGAAAAATGCAGCGTTTGTGTTTTCCACCGTTTGTTTTTAAACTAAATAGCACACTACTAGTTTGTAGTAAGATAGCATACGCACAATTTTGAATAATTCTAGAATTCTAGAGTTTAAAAAAGGCTGTGTTCATGTGTGCCCCAGTTTATTTTTAAACTAAGTAACATACAACTAGTTTTTAGTATGATAGCATATAGACAATTTGGAATAATTCTTGAATTCTAGAGTTTAAAAAATGTTTAGTTTAAGTTTGCCATGTTTGTTTTTAAAGTAAATAGCACACAATGAATTGTGCCTAGCTTTGCTCAACCAATTTGTCCCTCTCAAAATTATTCTGCTTCTTACATAGTAGGTTTTTTTATAATGTTCTACTTACATTACTTCTTGTGACTTTTTGAACTGGTCCACTGAGTGATAAAATAGCACAAACACACATACTGGTTGGTTATTGTTTTGTTTTACAGCATATCAACCCTTTTCGAGTCATTTAATGCCGAATCAAATTGTTTTGATATCAGGTTGCTTACAGTACCTGCTGTTGCTAAAGTGGTCATCCATTTAATTATTGAATAGTTTTATCGCTGCTTAATTTTGGTGATCTAGCATGGAACCGATGCTTTCAATGAAACTTGACCGTAATATATTCCAAGATAGATAGGTAGATAAATGGATTATGGAAAGGTAGATTATATTATATTAAGGAAGGATAAATTGAACTTCTTGTCAATATATATATATATATATATATATATATATATATATATATATGTATATAAAATGTTGTTCTGGTTCCAACGGGAGAAAATGTAATATTTTATAAAAAAAGAAAGAAGAAAGTCCGCAAAATGTATCGTTCTCAGAAAAAATGTTTTATTCTTTTTATTTATATATATATATATTCTTTGACAGACAAAGGAGTGAGGATCACTTGGAAATATCGCAAATATCAACATTTATTTTTTATCATGTTTCATCCTCTATAGTAAGCATATTTAATTTTTTCAACACTTTCTTTTATTTACATTAGTTCAATTTATATGTCATACAATTGTCATTTTACTATCTATCTATCTATCTATTTATATATGAGATTTTGAGAGGGGGCTCAATAATTAGTTTTGATAAAAGTATTGCAATAAAATACCTGTCTAGTAATCTTCTTTGTCTTACAGTAGGGCTGATTAAACACAACTTCTTTGTTGGTTGATTGTTTTGTTTTATGGCATTGCAACCCTTTTCGGGTCATTTGATGCTGAATCAAGTCATTTTGATAAACTCAAATAGAACTCAAATTGGTTACAGTACCTGCAGTTGCTTAAGTGGTCACCCAATTAAATATTGAACAGACCCATCACTGCTTAACTTCAGTGTTTTATTTGGAATCAATGTTTTCACTGTGACTTGATTGTAAGTTGTATATTTGTGCATTTGTACAATTGAATGTTTGTCCACTTCACAACTGAAAGGATCTAAATCTAAATTCCTTCTCACAAGCCTGTATATTCCATTCCCAATATTAAAAAATAGTCGTTGGGGTGACCTAAAGTCGTATCAGCCAGACAGCGAGGGACTCTATCCCCCTTTCACTTGCGCTAGATCAAAGAGATTGCTTTTGACGTTTGAGGGGGAGCACCACACCTACCATCAGCTCCTCACTTTGCCGCACAAATCCCTGTGCTAGTCATACGCTGAGTTGGCGAGGGCCGGTATTGAACCAAAAACCTTGTGGTTCCTAGAAGAACGCTTTACCGCTTGAGCTATACCGGCCCTATTCCCAATAGTAAAAGGGATTAATGACCCCAAAGACTACTCTCCCCATAATAGTGAATGTACATTCAATTATATATAACACACATGCTCATGGTGTAGTGGTTATCGTCATAGGAAATAAATATGGCAACCTGAGTTCAAGTACTAAACAAGGCTTTTTGCAGTTCACATTGTGTTAGTACTCTTAGGAAAGGTATGAAGTGAACTATTCCTCCTTCAGCTATGGGTAAATAGTATGGCAAACTGAGCTCTTTAATTTTGTTATGGCAACTGGTCTAGGAGAAGGAAATTCAAACCAGTTGCATTGACTTTGTGTTGCATCCTGCTCATAGTGGAGTGGTTTTGTAAATACATATGAGGGAGATTTAAAAATTATCCACACTCTTGTTTTATGGAAGCCGAGCTCATTGTGGATGATTTGATAGGCAGAACCATGACTAATCTGCAGAGAACAAGCTACCTCATCGATTATAACTCAATGGTTCACCATACTATCTTTCAAGCTTGATGAATCTTCTCATCAGTGGTGGAGGTTGATGTGTGTCCTGCTCCTTCTTTGTGCATCATGCTTGTCCAGCAACTTTTAAACTTCTCTATCCACTCATACACACTTCTATGTGATTGTGCACTGTCCCTGTATTGTGCTAAAAGCCTCCAATGAATTTCAGCTCCTGACACTTCTTCTGACCAGAGAAATTGGGTTACTTCCTGGATACATACTGCTGTAAAGACAGCATGCAAAACGGCACAATCAGGCTCAAACTTTGATTATGTTACTACAACAGTGCCAACTATAAGCACGCATACGCAGAATGTAGTGTGACAATAATAAAGATATATTATGGTCAAAGAGTGGATAATTTTTGACTCTCCTTTGTATATTTAAGTCTTAGTAAATATGTATAAATTTATATCTACATTATTTTGTATGTCTTTATTTTTATTTTTGAAAGTATGAATGTGTGTACAAACTATTTCCCTCTTAATTCACTGTCACTTTGATTAATATATATATATATATATATATATATATATATATATATATATATATGCTTGTATCAGTCTCTATGTACAACTTTAGACATGTCTATATGTAACTGAATTATCCCAGCAAAATGCATGTATTCACCCACAAAAATATCCAGAAAGTAGTTGTGTACACACATGTAAAATTGCATTGATAGTTCACAGCAATATCAAGATTATTTACAGCATGGATAACATGTATGGAATTTTATGTTGTTTTTATTATTATTATCATCCTCCCAGCTATTGGTTAAATAGTACCACTACTCTTCTTCTACAAGGATGGCAATTTTTTTATGTGATTTTTTGTGAAAAATCTTTTGTATGATAACTTTTATAAATTGGAAATAAATTTGGGAATAGTCAAAATTAATTGTGAAATCCAGTGAAAGTCTCCCATGAAATAGAAATAATTGTTTGTACAGAAAATAATGATCTCCATACATCAAATTGTCTTTAAATTAAGCGGCAGCAGAATAATTATCATTGAACTTTTAAAAGGTAAGCTTAAATATTAATGCAATATTTAAATGCAGCAATCAATTTTGAGTTCTTCTGTTGATTATTGTTGCCTATTGCATGTGGCTGCTGTATGCCCCACAAAAAGAAATCTCTGTCAACAGAGGATCAGATTGCTATAAAAAGAATCAAAACTGCAGCAAGGAAAAGAAAGTCCTATGCAAATGAAAACCCAGATCAAACAGAATCCAGGAGAACTTCTAATACTGACAATATGCAAAGAATTATGGACTCTCAAACTCCTGATCAATGCATGTAATACTATTGTTGGGCCAAAAGCCCAATTAAGAGCCCTTCACAGAGGGTAAAAAACCAATCCGACATTAAAAAAGAAAAAAAAATCTGAAGCTAAACTTTTTTTTCAAAACCTTTCCAAGGATGATTAACAATTATTGAAAATTTAACTCTAATTTGATATTAGAGGAAGAATTGACAACAGTATTGTTGAAATAGGCTAGAATACTCAGAAGAGTCCTGAAGACCTGAGACTTATTGTCATCCAGACTCCAGTGAAAGGCCATCAGCTTCAGTCTCAAAAATCTTGGAAAAAATACTGGAAGAACTGAAAATCAGAGGAAGAATTGAGACCATCCAGAAAACAGCATTGCTGAAATCAGCTAGAATACTCAGAAGAGTCTTGGAAACCTAAGGAGACTTGTTGTCATTCAGACTCGAGTGAAAGGCCATCAGTTAATGCTGGTGTGAAAAATTCACAGGAGTGAACATAATAATAAACAGACTATATGTATTGAGAAAAGAAGGAGGAAGAGGATTTGCTAGCATTGAGGATTGTGTAGATGCGACAATTCAATGACTTCAAGACTACACTAAAAAAGCGAAGAAAGACTATAAGGCATCTTTTAAGCTAGTAGTTAATATAATACACATTTTCATTGATTAGTGATCATTGATTTTGTAGTCTATAATCTGATGAATCATGTCTGTGTTCATTGGAGCTTATCAATAACTGTACATATTGAACACTGAATCTAAATTCATGTTAAGGAACATCATCTGGATCATTGATCTATAAACTTTATTATTACTTTTATCAAAATATTGATATAAATATCTTTTTTTAAAAATTCAAATAAAAATACTTAAAAAAGAATATCTACATTGTAATGCCATTTAAACAATGAAATACTTGAGAATATCAGAACAGTATCATTTTGTTAAATGAAAAAATTATTATTTACAATAAATATCATTTAATAGTATTGCTTAATTAATATTGCTTGAATGACAAAAAGAAACAAAAGAAAAAAGAAACAAAAGAAGACTATGATAAAATTATTATTAATGAATTTAGTATATTAAATTTAAAAAAAGAATTTTTAAAAAGAATGTATATTTTACTTTGAAATTGCCATGTATTTTACATATCATTTTGATTTATTGTTACCTCCATCCCATAATAGTTGTTTCATTTGCATATAAATTTCACACACTAAATGTAACTACAGTGGAAGCTTGACTTATTATGAGTTTAATTTGTTCTGGCCATAACTCAATTTCCTTGTATATCAAATCAATTTTCCCCATTGAAATAAACTGAAATGCCATTAATCTGTTCCATCCCTGCCCCCCCCCCCACAAAAAAAAACACCCTAAGTTTTTTGTTACATTTTTTTAATAAGAAAAATAGCATTGTACTGTATAAAAACATGATAAAATAGAATATAATAAATTATGTGCTGTAATATGTTTTAATGTTTATTCTTTTTTAGTGAACTTATTAACATAAGCATATGTGAATCTCACTTATACCTGAAATTTTATCTCCCAACCATTGAAAACTGATGAGTTGGGAAACATGTAAGTTGGGGCACTCATAAGTCAAAGTACCACTGTATTTTGGAATAAAAGTAGTTATGTATTTCATTTAAGACTTTGTAATTAGAAATTTTACAAGTAACCTCCTATTTCTTAAATTATATATTTATCTTATTTATTAAAAGTTTGAAATTATCATGAATATTCCCCCCTTTGAAATATTATAAAATTAACAAAAAAAAGACTTATTTTTTTATATACATCTAAATCTATGTATTTTAATTAGATCTAAGAATTTAAGGATCATATTACTTTCTGAGAATCCTAGCTTTGGAATATTATAAAATTAACAAAAAAAGAAAAAAGGCCTATTTTTTTAATACATTTAAATCTATATATTTTAATTAGATCTAAGAATATAAGGATCATATTACTTTTCGAGAATCCTTGCTTTGAAATATTATAAAATTAACAACAAAAAAAGAAAAACATCTATTTTTTATACATTTAAATCTATATATTTTAATTAGATCTAAGAATTAAGGATCATATTACTTTCTGTTGTAATTGGTGAGGCTAGATCTGTCAGCCATTTTACTCTAAAGATTTGTTATATATTAACAGATATATATGTTGTTTCAAAAGACTAGTTACATTGAAAATCAGAGTTTCAGTTATAATAAACCTTCTTTTTGTGTAATTTCAATGAGCTAAAATATGAAATTTAGATATATTAATATTTTGATGAATTTAATTTGATGAAAATTGTTAATCATGGAAAGTTCAAATTAGATAATAACCACTTTATGCACCTGTGATTTATTCTATTAAATATTAATATCAAATTCAAGAGACATTAAAAGAAATCTTAAAGAACTCTGGTTATCTTCATAAACATGATTAAATGAAATGAAATTGTAATGTTTACTGATTAAATAATTAAATCTAAGAAATATAATAAAAAACATAGGAATATGAGAAAAATCAGTTCTATTCTTAAAATATTACTTAACTGTAATTTTAAAACTTAAAAAAATATTAAATCCTGTTCCTATAAACACTTTAAAAAAAAATACTACTATTTCATTATAGCAATTACATTGCATATATATTTTATACAACTGTTTACCGTTGTAGGAAATGAACACAACAAAATGAGTTCAAATCCTGGATGTGGCTTTTTGCATTTCACTTATTGCTAATAACCTTGGGAAAGGTATGAATCCAATCATTCCCTCTCCAGCTATGTGTAAATAGTAGGACAAACTGGGCTTTTTAACCTTGGTGTGGCAACTAGTCTAGGAGAAGGAAAACTATGAATTCAGACCTGTTAAACTCTGTTTCAAAAATGACCTTGTGTCGCATCCTGCTCATGTAGAGGGGTTGGTAAATACATATATGCAACAACTATTATGGGACAGAGGTAGTTTAACTTAAAGTTTGTTCATTGCACAATTTTTAAAAGGATTCATAGGAGAGGAAAGTTATTAACCTGATACAAGTTGCTTTTTGAATTTTGGTAAATATCTGACAAGAACTTCTGAATGTGAGTTTTACTGACTACATACAGAACTAATTTTTAAATACAATAATTGACCAAAGATCTAAAACTTGACCAAATAATACAGCTAACCTAACAGACACAACACGTTTGTCACATGCAGCCAATGTCACAAGTAAATCAAAAATCATTAATAAATTCATGCAAGTTCTGTGAATGACAAAGAGATCTGCTCATACATCATGCAGTTTTACTTCATTGAATATTGTTATTAGTTTTCTGAAATCATGGCATGATTTTGAGCAGAGAAATAAATAACTTATCATTTGGAGGAGACATTTTGAATAAGAGCTCGAAATATTAAAAAAAAAAAGACACTAAATATTGACACTAAATATTTCAAATGCAAAGTTATTTCTTCTGAACCTAATCATAATTTTGGTTATTTCTTAATAATGTTATTATTTTGGTTATTCCTTAATGATGTTATTATTTTGGTTATTTCTTAATAATGTTATTATTTTGGTTATTCCTTGATGATGTTATTATTTTGGTTATTCCTTGATAATGTTATTACTATTCATTAATATTGATTATTGGGTCAAGTGACATGTATAAATATATAGATATGATTATATCAGTACTGATTGATATTCTTATTTAAAGCCTATTAAAAGTTCAGTAATAATTGATTGTTTTTATTACAAAAAGGAAATTCTTAAAAGTATAAATATCCCTTGAAATACATAGTAATCATTCCTTATAGGACATATTACCTAACCATTGATACTAAAGAAAAAAAAAAGTTTTCCATATTTTGTTGCATAGTTTACATATTCAGTATCCATTTTTTTGTTTTGTTTTTGTTTGGGATCCATTTTTTTGTTTTCTTAATCACAGAAGTTTGTTGCCAGACAGAGTTCTTCAGAATCTGAAGTGAAAATGAAAGATGCAATATTTTGATGGACACGATGGTTATGAAAAACAGATGATTGGTTGATTGGTTGGTTACTTGGCATATCAACCCTTGTAGGTTATTTAAAGCCAAATATTTTTTTATATATATGATTTGTTTAAGAAATAATTTTCATCAACTTCATGTATATTAAAAATTGGTACAAATAATTTTCATTAACTTCATGTGTATTAATGAATACTGGTGGTTGACTCTCTGCCACTGCCTTGTAGCACCTATATGATAAAAAGGGGTTGGTGTTTGCTATTAAGATCGATTTGAAGAATACTTAATTATATAGGTTCAAGGGTTTGATATGACCAGCTAATTGACCACCTGTCTAGCCCAAGTAAGAGCAAAGTGGAGTGTTGCATGTCACAGGACCCATTAGTACCTGAGTCACAAACTAATCAGCCTTGACAATCCTGTCTTCAGGCATTATGGGTTGCCACCCATGGCCAACAGGTGAAAAAATAGTTTGATATACCAAAATATGGAGGTGTGAAGTGGTGTAACATCTATTGGCACAGGAAGAAGAATTAAGCAAAAAGATCAAATTTAGCATTCATTTGCATCTAATTCTTATTAATACCACTGGAAAAGGCATGAACCTACACTTTCCTAGTTATGAGTAAATAGCAGGGCTGATCCTGCTCTCTAGCCATATTGGTGTGAAACCAGTCTAGGAAAAGGACAACTATGAATTCAAATAATAGCAAAAGAAATGGAAAACCACTCTTCAATCTCTCACACAAACAGTCATGTTAATGAACAGTTTACTGACAAAGGAAGCTGTAGAGAGTCATGACTGCCAAAGTATTGAAGAGACATGCCACTTTTGATTCCATATCATCATCATCATCATCATCATCATCATCATCATCAATCATAATTAGGTCATACTAACAGCACAGATGACTGTCTCTTTCTCTTGCCACCAATCCTTATTGGTTATTATTCCTGGCAGGTCTTCTGTATGGCATCTAAAATCTGCCCAAAGCTGATTGATGTAAGTTTTTGCTGGTCAGCCTACTCTGGTGTCCATGTGTAGTGGTCCACAGGAGAAAGTCACTTATGAGTTCATCCTTGTTTTTCCAGTAGTGTCCAGCATGTTTTGTTCGTCTTACTTGGATGGTTTGTGTGATAGGAGGTAAGTAGCCGTACAGCTGTTTTTTTGTGCTGCTTCCAAGATTTATTCAAGATAGCATACAGTATCCTTTTGTAGCTCACATCTAGCTTTTTCTCCAAGCATTTCATTAAAGTCTATGTGGTGCAGCCATACAATTGCACAGACATGGCTAAGGAATTTTCACTTTACCTAAGTCTATCATTTATTATCCTAACTTTTGTTACTGGTTATCATAAAATGTTACTTTCGAATATTCAAGGAATGGTTTATTTTCTTTACTTTGAACAGAGCACCTGACTAATTATTCAGCATCATTTCATATATTTATGAAATTATATCTTATGGCTTAATAATTTTATAAATTCAAGTAAATTATAAAATGGAAATTCAAGAAACAGAATTTATACAAAATATTCTAGTATTGAAATGAATTGAAAATGAAAAATAATGAATTTCAGATTTTAATTTATGTGAAACATTAAGCTAAATAAGTAAAAAGTAAATTTGGTAGAGTGGCCTATTGTTGGTATTAGACAGCCCATGAAAGAATCTATCCCCTTTTCACTAGCATTAGACCAGGGAGATTGTTTTTGCATCAAAGGTGAAGTGCCATACCTACCATCAGCTTCCCATTTTACCACACAGATTCAAGCTCTGCTACTCATGTGCTGAGTTGGTGAGGTCGGTATCAAACCTGGAACCTTGTGGTTCCTATCAAATAATGCAACAAAACTTCTATGACCTTAACCAAAGGCTATCTCTATAACAGGCCTAGCAAGCAGGCAACTGGAGTGTTTGACTGGAGGTGGAGAATTGATGATACTTGATTTGGTAAGCTTACTTTGAAAAAAGTTCTAAGTCCTGAAATTTTAAAAAGTTGTATAGCTTTCCCTTTTTATTTTTCTCACTTTTATATTTACATTGAATTGAAGTTTATTATTATTTATGCATTGAAGTAAGTATACACTATCAACCAAAATTTTGACCCCACATTGATGTTTTTCCTCTAAACTTAAAAAATGAATCAAGTTTCATGTCTTGAAAGAAAGACATTTTTTTGTTTATGTTTGCATGCAATTATGCAATAATCTAAATCAAAATGAATATAAAATAATTATAATTTCAATTAAATCAAATTTATATTTTCTTTTCATAAAAGAATTCACTTTATTACTGCAGAGCAAATTCTTGGCATCCTTTCAACTTGTAAAAATTATGATGGATGGAAGTGATTCCTAAGTTGTGTGTAAATGTGTAAACAACTATTGCTTATTTGGAGGTAGTTCACTTTGAACTTACAATCAATTTTGTTCCAGACTAATTCAATTGATGTCAGATTTGAAAGGGCAAAGTCATGATTTGCAAAATTCTTTGAACTTATTTTGAATTTTGATAACTTGAACACAGTTTTAGATCATTATCTTGTTTGAATTTATATAAGGGTTTGCATATACATAATAGGTTAATTTATTTATCCAAATATGCAAAAGTATCATGAATTTAGAGAAACAATTCAGGGTGGTCCCAAAATTTTGGTCAGTAGTGTATAAGATTAGATTTTTTCAGAGTTATTCTTGTAAATCTTTTAAAGCAGTGTGTAAATGTGTAGACTATTTTTGTTTATTATTAGGTAGTTCACTTTGAACTTTATGATCAATTTTATCCCAGATTAGTTCAATTGGTGAAAGATATGGAAACTGAGGGGGCCAACTCATGATTTGCAAAATTCCCTTATCTTCTTTTGATTTTAATTAATTTGAACCCAGTTTTGAGCTGTGTTTTCATTGTATTTAATATAAGGGTTTGTATGTACACAATAGGTAAATTTATTTATCCAAATATGAAAAATTAGCCTTTATTATGAACTTAAATAAACAATTCAGAGTGATCCCAAACTTTTAGTCTATAGTGTATATATTAACTTATTTTCTTTGATGTTATAGTGTACACCATTTTATGCTTATTTAAAAATCAACTCTTTATACATTGTTGAATTTATGAAAAATATCTAAAGAATTTTGTCACATAAAGCTAATCTTATATTTTGACGATAAACATAATTTTTCAACATTTCTTATTGATCAGAAAGTAGAGAAAATTTACCTGTTTAAATCAATCAGAAAGTGATTTCAACTTTAAAAAAATACTTGTCAGCAAAAAGAATAAGAATACTTAAAGAAAAAAAAAGAAAAGAAGAATAAGGAGACTCAGAAAAATCATGAGATTCTATTGGATGCAATGGCATACCAAACATTTGATCACTTACCAGACGTAAAAACTAGTATCTTCAAAGATATTAAAATTTCATTTTTAAATGAAAAGATTGTCCCAGAGGGGAGCAAATATTTTCAGATACAGTTTTTTTTTTTTATTGTGAAGAGTATCAAATTCTTTGTAAAGAAATACATAGTAATGGTTTTAAAATTCCGCTTGATTCCACAATTCTGTAGCTGGTTTTCTGTTTTGTCAAATTAAATGCTTGCAAAAATTATTTTACCAATATCTTTATTAGTTTCCAAAATATATGATAATGAAAATAGAGCATAGGATTATATTGTCAAATATATTTTTCAAATAATTATCATTTGTTTGAGTCTTTTAATGCAAATAAAGAACCAATACTAAAGATTCTTGATATCTTAGAATGGTAATTTCTTTTCTCATATCTAATGAATGATATATATGAAAGTCAAGACTATAAATATGGTAAAAAAATCATGAAATAAAACTTTTGAATATTATCAGAATTATTTTTTTTTGAGCCTCATTCTTCATCAATTAAAAACAAAAAGTATATTTATACTTAATAGATTAGTATATTTGTAAAAGAATTAATTTTTCGATTAATCTATACAGGTAAATTATCTCTACTTTCTGATCAATAGGAAGTAATTGATTCCTATTATTTAGATTTTTTTCAGACTGTTGTCCTCATCTTGTTATATACACAATGTTTCAGCCCATGTTCCCCCCAGCCTTCTTCAGGTATTTTTTGTTGAACTCGGGAACCTTCTTGCTTAATGTAGCAGCCTTAACAGAACTTTGAATTGAACCCTTTATTTGATCCATTATGGTAGATTATTCTCATTCCAGTAACCATGACTTAGTACAAGTATTTGACAAGAAGGCTACTGAGTTTGACAAGAAACACTTGTAGAATAATACAAATTATCAAGCCTCATCTCAAAATTCAGATAAACTGACCCCTAATTGGGAATTAGCTAATAATTGGATACCACAAACAAGTCCCTTTCTAAATTCTTTTTCTCAATATTTGTGGATTAGTAAGTAATTTAGCTCCCTACATGTCTGCCTTGATGCTATAAATTGTCCACATATAACTTCAAATCTCACTTTCAAGAAGAATCCATTGTCAAATGATAAACAAATGAGTCAGAATATCCTGGATGTTGGATAGGAATAAGGAAATCCTGTTTTGTATCAAACTTGTATCTCTCGAATATTCATTGTTCATGAATAAATTGAACAGGATTATGGGTAAAATTATATTGGAATTTGATATTGATGCTTTTTTTTTTTGTTTATTTGTTTATTTGTTTATTTGATATGGGGTGTAATATCAGAATATCACCAGAAGTTGTTCCTAATATTTCAGGTTATATAAAGTTTTGATATTGCATGGTTGTAATACATTTAGATGATGTCGGAAAATAGTTATGTTTTTTTCTTTTTCATTTTGCTTACCTTTCCACATCCAAAAAAATTAGGATTTAAAAAAATATATGATGTACATTAAAAATCATTTTTTGAAAAATTCAATATTGTAACTTATTTTAAAAATATTTCAATAAATGAAACTGAATTTAATGTTGAATTAATTTCAAAGTTGATATTGTGATATGCTGGTGAAATTTTAATGCTGGGTAATGTGTGTCTCTTTTTGTTGTGTTTAATATTATTTTAGTGCTGGGTAATGTGTGTCACTTTGTGTCTGTTTTAAAATCATTTTAGTGCTGGGTAATGTGTGTTTGTTTTTGTCATATATCCAAAATTGCAATAAATCAAATGTTGATGAAATAAAATGTTGGCATTTAGTTTTGAGTAATGTTATTGGTCTACAATATCAAATAGTTAAAAGTGTATTCATAGTTATGGAATGACTATTCTACAGATTATCTGGAAGAAGATCCCAGAGAAAAATGAATTTTAATCAGAAAATATCAATATAAAGTTTATATAAAGAAACTTCCAGATTAAAAAACAAAATAAAACAACATTATTATGATTTCAGTTTGAAACAATTTTTCTCATATTATTTTATGGTAAAATGTTAAAAATCTTTTAAAAATAATTAGTAAAAATAAATCATTTTTGATTTTAAAAGTATGCTGAGATGACATGCAAAAACCCTTAGAAATTTTATTAAATCATGATGCCGCATACCATGCAATTCAGTTGATGACTTAAATTTCATTAATCATAATTTATTTTCATAGCCTTTACAATGAGTATGTAATAATAATAGTAAGAATAGTAGCATTATTAGTTGTGGTATGGCTATCATCATAACTATTACTATTATTAAAGCTAATATATTACAAATGAAATAAAATTAGATACAATAGTACGATGCACTTAGTATGCTTGTCTGGGCAGTCATTTTGTTAGTGTAATAAGGTGCTAGTGTTGTAGGTGCTCTGCTTCTGTGGCCTTGTGTCAGCTTTATCTAAGCTTAGTGAATAACTTTAATAATATCGGCCTGGTTTGATTTTTATAGTCTTATTATTAAATTGATACTGCTTTTCGTGTAAAAATATTTTTAATGAAAACATATGCTTGGATGACAAAAGGATTCTTGAATTTATTCTAATTTTTTTATTATCTAGTTTTTTTGGACTATTATCTTTATCTTTATTGTTATATATACAATGTTTCAGCCAATGTGCCCTCTGGCTTTCTTCAGGTTTTTCTTGTCAAACTCCAGAACCTTATTGTCAAACTTGGGAGCCTTCATATTTATTTAATCCATTGCGGTAGATTATTCTCCATTCCCTGGCACAAGTGTTAATCTTGATGTTGCAGGTTTAATCCTGATAACAGACAAAAATAATATAGAATACTTAACATAGCTCATCACTTTTTACCCAATCATGGTTAACAGGATGAGAACAACCTATGCCAATGGATTAAATAAAAGGTTTAAAGATCCAGGAAGGCTCCAGAGTTTCACAATAATGTTCCTCAGTTTGACAAGAAATATCTGAATTAAGCCAGAGAGCACATAGACAGAAACATGTATATAACAATCAAGATACGGATAACAGTCTGAAAAATCTAAATAATACAAATTATCGATCATCATCTAAAAGATTCAGACAAATAATTTCTAATTTATTTTTCAGTCAGATTTTAAATTAAAATACAACAGCAAACTATGTATTTTTACTCTCAAGATGAAGTAGAAAGGAAATAGTTAGTTTTATTCCCAATGATAATAAAAAACAATTTGTTAATAAACTTTTGCCTATTTTGTGATTTTATGAGAGTGATACTTTGAGATATAATGGTAATTCTCTTAAGTCACTTTTGCCTTTACTGAAATGTACAAGAAATCCTTTTTATCCGAATTTTATAAAATAATTCTATATTTTCAGATGTAATTTCACATAATGAATAAAATCAAAATGATTCATAGTAGCTAATGACAATATGTCAGTTTATTTATAAACAAACCAATTGTAAGTACTTATGACCTTATCAAGATAGGTT
Source organism: Doryteuthis pealeii (assembly GCA_023376005.1). Lineage (NCBI taxonomy): Eukaryota > Metazoa > Mollusca > Cephalopoda > Myopsida > Loliginidae > Doryteuthis > Doryteuthis pealeii. The sequence goes on from CM042139.1 coordinate 121,209,658, forward strand.
CAAATAAATTAACATTTTTTTCACTAGTACACATATCCCCACCGACACATATTGTATATAAATTTTTCACTATTACAATTTGTATATATATATATATATATATATATATATATATATATATATATATATGTATGTATGTATGTATTACTATAATAATTTATGAATGCTCAACATATATATATATATATATATATATATATATATATATATATAAGATTTTTGGATGTTTGTTTTTATAGAAGCAATGTTGAATAAATTATTATTTATATTTTTGCTTGAAGGCAATTATAAATGCATGTATTGCATAAAATTCGATAATTATAGAAAATAATCTTGACAAGTAAATCCCGCAAAGGATGGCTCGCTATGCATAGCGAGCCATCCTTTGCGGGATTTACTTGTCAAGATTATTTTCTATAATTATCGAATTTTATGCAATACATGCATTTATAATTGCCTTCAAGCAAAAATATAAATAATAATAATAATATATAATATATATATATATATATATATATATATATATATATATATATATATATATTACTATACATGTTATAAATGTTCAACACACATATATATATATATATATATGTGTATGTGTGTGTGTAATATTGATAATATAGTTTGCTATGTTTATAAGTAAAGAGTGCTCAATATCATTGATAGAACATATATATTTAAGTTAGGGTAGTGAAGACATAAAATCAATTAACTGTCAATTTCTTGCCTATATGATTTTCAAACCAAATTTCATTGGTGAGAAACTGACAGTTATCAAGCGCTGTTGACTTTATGTCTTCACTACCTCAAGTTTTATATATATATATATATATATATATATATATATATATATATATATGAGCGTTCATAATATGTATAGTATATATATATATATATATATATATATATATATATATATATATATATGTCTTCAGTACTCTAACTTAGATATGTATATATAATGAGCATTCAATCTGTATATATATATATATATATATATATTTATATAGGTATGTCAAATGCAAAATAGAACTAATTATTTTTAATCTTACAATAATGACGAATTGACAATATTTTAACATACCAGCACACAAAATTTGCATATATAATTAAATATTAATTTTACCAGAAGCATTTTTATTTTCATCACACTGAAGTATATTTTCATAATCTCTAATTTATAGATTTATTTAATTGATTCTGGACAATAACTAAATAGAAAAAAAAAAGATATTAAAAAAAAACAGAAAACAGCCCCAAATAAAGCTGGCATTTCAAGCAAATACTAATTAAGCTTGTATAAATCATTGTTAAAATGACATTACCTTCTGATGTCACGTGCAGAAAAAATGGAATAAAAATATAAGTCATTAAAAATCGGGCTTCAAATTGAAAAATACAGAACATAAGAGAATAACACGCCCACACATATACAGACATTCCTACTTTGATTTTAGTTACAAAACTTAACTCAAATCAGTGTTGTATTAAGTTTCATTTTGTTGGAGGTAACAAGAAAGTACTATAGAATAAACATAGGGAAATAAATGAAATATTGTTTTTTGATATTCTAATAAGTAGACTTTAATCATTATATAGGTATATGGGATTCCTAAAAAATGTATTTAAGTTAAATTTCATTTCTCTTAGGTTCAAAATGGACATTTAGATTATGTATTTTTGCTTTAGATTTGATAAAATTTAATATCTTTTTTTTTTCATATCTATATGCGTTTAGGTGAAAAATATCCAAATTTGATATTCTGAAAACTAAAAAATAATTTTGTTTAATACATATATAAGTATTTGCAGAAATGCTAGGAAAATGAATTTAGATAATTTTATATAATGCTGACCCTTTAAGGGCTACTTTGCATTAGATGCAATCATTTTAGAAATGAAAATTAATTCAAAATTAGTAATTACAAATCAGTAGATTCCAAGCCTGTTTACGGTCATAATACTTGGGGAATTAGATTTGTGGCTTATATACAATGTGGTCATAAAAGAAACTCTACAATTGATCAATTTAAAAGTTCTATGGCTTGATTTTCTGTTCCTGTAATTTAGGGTGCATGTATCGGAAAATAACACTGTACACAGCATTCCTTTGTTTGTCAGCACAAACTATTAGCTTAAGAAATAAAGAATGAAAATTGTTTCAGATCAAATAACGGAATATCAACTTGACTTTTTAGAAATCTTCAGTTTAAATACTCAGTCCCTTGATCTGTAGCTATTTGGTCAGTTAATTGATATTTTAAATCAGAGAATTTTTGTGTATTTGACTTTTAGTAGATTTTTAAAATCCAATGGCTATAAAAACCACATATCATGCAACGTTTTGAGACCTAAATTCAGAGCTTTTTCAGCTGGAAATTGTAGGCATACAATTTAGTCTCAGCTTAGCCTTGGCCATCTATTTTACACACAAAGTTTGTATTTTGCATATAGTGTGACCCCCTAATATCAGGCTAAAATTTAAGTCTCAAAAAGTTGCATGATATATATGTATATACAGTATCTGAGATTGATGTTGTAATCAAACTTTTTTAAAACAAATTTAAACATAAATTTTAATACACAGTAAATTTGTATATATATATATATATATATATATATATATATATATATATAGAGTAATTGGTAATTTGCTTGAAGCATTGTTAAGTATGTTATAAAATAATAAAATTCGAAGGCAATACAATGCATATAAAAAATAAAGACAAAAAGATGTTTTATATGTCTTATCGATTTCGAAGCTAGAGCTTCATCATCAGAGTTTATTTTCAGAAATGACGTGAAGCACGTCATTTCTGAAAATAAACTCTGATGATGAAGCTCTAGCTTCGAAATCGATAAGACATATAAAACATCTTTTTGTCTTTATTTTTTATATGCATTGTATTGCCTTCGAATTTTATTATTTTATATATATATATATATATATATATATGGTTTTGGGGCTGGTTTTGGAGGCTATCAGAATGTGGGTGTATAGGAAGAGAAGGCATTGAGGATGTTGTTCATTTACCTGTGATTTAATATTTTGATATTTCAGGATGAAATATCCCTTCATCAGAAGACTTATTGTGTGTTTGTTTTAGTGTCTAAATAACATACCGTTTTTTCAAATAGGAATGTGAACATTCCTTTATGGGGCTTCAAACTTTTGGAAGTCTTTTGATGAAGGGATATTTCATCTGGACATACTAAGAAAATTTATTAAATCACAGGTAAATGAACAACATCCTCACTGCCTTCTCTTCCTTCACACCCGCATTGTGATAGCCTCCAAAACCAACCACCAAACCAAATATATACTCAATGCTTCAAGCAAATGATAAAACTCTTATATATATATATATGATATAATTTGAAAATTCGATTTTTATCTAATTCTTTTTTTTAAGATACTTATTCATGTGTCAAATACGATTAAATAGTTTATTGTCAATGGACGTAAATTTTTTGACAAGTGCATTGTATTTATTGTAGGAATTTTGTTTTAATCAAATTTTTTTTTAATAGTTTAAAAAGACATTAATTCTGATGAACAAAAAGTGATAAGACACACAGGAATATTTCTTTTATGTTATTTATTTTTTAATTGTTCTCAACTAGTTTCAACTTTAGGTCATTGCCAGGAGAAAATTTATTGTGAAAGAAATTGGTTTTAGAAAGTTTTAAAACAAGTTTTCAAAGCTGCAAAATATAGGGTGGAAAAATATACTTGTATAGTGACAAGTCCATCTGTTCAGTGAAAATAATCTTCTGGTTGAATTATAAATAAAATTATGAATATGCATATATATATATATATATATATATATATATAATTTTTTTCTTTATTATTAACATTAATATAAAATATTGTTAGCGAAAGACCTCAAATTTTACATAAGTTAAGACTTGTTGCATACTCTTCTTATTGTTCTGCTAATGTCTAAATTCTACTTTCCGATAGTTGCCTGGTCATCTAACTCTCTAAGCCAATGAGATCCCACTCCAGATGATCCTAGGTTCAAGACTATTGCCAATCAAACTATGACTCCGGAACTGTATTTTTCCAGTGGTACCATTAATTTTAAATCTACATTACAAAAATTATAGAATGCCTATTCATTATGTGACAACCCTCTGAAGTTCTTTGATAATTTACAAATTCAACATTTATCAGTAGAATCTACATAAGATAAAAGAAATCTTTGTTACAAGAAAAGTTATTTGGCATGAAGACACAGTAATGATATGCATTTCAGTATTACTGACATAGGTATCCACTGGAACGTGTTTGCCTTGCAACCTCGTCTTCAATTTTGAATCAGCAGTTTATATGCACCAAATTGGATCATGCATTCTCACTGAGAAGAGTAGGGTATCATCCAGTGGATCACACTTACTTACATAGCAGCAAGTGTAGCACATTTTTATGGAGAGAATGCCTATCACGTAACAGGGTTTCCAATAAGATATATTCTAAACATATTCTTTTGCCTCCCTCAGAAACGTGACAGTTGATGCCTATGATCATTGATAGCAACCTGAATTTTTGATATTTTTAATGTGTCTCTTTAAATGTCACATCCAAACATCTTGCTATCAATTTAATTGGGATTTGTCTGATATAATCTACAATAAAATTTTAAGCAATAAAAAGTTTAAAAGAGACTCATAGGCGTATAAATTTTGCTTATATATATTTGCCTAATACTTCCACACAAGCATATTGCAACACAAGGTTAATTTTTAAGTGGAGTTTAACAGATTTGAATTCATTGTTTTCCTTCTCTTAGACTGGTGGCTATACTATGGTTAAAGAGCCCAATCTATCCCACTATTTATATTTTGCTTATAATTCATAATACCACAATAATCTAAGTCCAACATTGTTTATGTCTAAAATTATCAGAAATAAATCTTATTTTACCAAGGAGATGACTGGAAAAATATTTTTTAGTTGAGAGAGTTTTCCTCAAAAACTTAAATCATAAGATATCTCATAAGAATTAAAAAAAGGATTTTTAAACCTTTGAGCCCTGAGTTACTGAATTTAAATTTATCCCCTGTCATGAGTGTGATCTTTGCACCAGTAAATTGGTGCTACAGTTTGGTTGTTTGTTTTATTTTATGGCATATCAACCCAATTCAGGTTATTTAATGCCAAATCAAGTCATTTTGATAAACCAAGGACTCAGGTTGCTAAAGTGGTCAGTAGGAACTGATACTTTCATAGTATAAAAAATATTGGGGTTATATCCCTTTAGTATCTGTGTCTTAACCAATGAGAACTGAGTTCCATGGGGGTAGAAGTTTGAAGTTTTGACACAACCAGTTGCTGACAGATCCCTGAAAGAGACTGATATGTTTAGCCTATTGAGGGACTGACTTCAAAGCAGACACACAAAGAAGGACCACTTCTATGGACTCAGATAAGTGATTATTTTAACATAAAACCCTTTTTACTCTAAGACAATTTGTGCTAAACAAAACTATTTTTCAAAATTCTTTTCTCTTCTCTGTTTAATAAATGTTTTTTGATTAAACCTGTTGTATTCTCAAATCTTTTACTCCAACAAATGTGGATGTTGCTAAATGCCCCATAACGGATCAATGGTATGTGGGGGGGGGAATAAAAGTACCACAAGTATATCAGTGTAATGGTCTCAAAGGGTTAAACCATTCTTTAAGTGTTTAAAGATGTTGGGTTTAAATTCTGATGCTAAGATAGAACAGAAATATTGGAATTTTACTTTTCATAGAAAAAATGAATTTTTGGAATTTATTATTGACAAAATTGAGATACATTTTAATGTATCAGAGATGGAAAAGTTTATTTAAAGGAATTGGAATGAAAATATTCAGAGATAATGATAATCTATAATTTAGATATGTCTGAATTGTTTTTAGGGAAAAAATAAATCAAAGATGAAAGAAATCAAAATAATTTTTATGTATTAGATTTTTGGGATTGTGGTCCTCATCTTTATTGTTACATATACAATGCTTTGGCTGATGTGCCCTCTGGCCTTCTTCAAGTGCTTCTTGTTAAATACTGGGAAACTTCTTGCCAAATTGTTGAACTTAGGAACCTTTTTGTCAAATTTGGGAGATTTCATGTTGGAATTGGGAGTCTTCAGGGAACTTTGAACCTTCAAATTAGGAGACTTCATAGTTCAAAATTCTGTGAAGTCTCCTGATTCTGACATGAAGGCTCTCAAGTTTAATAAGAAGGTTTCTGAGTTTGTCAAGAAATACCTGAGGAAGGCTGGAGGAAACAATGACCGAAATGTTCTGTATATAAAAATAAACATGTGGACAACAGTCTGAAAAATTTAAATTATACAAATTATCAAGCTTCATCTAAAAAAATCTCACAAGGAATTTTTTTTAATGGTTTATTGTTTTTTTAATTTATTAAGTAAATCTGTATATAGGTTTATTGTTTATATATTTTAATGGTGACAGACAAGTTAGTGTGTAAAGTACAAAGTATAGAATCAAAAGGAAGAATGATAGAATAATGAAAGTTTTGAGTAGTTTTATTTTTAAAGATTTTATAATCAGATCAGGGTACATTTTTGTCAAGATGTAATCTATCGTTTTTTTTTTTCTGCTATGAATAATTTTCCTCAAAAAGTCCTCAAACTGATATTCTCAGTTTTGTTTATTATACAAGATGTACTCATTAGAGACAATACAACATAGAGTTCACTCTCTGGTGCTATCAATTTCAGATTTGTAAATCTTTGTTTCTGTTATAAGTAAGAATATATAGAAATAGGAAAAACAAATTGTTCCAAAAAAGATGAATTTATTATACTTATGTCAATTTTTAAACGTTTCGGTTTATATAAAACCTTCTTCAGGACAATATGATAAAAAGAAGAGAAAAAGATTTTTGTTGTTCAAAAGGAGATGGACGTTTCTAACTCAAGTCATTCAAAAACATTCATCACTTTTTGAACAACAAAAATCTTTTTCTCTTCTTTTTATCATATTGTCCTGAAGAAGGTTTTATATAAACCGAAATGTTTAAACGTTGACATGAATATAATAAATTCATCTTTTCTGGAACAATTTCTTTTTCCTATTTCTATATATTGTTGGATTCATATCCATATTTTACTCTCAAGTATCTATATATATATATATATATTTACCAACCCCTCCACATGAGTCGGTTGTGACACAAGGTCATTTTCTTAAGTAGAGTTTAAGAGGTTTGAAATTCAGAGTTTACCTTTTCTTAGATTGGTTGCCTAATCAAGGTTAAAGAACCCTATCTGTCCTGCTATTTACCCATAGGTAAAGGGAGAATAGTTGGATGCATACCTTTCCCAAGGGTATTAGCAATTTGTACAATGCAAACAGAATATATATACAACATACTCTGTTCATCAAGAGCAGAGTATATTTCTTGAATAAGAATATATATACATATTTACCAACCCCTCAACATGAGTAGGATGTGACATAAGGTCATTTTCTTAAGTAGAGTTTTACAGGTTTGTATTCAGAGTTTACCTTTTCCTAGACCAGTTGCCTAATCAATGTTAAAAAACCCTATTTGTTCTGCTATTTACCCATAAGTTAAGAGAGGATAGTTGATTGCATACCTTTCCCAAGGGTATTAGCGATATGTGAAATGCAAACAGAATATATATACAACATACTCTGTTCATCAAGAGCAGAGTATATTTCTTGAGTTACAGTTAAAGTAAAGATTTATAAACGAGAACAGAAAAAAAAAAAGAATAAAAATAATTACTGATATTTCCATATATCTTGTGATATAACATATATAGTTGTAAGAAATAGACATGGAGACCCAAGTTCAAATCATGGATAAGGGTGTTTGCATTTCACATTGTGCTAAATTTTTTAAATCTTAGAAGTGGGAAGATATCAAATTGAAAAGTTCAGCAATCTTTTGGGGAAAGTAAGAGGTATGGTGGCAATCAATAATCCTAATTTGGAGTTGCATTTAATAACAATGGCATATATATATATATATATATATATATATATATATAATATATATGTAAGTAAAGTTTGTGGCCTATTGTTGGTATCAACTGGACAGTGAGGGAGTCTATCCCCTTTTCACTAGATCTAGGTGCTAGACCAGGCAGATTGTTTTTTGCTGAAGTGGAATGCCACAACTACTGTCAACTCCCCATTTTGCCACAGATCACATTACCCTAGCTTTGATACTAATTAACTGGTATCGAACCTGGAAACTTGTGATTCATAGGTGTCAACCCTTGTTGGGTTATTTTATGCCGAATACATTTTTCATTCATTCTTGATGGGTACTCAAAAAAAATCTAAAACAATTTTAAAGACTTTTAAAAACTCATTTAGCCCATATATTGGACTCTAATATTTGCTACCACTCCGAGACAGAGAGGAACTGTACCAATTGAGCTAATCCAGTTGTCAGGATATATATTGGTTAGGAGGTTGATTTAGAAGGCTATCACAATGCAGTTTGGAATAAATAAAAAATAATAATACGGTAACAATGGTGTTGTGTGTTGACCTGTATTTTTTATTATAATAAAAAATGCAGGTCAACACACAACACCATTGTTACCGTATTATTATTTTTTATTTATTCCAAACTGCATTGTGATAGCCTTCTAAATCAACCTCCTAACCAATACATACACAATGCTTCAAGCAAATTATGAAACTCTCTTATATATATATATATATATATATATATATCTTCGAATTAGGATTATATGTTTGCATTTCCCATAGTGCCTATATCCTTGGAAAAGGTATGAATCAAACTATTCTGGACTTGCAGATGTGGTCACACACATTGCAAGGGAAATTTCCATCTGCATTCTGTGGTGCATGATGACAAAGATGTCGCTGCTCTGCAGCCCTATTGATATTGATATTCAGCTGCTCAGCTTCTGTGTCTTGCCAACCCTATCTGCCAGATATTCCAGGCTTGAAGATGAAAAGTGCATTTCTTCAGAGTCATCTTCATATGGTCTTCGAACCACTTTTGGGGGCCTTCTGCCTTTCGAGTGCCTTCTGCGAATTCACCATAAACTACTTTACTATAATGGATAAGTCGCTACTCTGTAGCTCTATTGATCTCGATATTGAGCCACTCAGCTCCTGTGCGGCACGTGTCTCACCAACCCTGTCTGTTGGAGACCAGATCTTCCAGGCTTGAAGGTGAAAAGTATATTTCTTCAGAGTCATCTTCATATTGTCTTTGAACCACATTCGGGAGCCTCCCGCCCTTCGAGTGCCTTCTGTTCACCATAAAGTACTTTACTATAATAGCTTACAGGCTAAAGCACAATCCAAAAATAGGCATTCATCCAAAATAAACTTTTAGTAAGTGTTTTGTGTAGGTGTGGTCCACTTTGAGTTTCTACCGGTCAATGTTATGATTAGAACAGAGATTTATTGTCAGCAGTGTTTAAACATTTGCTTTGAAGAAAAAGAGACTGTGTTTGATCTTTCATAAAAGGTGTGTTGTTTCATCATGATAATACATGACCTTACACAGCTGTAAAGATCATAGAAGAAAAGATTTAAAGTCTTAGCTAGAAAACATTTTCCACACTTTCTTTATTCTCCAGTTCTTAATCCATCTGATTATCACCCAGTGTGGTATTTACACAACTATTTTTCATAGAACACTTAAAAACACTTAAAGAAATGAAAATGGAAACTATCCTCTCTGTATCCTAAACTAAAAAACTTTCACAAAACAAAAAAGAAATGTTATTATAAAGATTGTAAATCTTTGAAAAGAATGTTCGTTGATAATGATGGAAGAAGCTATGTTAATGAATACATTTTAATAAAACATGAACATTTGATGTTAAATTCAGACATCTTATTTGGAAATATCTTATTAGGAAACATTTCTAATGATAAACGAGAATATCAATGTGTCAGTGTGTCACATTTTTCAACTTTACTCCTAAAGGCCGTAGCCCAACATATCATACCATTTTGGAATCAGGCCAAATATGTGCGCAAATTAAAAACATTCTGGGCTGAATTCAGACCATCAATTCTAAAATTTGGGATTCACAAGTTTTAATTTAGATTATTTTTTTGCAACATTTTTTTTTTGTCCAATAACAATTTTTATAACTTGGAAATAAATTTAGGAATATCTAGCATATTTACTGCCTGATAGGATTTTAAGCTAGTTAACTATATTTTTAAGATGAAGTGAATCACTATATTTATGTGTATTAATAGATTTCTTTTGTTATTTGTAGACTTTGACCAAAGAAAAATAATTTACATTTGCCACAACTTATTTGCATGTAAGTAAAATCTTAAATCTATTAAAAGGTATTCTATGGTAAAACCATATTAATATCATTATTAGTATACATGTAAAAACAAAGAATATGTGGTTACTTTTATCTATTTACTTTGAATCTTATTTTATTAGGCAAGTGAAAATGTTACAGTTCCTAAATATATTGTTAAAAAAGCTAATTTAAAAAAAAATAAGATTGTACTTTTTTGTTTTTGGTAATATCTAGTTATTCATTGTTATTTTACAAATGAAACTCTATTTTTAATTTATAATTTATTTTAGGAACTCACTCTTATGATATCATAATATAATAAATAAGTCAGTTATGGTATCATAATATGATAAGCAAGTCTTTTGTGAGAGCCAGATTTAGACCTTGGGTGCCCCTGGAGAACTTCTAGTTCGAGGGACCCTTAAGTTGCCTCAACATAGAAATTAAATTAAATACAGGAGATATAAAAAAGTCATGTGATATGATTATTTCCAGCTTGTAGCAAAACACCATTGTTTTTCAATGATAAAACTAATTTTATAATTATTAAACGTTTTATAAAGGAAATCTGGGTGCTCTTCTGGTAGGAAGGCCTGGGTAATTGTACCCTTTTCCCCCCTTATAAATCCGGCTCTGTCTGTTATGATATCATAATATGATAGACAAGTTATCAACCATGAAGGATTTTTCTGAAAAATTAGCAAGTACACCTTATTCATTTTTTATTATTCATGAATGTAAAAAATATATGGGGTGTTTCGTAAAGAATATAAACATAAGGATAAAAGGGTAGAATTTACACATAGGTAAATCTTATACAACAGTATTTAGCACATGGCAACACTGTACTCAAGGACAACAGTTGAAATGATTAAATCGTGCACTAGCCTCATTCAAGCATCCATACCTTTGTGTTATATCAGCTATGTCCTTTTTTCAGAAAAAACATTCTTGAAACTTATTTCACATATAAATCTTATTAATGTGACAGATAAATTTAATGGTGAAATTTTCCCAGTTTTCATTTTTAAAAAAGTTGACAATATTGCATTTGTTTTGATAGATTTCATGAAACTATGAGGGTATAAAATCAAAAGAGCTTGTCTGGCCATTTTGGTTAACTGGCAAATATTTTGATGATGTGTTCAAATGTTTAACTTGTTCATTCTGGAATTATCTTAGAAAGCGTATCTTCACAAATCAGGTTGTCTATGACTGTTATTTTCTTAGCTACAAAGAAGTTAAAAGAGTTTGAATACAAGTCGTCAAAAAAAACTGTTGCTTCCTTTTTGAAACATCTCATAAAAGGAAAAAAATGTGAGGAAGTGCTTGTGGTGTAATAGTCAACGTTGTAAAAAAAGAACGGACACATTGAACCGAGTTCAAATACTGGACGGTGTTTTTTTTCTTCTGATCTCTTTTATTATATATATATATATATATATATATATATATATATATATATTGTTCATATTACATGTCTTTCCATTTGTGTAGGTTTCACTTTCTTTGCCAAGATACATGACGTGACAAATATAAAATTCTAAATGAATTGTAAATAAGAAAAGAAAAACCATTGTTAACTTGAAAAATGGTGTGAAACAAACTGCTAGAAGCCAAACAAGTAAATATCGTATTATATTATATTATATTGTATTATATATAACAATTCTATTTTATATAGAGCACTCAATAACAAATCAAATAACATTCCTCGCTGAAAGTAACACTCTCCACCAGGTCAACGAAGTTAAGCAACGATAACAATTTTCATTAGTTAGATGGGTGACCAGTTTAAATCATGTTGAGGTCACCAATGTAGAAGAACAATAATTGGTTGAGTATTTTTCCTTGTGCGATATAGATAAAAACAAGTCATGACGAAGTGATAACAAGGATATTTATTTCCTAAAATAGATAGAAGTAGAATACAAGACATGATAGAAGATACAAAGAATAGCCGTATGTGTGGATTGTGAGTTATCTCCCTTGTACCGTTTCTGACTACTTAAGCGTTGGTCTTTGGAAGATGGAACTCTTTGATGAAAAGAGAGAAGAAGTGGATTGGTAACAGACTGGAGATATTTAGGGTGGTATTATTGTCTTTATTCAAGGTGACAACAAGAAGGTGGCACCTATTAGCTGGCAATCAAAATAGTTGGACAGTCACAAAAAGTCAATTAGCATATGAAACTTTGGCATTAAGAGAGGCAGCAGATGCAGGATTCTTTGTCAGTTCTTTGGTGCAAGAAATGTTTTGTATAGCTGTATTGCCACCAGTACAATACTATACAGACAATGGATCACTGACTAGTGCTTTAAGCACTACAAATATCATTAAAGAGGGATCAGGACATCTGTCATCCTCCATCACTGATGAGAAGACTCAGCAAGCTAGAGAGATGGTATTGGCAAACTGGCGAGTTATCATCAATGAGGTAGCTTGTTCTCTACAGATTAGTCATGGTTCTGCCTATCATGTCATCCATGATGAGCTCAGCTTCCATAAAACAAGAGTGTGGAAAATTTTTTGATCTCCCTTGTATATAAGATTTCCTTTTGAATAAAAGTTCAGTATATTCAATATCTTTTTTCACATATGTCATCATCATTATCATCATATTGCATTGACAGCATGGATTTCCATGACTATCTCTCACCAAACATCCCTATTGGTAAGTTCTCCTCATGACATTCAGTATCTGCACAAAGCTGATTAATATAAATCCTTGCAGGTTGATCCACTCTGGTTTGTCCATGCATAGATATCCATGAGAGAATGTCACTTATGAGTTCGATTTTACTTTCTCAGCAGTGTCCAGCATGTCTTGTTTGTCTTGCTTGGGTGGTTTGTATTATGGGGTGTCAGTGGCTGTACAGCTGCTTTTTTGTAAGCTGCTGCTTCTATAATTACTTCAGGACAGCATGCAGCATCCTGGTGTAGTTCCCTTCAACCTTTTTTTTTCAATAATCTTTTTAAAAGTCGAAGTGGTACAACTGATATGGCTACAGCTTAGAAGAATTTTCTCTTTATCTTATCAGAGAGATCAGACTTTCATATGATCAATAATATATTATATATATATATATATATATATATATATATATATATATATACACAGCAAATTTATAACATGTTATAAAAATACTTGAGCATTGTTAAATATCTCATGATATAAATACTCCTATTTGATAGATTCTTCTTTCAGATGTAATTTTAATTTACTTATATTAAATGCCTACAATTATTCAAAGTATATAGATATATGTATATAGATATATGTATATAGATATATGTATATAGATATTTGATTAAAAACTATAAGAGTTTATGAATTTTTTGAAACCATATTAATCTGTTATTTTTTATAAGCAGTTATGTTTTCTGCATGCTCAAATGTCTCATTAGTGATGTATGATGTATTTCCTGGGGTCATTGAAAGTTTTGGGTCTTCACAACATCATGCTTTCTCTTGCAGGGACTCAGCCAAGAGCGATCAATTCCCAGCTGGCATTCTAGACAAATTCCCACACTGCAAGAATTAAAAAATAAGTGTTGTGCCTACTAGCAAGAATTGGAATTTTTTTATGCAATCCACCACAGGGACTTTGACCAATTAGAATTGGTCTAAGACTAATATTATTCTGACTAATACTATTTAACCAATCAGAAGGATAGATTTTACTCTTATTGTTTTATTCAATGAGAATTATATATGAAAATATTTATATATAGCGAATATATGCACCCCCTGGGTGCCACTATTTAAGTTTTGATGTAATAAAATATTATATTAAATTAGAAACACTAATGAAATTAAATGAGCATGCAGATAAAATGATATGAAACAGAGGGGGTATAATCAAAAAATAGAACAACTTTAAAACTAACTCTTCCATCATTTTCCATCACTCCTGTCTTTCATTGATAAATTTTCCTAATTTAACTATTTAGTTAAAATAGGAAGTAAAGGATAAAATTACAGTTATTTCTGCTTGTTAATGGATTTCTTTTAATATTAATCCTCGAGATTTTTTCTCATATTCATTAAAATCAAACCAAACAATTAGAAATCAATAATACGAAGCACATATTTATTAATATCAATATGCAAATTAGCCTTCCTGTCCACACTGTAAACTGCTGTTATGTTGTATATATAAATACAATTGCATGTTATTTATATGTAGATATGGTGAACAGTATTAGTAATGTAAAACAATTTTAACAATAATTAAGGTTTAAATAAAAATAAAATCATGGAGATTGGGACATAAATGATTTAGGGAATTGTGACTTGAGTAGTAATATAGTTTTGGTTACAGACAGACAAATACACAATCTCTATTATAATAAGAAGATATTATATCATTGCATGAAAAATGTATATTCAGGATTCAATATTTTAAGCTTTGCTTTTTGTAGTCTCATCATTATTACATTAATAGAAATATTTCCTAATTTGAAATGTCATAGTATTTGTAATAGTACTATACTAGATAAAAGAATTGGTAAATGGATTAGCTTTTACCAATTCTGCAGAGGGCAGTAGTATGGCAAACTATATTCATCTGGATGACTCCAATACGACGGGTAATAGAATATACCACAGTATTAAATAGAAAAGTTGTTTTTTCATAGAGAAATTGATATTTTGGTTTCCTATTCAAAGGATTTTGCAGTTGGTTCTGTAAAATTTATAAATAGATTTTAATAAAATTGTTTACTTGATATTTTTTGTTTTATAGTTTTTAAAAATTCTTCAGTTAATTTTGAACAGAGTACTCTTTTGATTTTTCTTTGAACATATAGCAATTGTCTTCCCCGGCTGGGATTGACTTGTGTCCAAAAGGGTTATCTTCCCTTACCATGAGGGTTTTGCCACTAGGTGACACTACTAGCTGGATATTTACACTCAGCCCTGGAAGCCCTCTGCTTCTCTCTCTCTTGGTTTGGCACCCACAAAAGATGGACTAGATGCATGGTGTCTCTGTCCATTAAGTGGGGGCTTGGCCTCCCAACTATTAGTAAGTGACTCTCCTATTCTTTATTAACTCTTTCTTACTTCTAAAGGACTTTCATCCTATCTGTTTGTATCTTGTCATGTATGTCATGTTCCATGTGCTCAGACAATAAAGTCTGTATTGTTGTTATATTGTACTTTTTTGTTTGGATTTATTTATTTATGTATATATTCACCTACGTTGGAAGGTTACTTTGAGCCTTCTAACCTATTATAAGAACCACACATTCAATTCTTATAAATGCTTAGACAACTTGATTTTTATTATAATCAAAGCAAAAGTTCATATTAATTATATAAGTAGAACTACAATGAATTAGAATAGTAGAAATAGAAATATCATATCAATAAAAATATGTTTTTTAAATATTTAAAAAATATTTTTAAAAATAACTAAAAAAATACTTTAAAAAATATCAAAGAAACATTATATCAATAAAGATATACCAACTAATCTATATATCAGCATGCTTGTTTGTAGTTATGTACCTATCTTTCATGTGTGTTACTACCTCAGACTAATAATGGATTATTCCATTTAAAAGAAGAGACTAAATGGAAAAGAAAGAAAGTTTCAAATAAAGAAAGAAAGAAAAAACAAAACAAAGAAAGCAAAGAGTGAATGAAACATTTATACAGTGGTACCTAGATTTTTGAGCTTAATTTGTTCCTCTCATAACTCAATTTCCTCGTATATCAAATCAATTTTCCCCATTGCAATAAACTGAAATGCCATTGATCTATTCCAACCCCACCAAAAACACTATTTTTTTGTTATACATTTTGTTAAATAAAAAGAATGGCACTGTATTATAAAAATATAAAATAGAACGTAAACAATTATGTGTTGTAATATGTTTTGATCTTTTTTTTTTTTTAGAAATTATATTTTTCTTTGGTGTAATAAATTTGGAAATGTAAATATTTTTAGTTATTAAAATAAGCGTATCTGAAGCTTGCTGATACCTCAAATTTTTTTTGTAACTCGGAAAACTCATAAATTGGTGCACTTGTATGTCAAGGTACCACTGTATATTGTTTAGCAAGTGTAAAGTAAACTTATCAAATGTCAGGAATACTCTTCTTACTTATGTTATTTGAACACTGATAGATATTTGATTACCTGTTTGCTGAGCAGACCATTTTAACACACAGATTATATACGATTATGTATATCAGATTATAAGATAGATTTAACTCATTGACAGCCAAATTTCTCCCTTGGCTGTACCAAATTTTCTTGGTATTTTTTTTATTCAGTTGGTTCCCTATTGCAAAAGGATCAAGTACCAGTCTCAGGGTTGGTTCACAGACCAAAAAAGAAAAAAAGAAAAAGAGGGCAAGGTTGTTCATGTTGTGATTTTTCAGTATAAATAAGTGACATGTGCTAGAGCCACTGTCAGCAGCTTACAGTAGGACCACAGTAGTGGGAGAGCCATTGTGTGTGGTTTATAGTAGGCAAAGAGTTAAATATCATTTATTATATCTGATTTTTTTGGCAACGGATACAAAGTCCACACAGTTAAAAAATCATTTCTAATAGACTTCCAATTCTACGCTTTTCTATCAAATAAATGGTTGGTTGTTTGATTTAGTGGCATATCAACCCTTGTGGATTATTTAATGCCAAATATTGTTTTTTTATATATATGATTTGTTTACAGTGGTGTAACTAGCACAAGTGCCGCTTGAGGCAGATGTTTATTTGTCTGCTCCTTAAAAGTTCTAATAACACTTAAAAAAGCCAAAAATGGAATAATTCATGTATATAAGCATGCAAAATAAGAAAACAAACTGTATCAAGTATTTATTTTCCCACAATTTAATTCAATAATTTTTATACACAAAAAATAATAGCAAAGATATGCTTAAGAACAGATGAATGAATTACAAAAATAAACAATTTACAAATGGATTTTACGTGCCTACCTCTTTGCAAATACTTCATCAAAATCAATTCTATCCACAAGGTCTTGCTATATGGATTATATTGCTAAATTTGTATGTTACTGGATAGGACAGTGTGAATATTTTGGTGAGAGATAGGTAGTTGTAAACTTATCAATTTTTCCTTTCACCAAATGTTCACATAGCACTGGGTTGAATTTTTCAGTCAGTTGAACAAGCTCCAAAAAACTTCCTCTATTTTCATTTGCCTCCTCAACTCAAATGTACTGCCCTCATGTCTATTAATGAATTGGTAGAAATTATTTTGATTAACTTCAGGTATATTAGTAAATACTGGTGGTTGACCATTAGTTTAATGTCATATCAAACCCTGTGGGTTATTTAATGCCAAATCTTGTTTTTTTTCATGTATGATTTGTTTAAGAAATAATTTTCATTAATTTCATGTGTATTAATAAATTGGTAGAAATAATTTTCATTAAATTCATATGTATTTATAAATAATGGTGATTGACCCTCAGTCACCACCTTCTAGTATCTATATGATGAAAAGGGGTAGGTGTTTGCTATAAGAGCAATTTCATGAATATGGTTGGGACAATCATATAGTTGCTTGAGCTTGACATGACCAGTTGATTGATCAAATGGGGTCTCTCTGACTGCCCATCTAGCTCAAGAAAAAGGCTAAAGTGGAGGGTTGCAATATCAAATAGAGAAAATAGTGAAAACGCTAATGACATGTATTTATCAAATTTCATAATGAAGCAGTATTCATACATGTATTCCACATATATTTCACATGTATTCCATATGTATTCCATATGTATTTCAAATGTAAAAGTAGTAAAGTAGATGGAGTGGCCTATTGTCAGTATTAGTCAGACAGCAAGAGAGTCTATCCCCTTTTCACTTGTGCTTGACCAGGGAGATTGTTTTGTATCTACGGTGGAATGCCATTTTACTGCACAAATCCAAGCTGTGCTACTCCTGTGCTGAGTTAGCGAGGGCCAGTATTGAACCCAGAACTTTATGGTTCCAAGGCAGATACTCTATCAACTATTTGCAGAATTTCTATGGGGTCCAGCATGTTTTACATCATGGTAGTAGGATGATAAAGAAATCAAAAAGAGAAGCCCATTTGGTCAGACATGTTTTTCTGTCTCTGCTTCCCACACCCATGAGAATGTGAGTCAAATGTATCAGGGGGAAATAATAGTTATATTGATAAAAATATGTATCCATGTTGTTCTAGAAAGTATGGTGAAAGTAGGAGAGACACCTGTATATAAGCATGCAAAATAAGAAAACAAACTGTATCAAGTATTTATTTTCCCACAATTTAATTCAATAATTTTTATACACAAAAAATAATAGCAAAGATATGCTTAAGAGCAGATGAATGAATTACAAAAATAAACAATTTACAAATGGATTTTACGTGCCTACCTAGAGAGATGATACGACCCAGAACCAGTAAGAAGAACAAGAGAGAAGTAAGAAGAACTTAAGACTACATATATTGATCTAGTGCTGTGACGATATTACACTTATAAGAATTAAATCAGTATAAATAAGCATAGAATTATTGACTAGGCAACCAACTCATGAATTTGTAGGTGTTTTGTTGCAACAGTGATCCATGATGATATTTATGCTTGGATGTGGTTTGTAGGTATGATAAATCTTGGATGGGTCACTTTAGCAAAGGGGTGTGATGTTGAAAAAAACCGAAAAAAAAGCTTCTATTCAGGTTAGTTGGTTGGATGGTTGGATTTTGCGGCATGTAAATCCTTGTTGGGTTATTATATGCTGAAGACATGTCAACCCTTGTTGGGTTATTTTATGCTGAAGACGTTTTGTTTTATACATTCTACATGGGTATTCAACTTTTTTTTTAAACACCTTTTTTGAAACTCATTTTTTTTCTATTTAATCCATAGATGGAATCTTCTGTTTAGGAAAGGGGGAAACATTCTAATTAGCATTTGATAGTTATCTCTGTTATATCAAGAATTTGTGGAGGCACATG
Source organism: Doryteuthis pealeii (assembly GCA_023376005.1). Lineage (NCBI taxonomy): Eukaryota > Metazoa > Mollusca > Cephalopoda > Myopsida > Loliginidae > Doryteuthis > Doryteuthis pealeii. The sequence continues at coordinate 121,228,929 of CM042139.1, forward strand.
GTGCAGTGGTTATCATCACATAGCGCCAATAACCTGGGGAAAGGTATGTATGCAACTTTTCTTTTCTCCTTCCAGCTATGGATAAATAGTAGGACAGATTGGGCTCTTTAAACTTAGTGAGGCAACCAGTCTGGGAGAAAGAAAATTCTGAATTCAAACCTGTTAAACATCGCTTAGAAATTGATCATGTGTAACATCCTGCTTGTTGGGAGGGTTGGTTAATGTATATACAAGGATGAGTCAAAAAGTAATGCTATTTTGTTTAGGACAGGTATAATTACCAATACAGTAACATGTATCATACATCAAAATGAAGGTGGATTAATGTTTGTTTCTCAAACCCTCTTTCATGGGGCTGAAGAGATGATAGTGATTATTCTAGTGACAAGGAAGTGAAATCTGTAGTGAAGAAGTGGCTCAAGAACAGAATTTTATGGGGCAGGGATATATGCTCTCATTCGAAGATGGAACATTGCTATTGAGAGAAACGGTGACTATGTAGAGAGGTAGGGATGTGATCCACAGAGGACCAGCTTAATTTAGATGTATGATACATGTTCCTGTATTATACCTGTCCTAGACAAAATGGCCTTACTTTTTGACTCACCCTCATATATTAAGAATTTGAATGATTGGAAAATAATGTTCAGCGTGACTAAAGACCCTACAGAATTATTTTACTTTAATCTCTAAGTTAGAGCATTGTAAGAATATTGCTCTAACAAGAAACTTGCTATGGTGTGTCATTTTTGCTGGTTAAATATGAAATACAGAGTAATATGTAGTTGAGAAGAGATTATTTTTTCTTTTTTAAACAGCCAAATGATTTGCTGTAGAGCAACCAAATTTGGTAAGTAAGGGCAATTTCTTGTAAGAGTTGCGGGTTTGGCAGAATCTGGTTCCAGCAGAAAGAGACTGCTTCTAGTGGTGAGGTTCAAATTCTTCAGCTCTGAGTAGTATGGAGTGCCCCTTTGCCATTACTCCCAGGTCCACTCAGACCCAGAGGAGTAGTACCTGTTAGGGTCCCATCTAAGAGTTATATAGATTAAAAAAATGAGTTTTTAAAAAATATTCAAGAAAAAAAAAAGATTAACAAGGAGAATTTTAATTTTACAACCTCACCTTCTTCGAATGAGAGATGGAAATGTTTTTTTGTTTTTTTATTTTACGTCATATCAACTGTTTTCAGGTCATTTTATGCCAAATCAAGTCATTCTGATAAACAGAGGACTCATGTTGTTTACAGTACCTGCTATTGCTTAAGTGGTCACCCAATTAAGTATTGAACAGACTTAATGTTGCTTAACTTCAGTGATCTAGAGGGAATCAGTGCTTTCAGTGTGACTTGACAGTAATAGAAATGGATAGTTCACTTTACTGTAGTAGTTGCATTGTACAATTAACCACACATTAAGACCTAAAACTAAAAATAACATGTTTGAAAACTTACACATTTCAAAGGTTTTATTTGTGGAAATATTGAATGCACCAAGAATTAAGGAAAACTATTTTTCTTTTTGTATTTAAAAAAAGACCTAACAGCAGTAGACATACTCTATGGAAGTTTGCGTTTAGATTTAATTGATAATTCTTAGATTTGCATATAGTTTTTTAATCAGTCAAAGCTGAAATGACGCAGGTGATATAATAATGTGATTAAAATATGAATAATGTAAGGAAAATATATAATTTGAATAAGATTTTGAAATTGAATTTAAATTTTACTTACAATATTTACAAACTGCATTATTCATCTGAAATTATTTAATTTCATAAAATACTTAAAATACAGGGTGGTCTAAAGATCATGTCACCCCCTAAATATTGTTCTAATTTCATTAATTTTTTGTTTTAAGAATATTATATATAAGTTGTGTGATTATTTTAGCTAAAAAAAACACTTTAAACATTGAATTATTTTCTAGAATTTCTGGTTGTATTATGTAATTATTTCCCCTCTAAAAAAGAATATGGAAGTGGTGGAACACTCTGTATATTTTAATGGTCCAAGTTTTGGGTCTAATAACGTTTTGTTGTCCTGGATTACTGTCCTTATTTGCACTATGTTTTTCCTTGACAGTGTCAGGCACAAATCCGACCAAACTTAGATATTTACAGTGTCCTGTTTCTCACTTTTTATTGGCAAATTAATTAATCACTACAATAATAATAAAAAATTAAAAATCCTTGAAGTTATGTAGATAAAATTTAGTCAACCCACTATTAACAGAATTAACTTTGAAACTAGCAACAATATTCTAAAATGCTTAAAATAGATAGAACACTTTTTATTATAAATTGTTTGCTTAGCTCATTAGAATAATTTAAAAATATCATTGGTAGAGTTTCTCACTCTCATTATATATATATATATATATATATATATATATATATATATATATATATATAATGAGAGTGAGAGACTCTACCAATGATATTGAACACTTTTTATTTATAAGTATAGCAAACAATATTATCAATATCTATGTATATATATATATATGTGTGTGTGTGTGTGTGTGTGTGTGTGTGTGTGAGTAAATAACTTTATTGGTATAGATATTTGTTTTCTGCACATTTTAACAAAGAAAGTCAGGAAAAAATATCAACACTACATCAGTTATTGAGAGTGAATTAGCTACTTTTTTCTTGAATTAAAAAAAAGAGAATAGTTTATTTTTACACTTGAGTTAATTTTTATTTTACATGTTTTACTAAAAGATCTTATAATCTAATTAATTTTTGAAACTTTTTTTTACATCAATGTAGTAATGTCTTTCAATGGAGTAAAGCGTAATTTACAGACTGCAACACCATTAAGGCTTATTTTGTATTTTACTTTCTTGATGTCTTTCTTTTGTAAATAAAATATATTTTTCTCTCCTTCGCTTCGTCAAGCTATATCTATCTCCCAATAACATCTAAGCATTGTGTTAAAATCGACCTCAGTGGTGTTGCGGACTGTTGATAATACTGATTTTAAAGCTGTACATAAAAATATAGAGAAATAATTCTACTGAAATTAATTTTTGAAACTTTTTTTATAACAATGCAGTAATGTCTTTCAATGGAGTAGAGTGTAAATCACCAGGAAATATGATAGAAATGTGAATAAACAATATTTTTTTTTAGGTGATTGTGATGTTTCTCGTGATGCATTTCAGAATGATAGGTGTGCAAAAAGCATTATTTGAATGAGATCTTCAAAAGTTCTTTTATGCCTTTTTTCATCAACAAACTATTCAAAATGATTTTCTATGGTTGGGCCATTGCTATGCTTGGATACTTGTGTTTTTACATACCACAATAAAGATGAGGGCAATAAAGTGAAAAATCAAAATTATACACATCAAGCCACATTTAAAAAAATTAGACAAATGTTTTTTCATGGTTTATCTAAATGTGTGTCTCACATGTAAGAAAATATGAATTAAAAAAGCTTCAAATATGAAACAAAAGAAATGGGAACTATGGAAAAGAATAAAAAATAAAATTGTGCACAGTAAATTATTTGAAAAATTATTGGAAAAATATCAAATGATTATGGAATTTAATGATAGATTTTTACAGTGGTTATGGATAAAGAGAAGGAGATCATGGATTAGGAATTGATATTTAAAATATACCACAGCCATTATTTTCCTGGTAATGAGATTAACGCCAAACTCAAGCTAAAACTTAGAAAACTCCTAAAAAGGTAGCGGTAAAACAGAACTCTAACGCCATTAACTGGAGGTCACATGACCAAAGATATAAAGCTACAGAACCATCTAAACCATCAATAGTGTACCAATTTCAAAATGGAGGCAAAATTTATGAAAGCCTGTAGCTGGGGGAAGAATCAGGGTTTGAATAACCCTGATTAGATCACCTGAGAGAGAAAATATGATGTTGAAAACTCAAAATTTTCTATGATTCCATGAATTTGCTATGATCCCTGGGTGAAAAGAAACTATAGAATGTTCTATGTGTTTTCCTTGAACAAGTTGGAAAATCTTTGTATTTTCCCTATAGCTTCTTGCTGCAAGCCTGGAATTTCTGATATCTGAATCTTTCACATACAACCATTGTCTGACAACTTTATTTTTTAGGAGTAATAATTAGGTGAATATTCAGCAGAAAAAGAAAGATTTAATTCTCTTCAGTAATCATGAATCACAGCTGCTGCACAAAATCTGGTAACAAGATCAATAATGACTATAGAATATGATTATATAATGATGCACAGTTTTATTTAGTTTCCACAAGTTTCCATTAAAAATGATTTAGAACACATTTTTGCAAAAAGTGTGATTAATTCTTTTTCATTCCATCATCTTTTTCTGATTTGCACCGATTGGTACTTCACAGCAGTCTTATAAGAATTTAAAAAAAAAAAGAAGGAAAGTGTTTGAAAAAATTAAAATAAAATTTGATCAATGAATATGTGATAGAACAATTTGAAAGTTCCAAGTCCACACACACACACACACACACACACACACACACACACACACATACAAACACACACACACACAAAAAACAAAAGCTCTCTCCATTCTAAAAAGTTTTACCTGAAAGTGAATTACCATTCAAGGAGATAGGTGCTAATAATTTTCACCAAAGATAATGACTAAACCTGTTTGTTCATAATTTTCCATTAAGTCAAAACTTTTTACAAAATGAGGATTAGAAAAGCTGCAATTTAATGATCTAAAAAGTAAGTAAAGTAAAATCAGTGGAGTGGCCAATTGTTGGTATCAGTAAGGGAGTCTATCCTCTTTTCGTTAGCATTAGACCAGGGAGATAAATTTTTTCTGTTTTTTGCTGACGTGGAGTGCCACCATTACCGTCAGCTCTCAGACTATACTTTACTATTCCTTGGCAGCTCGCAAATGATGCTTTACTGCACAAATCAGATTACCCAAAATATTCTACTCATGCACTGAGTTGGTGAGGGCTGGTATTGAACTCAGAACCTTGTGATTCCTTGGCAAATGCTCTATCAACTGAAAGACTGAATTAATTTTGTAACCCTCAACCTAACTAGTTGAAAAACCCTTTGCACTGGAAAAAAACCCAAAAAGAATTCTGACTAAATTGGTGAAAACCCTTCTTGATTCTATCTTCATCTATAAATAAGCATCTTGAATGAGATTCTTTGGCAGTGGGAGAAAGGAGCATAACTCATTGGCCTGTGAAAGTGAGCACCCTCAAAGAAGAAACCTTTGCAAATTTGGTGCATTGCCAACCAAATGACTGATGTCTATTTTCGAGGACTGCCTCTTCTTACCAAGCCAGGAAGACAAGAAAAATTCTCGCTCTACCTTTTATCTCCACTATTCAAATAATTTTCAAGAACTGCACTTTCAGAAAATATTTTCTGGAAGAAACAACTTTTGATGACAACAGAAGAATTCAACTTCCTCCAAGAGAAGAAGAATTCAATCTTCTGAAGACAATTTCATTAAAAAAAAAAAGTAGAAAAGACCTGCAATATCTGCAAAGAAAGAACCCTTTTCAACTATTCAGAAGATATTTCTGGTAGCCTTCCAAGATGAACTGCTCCACAAATTCTTGTTATTGATAAAAATGATAAGACATTGTGCAATGACAGGAGTAATACCAAATCATTCGGTACTGAATTGTATGGTAGGGCTAGGGTACAAGAATAAAAACTAAAACTGATTTTGTCAATTTTTAAAATTAAATTATGGTCAAGTTACACAACATGGAAAGAGAGAGAGAGAGAGAGAGAGAGAGAGAGAGAGAGAGAGAGAGAGAGAGAGAGAGAGAGAGAGAGAGAGAGAGAGAGAGAGAGAGAGAAATCACAGAACTGGAAAGATAACCAGCCTGAAAGAAAAGAACCCCAATATGAAGAACAGGCACCCAATGAAAGATGGAAGATAAAAGCAGAAATTAGAAGAACTTACGAAGAATATACAAGTTGTGTACGTCTTCATTTAAATTCTAAAATTAAACAAATTTCAAGCTTCATTTTTAATACTTTTTCATCTTACTTTGTACAAAACACTTTACCTTTGATTAATTAACTTCTATTGCAGCAATTATCATAGATGTTTTTAGCACCCATTATCAACATTATATTGTAAAAATCTATAAAACTGCCAAGGCTTTTAAAATAAATTACTTGCTAGTAAAGAATTCAGATAATGACTTGAATTTAATTGTCATTTTAAAATCAAATTAATGAGACCTGTGGATATACCAAGGTATGATAATTTAATCATTACAATGTTTGAGATGTATACTTAAGAGCAATTGCAAAATAGTTCAATATGTGAAAAGTATTATAAATTTGATTTAACTGGAGTAGAATCCTTAATACCATGGAGAAAGTGTAATATAAATGTTTCAAAGAATAGCACAAAGATTTCGATATCAAATTTGGAGCTCATGTTGAATTTTTATTCCTTGTTTAAAAGAAAAATTTTTTTAACTTAGTCAAAATTCTTTTTTTTTTTCTTCTTCTATACTTTTCTTTTTCCTTGATTTTCACTCTTATTTTATCTTACTTTCTTTCTTTTTTCCATTCTATTGAAGTAGACAATAAGTGCTATCACTTTCCCTCTGTCTCCTTTTTTTTTCTTTCTTTATTTTCCTTTCTTTCTTTGTTTCTTTCTTTGCCTCTCTAATGTGTAAAACGTTTTTTTCTTCCTTTTTTTTCCTCACGATAACAACGGAATGGTCCAGTATCTATCTGAGGTGCTGACAGAGCATGAAACACAGACGTACAAGCATATAGATCTATAAATGTTTCATTTTGTTTTTGTTATTCATACGACCAAAATCAATTTTACTTGTGTATGAACTGTGATTGAGATTGAGATATAAAAGAAGACTAAACACATATTAATGTGTTCTGACTTGATACACTACAAATTTAAACAATAAAGAATTTGTTAGAAGTAAAAGAATAAAAATTATAAGGGGCTTAAAGGAATTAAAAAAAAGAAAGAAAAGAATTCTTCCTGTTTATCTGCCCCTATTTTATTTCTCTCACATCAAATAAGTGATATAACCTACTTTTATTAAATAATTTGGGGGAGGAGGAGAAATAACATGTCATTAAAAGACTGAGTCTGTATAATTTTGATTTTTTAGACTGTTGTCCTCATCAGTTTAGTGTGGCATGTATAAGTACAATGTTTTGGCTGCTGTATCCTCTGGCCTTCCTCAGGTGTTCCCTGTGTATCCAAACATAGGAATGATACACCCTGGGAAATCATTTTGAATAGTTGGACTGTTGATCAAACAAAGCATCGAATAACTTTGTCATTGTTTTTGTGATGCATGTCGGAATGATAGGTGTTACGAAAACAATGACATCATTATTTGAATGAGATTTTCAAAAGTTTTTTGATGCCTTGTTTGATCAACAGTCAAAATATTCAAAATGATTTCCCACATTGGTCCCATATTTTCTATTTGATTAACAACAGTGATAGGATTTCGAATCATACTACCAATTGTCTATCATTCTTTTTAATAGTAATAAATAAACACATTCATCTAAAAAAAGCTGAATATAAATTGAAACAAAATAAAAATATTGAATGATTTAAGCTGATTTCATATAAATGAAAAATGCTGAAAGCAGAATAAATAAACAATAAATTTTAAATTAAAAATCATTATTGAATTCATTGAATAGAAATAAAATGAATTGATTTATGTAGCAAATTTTACTTATAAAACAGTGACTAAATTTTACTTATAAAACAGTATACTAAATTTTACTAATAAAACAGTATACTAAAATTTACTTACAAAACAGTATACTAAAATTTACTTATAAAACAGTTTACTAAATTTTACTTATAAAACAGTATAATAAATTTCATTTATAAAACAGTATAATAAATTTTACTTATAAAACAGTAAACTAAAATTTATTTGAAGAATCATAAACAGAAATTTTTAATTGTTATTAATTTTTCAACTTGTATTTTTAAAAATGTTAATTCATGTTGATTTTTATTGTAAATCTTACACCATAATTCTGTGATTGTTAGTAAGCAATAGAAATTGCTAGATTGAATAAATAAGGCATTTTAACAGATTTAAACGTTTGTGACTAAAGAGTATTAAATGATATTGATTTAAGTAATTGATAATAATTTTATAAATTAAGAAGAATATTCATTAATAAAATATTTCAAAAATAATTTTTGATGAAGAAAGTTATGTAAAAAGACATACTCAAATATATATACATACTCCTAGACACACACTCCATGGTATTGATACTATCAAATACACACACTCCTAGACAACACATGCTATTAAACACACATACTTCCAGATACAAATATATATTTACCAACCACTCTACATGAGCAGGATGTGACACAAGGTCAATTTCTTAAGTGGAGTTTAACAGATTTGAATTCAAGTTTTCCTTATCTTAAACTGCTTGCCTAACTAGGGTTAAAGAACCCAGTCTGCCCTACTATTTACCCATAGCTGGAGTGAGAATAGTTAGATTCATATCCCTAAAAAAGAAATGAAATAAACTTGTTTGGGACTATTCATCAGTAATGCCCCTGGGTCATGGAAGATTTTGGGTCTTAACATCCTATCCTCTCACTAGGGTGACCTCAGTCACTGACCTGTCCTGCACTTGAAAAAGTGATATCTTTCCAACTATATATTTGGAGGGCCACGCAAACGCCCTATCAAATCCATCGGTGAAGTTCCTCCCATTATTTATGGACCCACCACACACACACACACACACACACACACACACACACACACACACACACACTATATATATACAGAATCCCCTTCACCTGTTTTTATTGTCAATCCAAGTCTTTTCTTTGCATCCACAACTAATTACTGCTTCCTTCAGTTATTTTTTGCAAAGAACGAGGGTTATTTTTTAAATTTTTAGACTTTGATTCCCATCTGTCTCATCATCTTGATAGTTGATGAAGCCAAGAAACCTCTACAACCAATTTCTATCGGAAGAATATAAGTTATCCAGCCTTTTGATTTTATTTCTGTTCTGATATCTGAAACTTTTAGTTTTTTCTTTAATAAACAGTAACAAAAGTTTTGAAGTTTCTCAGAAAAAACAATTGTAATATTTGTTGCAAATATCTTCTGAAAACCTTTACTCAAAGTAAATCATTTAATCAGATATTACATCATATATAAAGCTATAAACATAAAATCTGTGCCTTACATAGGCATTTAAATCAGATAGAAAATATATGAATTTTATTATATCTGAAACCTAAATGTATTCATAAAATACAAATGTACCATATGATTTAAATATAACAACCACATCCTTTATTGATAAAGGGGCTGGTTTAGCTCAATTGGTAGAGCATCCACCAGGTAACCCCAAGGTTCCAGGTTGGATGCCTGTCATCGCCAACTCAATGCAAGTGTAGCATAGCTTGGATCTGTGTGGTAAAGTGGGGGAGATGATGGTAGGTGTGGCGCTCCACCTTAGATGCAAAAACAATCTTCCTGGTCTAGTGCTAGTGAAAAGAGGATTGACTTCCTCCCTGTTCAGCTGATAGTGACAATAAGCCACTCTACCAATTTTACATTATTGATATATAGTCAATTATCTTGGAAAAGTCAGGAATTTTATTCTTTCTATTTGTATCAATAATTGTGTTCTATCAGATGATAAAAAAATTTAATTAGATTTTTGAATTTAAAAAAAAATGTTTTTTTTTTTTTTTTTTTTTTGCTGAAAGTAAGTATTACACTGCAACATTAATGATATTTTAGATTAGCAATTGATAAATTTGCATGTTTTATGCATAAATTTCACTTATTAAATTAAGAGTATTTTAAAATTTATTTAGTATACAATCAGTTACCCACTGTAATAAAAGATGCACAAAGTAATTGCTTTACTTGAAGCTTTATTCAAATATAACTTAACTGTGGTGCAGTTAAGGTGGAGATTCTTTTAGTATTTATTTTGGCTGATCCAGGGGCAGACAACTATGATGAACTTCACCACACACCAAAATGTCATTTCTGTTGTCAAAAGCTGGAGAACTGTTTATAAGAAATACACTTTTTCAGTGTACTTTAACTCAATGCCTAGTTTAAGCCACTCACAGCGGCTTTTCCACCACTGCAATCCTACACATACCACACTCAAGCAAAGTACAAAAACTGATGGTTAGTTTGTTATAATTGAGTAGAAGAACTCTCATTACAATAATAACAGAACTTCATTTGAATAAAATGAGTTCTGAGGTGAATAGATAGAGAACTTTGAAATATACCATCATACAGTAAAAAAGAAAAAAACAAACAAAAAAAAAAAGACAAGAAAATTTGGTAGGCAAAGAGTTAATTTTGAATATTGAATATTTTCTATTTGTTTTTCTCTTTTAATCTGTTTGAACCCAAATAATATAAAATGTTTGAAACATACAGCAGCTTTTTAAAAGTTGTCATTTAATAAGCTTACCTTAGTTTGGCACAGGGCCAATAGTATATGAGCCCTAATGAGAATAATAATAACAGTGCTATTCACAGAATTCCGTCCCGGCCTCCTGCCTTAAAAAACGCTAGGCAGTGACAGCTGAAAAAACAACCCTCCCTAAATAAAATAAAAATACCAAAAAAATGTTTTTATTTTTTATTTGTAATTGATTGTTGAAAAAAAAAAGAAGAAAATACCGAAAAAAAAGTTATTTTTTTAGCAGATTGAAGGTGTTTTTATTGACAAATTATTTTTTTTTAGTGGTTTGAAGGCATTTAAAGTAAGCCATATTTTTATTGACAAGTAAATGTAAATATTTAGCCCCCTCCCTTAAAATATTTTAAAGAGGTGGAGGGTTAAAATATTTACATTTACTTGTGAAAAAAGACTGGAGGGGGTAAAATATCGCAATAACTTTTCAGGAAAAATGGCATAAGCGCTTCAGCAGGCACCACTTCAGCTAGGGACTTCATTCGTAGGGAGGGTTGTTTTTTCAGCTATCACCGCCTAGCGTTTTTTAAGGCAGGAAGTGGGGATGGAATTCTGCAAATAGCACCAAAATAACTAACAATGGTCAGCAACCTTAGCTTGTTAACCATTGTACAAGAGGACCAAACATTTTTAATATGTTATTTCAAAGAATTTTTTTAAGAGGAAGAAAGTTGTCTATTTAAATACAGTACTGCCCCTTTATTCTCAAGCATTGAATGAAGTTTTTTGTTTTTAGAGTTTATTTCCTTGAAAGTTTCTTCATCTCCTTTCCAGTTATTTCAATTGATAGTAGTATCTTGTTATATACAGTGTGGCTCGAAAAGTCTTGTCACCCCTACATATTGTTTTAGCTTACATTATTTTTTGTTTTAATAATATATATAGTACCATTAATGATAATAATAATAATAATAATAATAATAATAATAATAATAATAAAAGATTAATTACGGCAATAACAGCAGCTGCAACATATGGACAAGCAGACTCCCCCCCCCAAAAAAAAAAAGAAATAGGAAGGAAAACAATTATATGGATACTTCAAATGACAAATTGGGGAGATTGCATATGAAAAGACCTGGACATGGTTAAGAAAAGGAAACCTCAAGAGAGAAAATGAGTCACTAATAATTGCTGCATAAAATAATGCCATAAGTAAATCATAAAATAATAAATTATATCAAAGTAAAAATTGATAAAACACAACAGAACAGCAAATGTAGGGTGTGTGGTGACAGAGATGAGACAATAAACCATGTATTAAGCGAATGCAGCAAACTTGCACAACAAGAATACAAGACTAGGCACGACTGGGTAGGAAAGGTAATCAACTGGGAATTGTGCAAAAAAACTAAATTTTGACCATACAACAAAATGGTATATAATAAACCAGAATATGTCCTTGAGAATGAAACACATAACATTCTCTGGGACTTTGAGATAAAAGTATTATCCCAGCCAGAAGACCAGACTTAGTATTGATCAATAAGAAAAAGAGAACTTGTTAACTGGTAGATTTTTCAGTTCCAGCAGATCATAGGGTGAAGGTGAAAGAAAACAAGAAGATAGACAAATACCTGGGCCTTGCCAGAGAATTGAAAACAAAACAACTGTGGAATATGAGGGTGAAAGTAATACCAATAGTGTCCTTGGAATGATCCCCAAGAGTTTAGAAAACATACTGGACAAACTGGAAATCAGAAAAAGAATTGAGACCATCCAGACAACAGCATTGGCTAGAATACTCAGAAGAGTCCTGGTGACCTGTGGAGACTTGCTATCACTTAGACTCCACTGAAAGACCATCAGCTTAGGCTGGTGTGAAATATTGATAATAATAAACACAATTTTTTTATTTCATCTCCAGCAGTTTATTTCATGTAATTATAATTGATTAATTAGGAGTTTTATATTTTTGTAGGGGGTGACAAGACTTTTGGATCACTCTGTACATACTGTTATTTGTATTTTTCTCTTGTAGAAGAGAATGAAATGTAATGAAATTGAAATTATTATACAAATCATTTTCTCATTAATAAACACTTGGATTGGTTTTATTCTAATCAAAAAATATATATTTGTGTTAAGACTGACTGATTTATTGAATAAAAATATCAGAAGAATTAAGACAATTATTCTTGTTTTCCATCTGAGCTTGTGAAAAGAAAGCTAAAATCAAAACGATAGCAAGAATTAAACTTTGCATTTAACTTAAAAGCAATCCTCTTTTACCTAAAAAATTTCACTATTTGTGTTATTTGATAATTCACTTATATATATATATATATATATATATATATATATATATATATATATATATATATATATAACATATACATATATATATATATATATATATATATATATATCAAGAAATTTGAAACTGTCGTAGTCTTTTGTTGTGAATATGAGCTAATATTGTGGCATCATTGAAACTAAAGTTATGATCTAAAACTGATAATAACTTTAATTTCAATGATGCCACAATATATATATATATAATATATATATATATATATTTGCTCTGTGACTCTAACAATAAGAGCACACATTGAGCTCTCAAACTGTGACAAGTTGTTTAAAAAAAAAACTCCTATGTCGTAAGGATGATTTCTTCTCTGGACTTTTGATTATATATATATATATATATATATATATATATATATATATATATATACACCGCAGTAACGACAAAATTGATTTTTTTCAGACTGTACTGATTATTTGGGGTGTATTTTTTCCTGATGTCTGTTTGTAATATCTTTTTATTTACAAATTATATTATCTGTTTTTTTTTTTTTTCACCATCAGAATCATAAAAGTAAAGATAAAACTAAAACAAACAAACAAACAAATAAATAAATAAATTTATATATATATATATATATATATATATATATATATATATATATATATATATATGTATGTATGTATGTATTGACAAAATATCTACTCTGAGTGATTGATTCAAATTGTTTTCAGTTTTAAAATACAAAAAAAAGTATAGAATTTAGCCTATTCCATTTTATGATTAAGAAGAACTAGATATTTGGATATGTACACGTGTATGTGTGTGTGTATATATCGATATAGGGTGATCCATAAAAGACTGACACATAAAAAGATTTATTCATTAGTCTTTTGTGTCATAACATACATTTTTAGCTATTTGCAAAAAAAGTATATCTTGTAGTATACCTTTATTTTCATGGATACAAAGTTGCATCTTATCTCGACGATTTTGTATGAATTTAATAAAGGATACTCCAGCATTTTGTGATCCATCTTGTATATGCATATGTGTGTGTGTGTGTGTGTGTGTGTGTGTGCTATATTTAAGGTATGAAAAAATATGAAAAAAATCGGTTGAATTGTTTTCATTTTCATTGCCTTCAATGAATCCTAACACAAGGGTAATAACTTTAAGGCATATTTTTTGCAAGTTACTTCCCTTGACAAAGAACGCTTACAACCAAGTTGCCCAAGACAACTATGTTACTCTTCTATGTACTGTGGCACCTTGACATAGGAGTTTAATTTATTCCGCTCGTAACTCAATTTCCACGTATATCAAATCAATTTTCCCCATTGAAATAAACTAAAATCCCACGTTCCAGCTCTCCCTTCA